>CM076584.1:1194446900-1194813505 GCA_034641835.2 Pinus albicaulis | reverse complement strand
TAAAAATGCCTTTTGGGTTGATGAATGCTGGTGCAACCTTCCAAAGAGCAATGGATATAACTTTTTCAGATGAGATAGGGCATTTCATTGTTATTTAATTGGATGACATAACAATCTATTCTAAGACTGAAGAAGAACACCTGAAACATCTGAGGAAAGTATTTGAAAAATGTAGAAGGTTTGGTCTGTCATTAAATCCCCAAAAGACTGTATTTGGGCTGCAAGAAGGAAAACTTCTTGGCCACATTATATCCGAAAAGGGAATTAGGATAGACCCACAAAGAGTTGAGGGAATACTACAAATCACACACCTGAGAAACATCAAAGAATTACAGTCCTTCATTGGGAAAATCAACTTTCTTAGGAGATTTATCCCTAACCTAGTTGAACACCTTAGGAATATTACTAACATGTTGAAGAAGGGTGAGGGGGTTAAATGGACTGTTGGAGCTAAACAATCCTTTGAATCAGTAAAACTTGCACTCACTCAAGCTCCTGTTCTGATCAGCCTAGATTCTCTAAAGATTTCCTAATTTTTTCATTTGCCTCTAAGCATACAGTAGCTGCGGTCTTACTGCAAAAAAATCCAGAGGGTATGGAACAGCCAATAGCCTTTTTCAACAAAGCACAGAGGGATGCTCCCTTGAAATACAACATAATGTAAAAATAGGCTTATGCTCTTTTCAAAGCCTTAAAGGACTTTAGGGTGTACATATTGCATTCCCACACCATAGCTTATGTGCCTAATATAGTTGTCAAAGATATATTGTCCCAAGATCCTGATGGAAAGAGGGGCAAATGGATTGCTGTGATTTTAGAATATGATCTTGAGATAAAACCCACCAAAATAATCAAGGGGCAGGGGTTAGCTAAATTAATGGCTGAATCAAATATACGGGCCCTTGACATTAACATGGTAAATGCCTTGGATGAGCAAGAAGGACTGCCTGATCCCACTGTTGAGGAGAAGTTTTAGAATTCTCCTTGGTACTCTGATAACCTTTATGTGCTCACCAACCTCAATGCTCCATCTGAACTATCAAAGACCAAGGCCAGATTCCTCAAACTAAAAGCCAGGAGCTATTTCGTTCTGAATGGAAATTTATATTGGAAAAATCCAAATGGCCTATTGCTTAAATGTTTGCCTGAAGCTGAAGCTAAGAGGATCAAGCAAGAATTCCATGTTGGAGAATGTGGAGGCCACCTGAGTTGGAAAGCCACTGCAAACAAAATACTCAGAGCTTTCTACTATTAGCCCACACTCTTTAATGATGTCCATAAGATGATAATTGCCTGCCACAAATGCCAGATTTTTTAAGGCAAGAGAAAGCTCCTTCCCCTCCCTTTACAACCCATCATTGTTGAAGGTCCCTTTCTGCAATGGGGCCTAGATTTCATAGGGGAGATTCACCCTGCTTCTTCTGCACAACACAAATGGATCCTAACAGCCACAAACTATTTCACTAAGTGGATAGAGGATATACCTACTAGGAATGCCACAGATTCAGTCATCATTAGTTTCCTAGAAGGTCATATCCTCTCTCGGTTCGGCTGCCCAAGGAAAATAATCACTGATAATGCTACTGCTTTTGGATCCAAGAAAATGGCTGATTTTTGTCACAGGTATCAAATAGCACTTGATCATTCAACTACCTATTACCCTCAAGGTAATGGATTAGCTGAATCATCAAACAAGAGCCTGGTGATCATCATCAAGAAGCTGTTGGAAGAGAACAAAAAATCATGACATAAAAAGTTAGTACATGCTTTGTGGGCTGACAAGCTTACAACAAAGAAATCCATTGGCATGCCACCATATCAGCTTGTCTATGGAACAGAAGAAATGTTTCCTACCATCCTTGGGTTACCAGTGATTAAGTTGGTACAAGAGATTCAGTCAGAAGAAGACAGTATGGTGAGAAGGATAAACCAGACAATCCATCTCCAACAAACAAGGGAAGAGGTTTACAACAGAGCAGTGAAAGTTTAGGAGAATATAAAGAAATTT
The DNA here is from genome assembly GCA_034641835.2 of Pinus albicaulis. Taxonomy (NCBI): domain Eukaryota; kingdom Viridiplantae; phylum Streptophyta; class Pinopsida; order Pinales; family Pinaceae; genus Pinus; species Pinus albicaulis. The sequence goes on along the minus strand of CM076584.1, from coordinate 1,194,811,497 downwards.
TTTGACAAAAGAACCAAAGCTATTGATTTCAAAATTGGAGATAAAGTTCTGAAGTGGGACTCAAGAAGGGAGGATAAAGGAAAGCATAGCAAGTTTGGCAGTCTGTGGCAAGGTCCATACATCATCCAGGCCACTGTGGGTCCAAATGCCTTTTTCCTACAGGAATTAGATGGTACAGAGCTGTTTGGGGGTCCTGTCAATGGAAGGATGCTCAAACACTACTTTTGCTGATTTACAATTTCCAGTTTCCATTACCATTGTACATACCATTGCATTTTTTTGTTTTCAAGAAAAAGAGAAAAATGTTTCAAAAAAAACAGAGAGAAAGGAGAGGTTCAGACATGCTCAAAACATGAACCTCTAAAGTGCAAAGGATTGGCTCTAATATGATCAAAACCTGAGCCAGTGAAAGTAAAACAATTGGTCCTAACATGCCCAAAATTTGGACCAGCAAAGAAGAAAGAAGAATCAACTCTAACATGCCCAAAACCAGAGCTGAAATGAAGAACAAAAGTTACTCTAACATGCTCAAAACTTGAGTCACAAAAAAGAAAGAAGAACACTTCAAATTTAAGATTTCAAGCCTTCAAAGTTTTGTTTCAGTTTTCTGCAAATTTTGTCCATGTGCAACTGTCTTTATGCCTTGGATCCACAGCAAGTCAGACAGTCTAATCCTGGCTTGAATTTTTTTCAATTTCTGTCATAGAATATAGAGAAGAAATCTACTGAACAGTTTAATCCCAGCAGGTATTAGATTAGGTAGAGAAACGTATGAGATCAACAGTATAATCTGGTCTCATGGAGTAATAAGGGTAGATATATAATAGGTTTATTCTCCTGTTTGTGAAAAATGAATGATGTAAAAGGGTCTGCAAGTCCAAATGAACCCCTGAAGAAAAAATGCTAGGATTGTAGGAAGGGTAGGTAGTTTGTGGGGAAAAGGGTTCTGCTGATGTAATGTCTTCATATTGTGGCAGCTGATCTAAAGAAAGAAAGGGATGTGCCAAGCAGCAGGCACCTGGCCTACTCCAAAGATCTATTCTCTGAATTCTTAACTCCTTAAAGAAGAAGCCATCCCCATGTGGAGCCACTGTTAGCCCCCTGTAAATTTTTGATAGGCAAAGTAGGGGGCTAAATTGTTGTTGAGCCTTCAAGGAATGCATCTCCCCTGAAGACACATCATCCTTGAGGTCTCCTGTGCCTTTTCCTTTGATAAAATTCCCTCTGCTGACTCCCTTTATAAGGTTTCATTAATTACATAAACTGTGCTCCAAAAGGCCCTCATTTGTCCCTTACACCCCTGCAGAATATCTCATGTTAACCTTTGTTTTCCCTTGTTCTGTGCCCCTCTAATTCTTTAAATCCTCTCCAAAAACCCCTTTGCACCTAGCACTCTCTCTTTTTTTATTCCTAAATCCCCCCTAATTCCCCTATCGTTGCCCTTGGCTGGCCTTAAAATGCTTTAAAAACGAGCCAAAAACCATATTTTCTACATAGTCTGGGCCTAGCCCCCGCACCTTCCCACCATGTAACCTCAGCGCCAGAACCACGCACTAGCCATAAAGGTGCTAATCTCCAATGTATATCGACCGCATTTTTAACAGTCGATCTATTAGTTTGGATGGCGATCGTCGCCCCCACAGCATCCGTCATTAAGCCGTTCACCGCCGATCATCACATCTTGACCGTTCGTTTACCCGCCAGATTGACAGTTTGCAGTACATCCGTCCCAGTGGTCCCTGCCGCGCACTATTCAGAAACAACCTGGTTTTCATCGCATTGCTAATGGGGGTCGAGCGGTATTTTCCCATTGCCTAGTGATTCCACTCAGCTTGCGACATGTGGTAGCGGCACTATTCCAAAACCGCTTCCCCATCGCGCATTAACATTCGGCACAGGATACGGAGCGATATGCATATCGTCCGTCCGATCTGGGGTGCCTCAAACAATAGTTTTCACTTTGCGAAGTTGCGTGGGGTTTAATCCATGGTCGTCATACCCCTGGCCCACCGTTCGTTGTTCTCCACTGCATTTTCAACCGTCTATCTCCTTTGAGATCTGAGGTCCAGATTTGTTTCTCCACTGTTGACTTTTCCTCCATCCCCCAGTCTCGCCACGTCACCCTCTCCACGTGTGTCCATAATATATTCGCCCCCACCATATATATTTTTTCCAAGGTCGTTTTTTCGTAGGTTTTGTTTAAACTTTCGCTGCACTCCGCCCACGTCCACCCGACTATGTTCCATTGTCATACTGCATTACCCACTATAGTCCCACGCTATTCCGACATCTCATCCTTCTGCACAGCTATTCTCATCCCATTGCGTCCACCACCCCCGTGCATAAGTTTTATTAACAGGTTTGTGTGTTTTGCAAGGTTATGAGCGACGAAAAACTGCCGTGTTTCTCAATCTCTGTTACCGTGACAGAGAACGCATGAAAGATCAGATGCAGAGATTGAATTATGGAAGCAAGGCCTGGGAAGGTTATGGACATGACTTCATTTAAAGAACATGGTTAAAAAATCTGTACGATATTCCTGGGCCATTAACTGCACAGAGTTCGCAATCAGAGATATAAACGGAGCAGCAGAGAGCTTAAGGAACGCAAATGAAGATATATAAGCCTTAGGTTCAAAGATTTAGAGGCAAAGTACCAGATTGAAGACCCAGGGATCACGCAGAAGGTACAGCACGCAGAAATCAATTCATATCAGGGTTTCTACAGCAGCAAAATGTTTTTCCTCCATGAAGGACAAAGCGCCCATGCAGATTTTATTCTACACCGTGCTCCTGAAGAAATTTCCGCCCTGACAACAATCCGAAGCTACCAGAGCATTTGTTTCATAAGTATGGCAGAATTCTTAATCATTCATTTATCTTTTGTTTATTCACCAATAGTACTACATAATGCTGCAACAGAGTACATCAGAGCCATACCTGGAGTAAATGGAAACCTGACGAAGACCATTCTTTCACCCAAGAGCGCTGCCGATTAATGCACATAATTTATACAGAATGGGATTCGACTTTCTTCCTCTTCTGAGTTGTTAATGCTGCATTTAGTTTTTCACCTACCTTCTCCGCTCTTCTGGATCTATAAATTCACAAGAAACTCATTGTAAAGGTTGTTGATCAGTTATCAGAGAATTGCAAGTAGTTTCTTTCGAGACACAGTCTCTGTGTAAAGTGTAAGATAGGTTGAAGGAGATGTTCTCAGACTGAGTATTCAGCTAGTGGCAATGTTGTACTTGACTGGTATTGCTATTTAATATGACAAGAAAATTTCTTTGGATCTTGATCTGAAGCAGCGATGATGTTTTCCTATCTCTGTGTTTTAATTCATTTCATTTCGTTTCTACTGGCTTGCATCAAAATATTGGCATAGGATTTACCCTTGTTAGGTACCCTATGTTTCTGCTCTCCTTTCCATTAATGCTTTTCTTCTGAATGTGTTATCTAAGAATCGATTTTAGTTAATTTAACCAGTGTAGTGGATGTTATTGCCTGCTCTCTGATGTATGAATTGCATGTATCTGTTCTTAGATGTTTCTTGTTATGGATTTAGTTGGAAGATTTGGGAACACTGGGGGTTAGAGTTAGCCCTGTCCACTAGGATCCTTGTGCGACCAGCTGGTATTTAACTTTGTGCTTTGAATCTGTGTTATCTCCTCCTCTCCTACCTTTCCATATCACACAATCATCTTTAAGATCCTATGTTTTAGATGACTAGCCTAATTGAAGGCTTGCACATCGAATAGTAAGCAAATCCTTTCCTGACTCTATTTCCCAATGGTTTTGAATATTTTCTGAAACATTTCACCTCTACCTTATCCCTCTTTGCTCATCCTTGTCTTACATTGAATCCTTCCTTCTTGATAACCAGCAACCAAACCCAAACAAATCAAACAAACAAACCCTGTGCCTATAACTAGCCTAACATCTTAACGTTGAGCTTCAAAGATAAATATACTTTGACTATTATAGAGAGATCCCTCTCTAGACCCAGGAGGGCTAGATCCTGAGGTCTGAAAGTGGTTTGATGTTGTCTCATATTTTGGTTTTGCCAATCTGGCCAAAACATGGGAACCCAAACAACTTTCTAACTGAATCTTTCTTTGCAGGTGATGAAAGATCAATGATGTCTTGTGGTGGCTTGACAGTATTAGTAGCTGGATGAAGTTCTTTGTTTCTCTCCAAAAATTTTCTAGCATGCCTTGTCATGGGCTTTCTTGCCTGGAGCATAAAACCTCCATATTCTCCTTCAAATTCTAGTCTCTTTGTAGATTTGGCTTTCTTTAGTTTCTGTCCACCTTCCTCTATATCCTCAGCCTAGACTATAGGAGTCTCTTCTATGTGAATGGCATATAGTATGTCTTCTAGATTTCCTTTTAGCTATTGTTATGTCTTCTAAAGTCACTATTTTGTCTTCTAAAGCCACTGTTTGACTCCTTGTCATCCTTTTTCTTCCTTTTTTACTCACAACTTGTTTTTGTTTTGCAGGTGGGACATTGGGTGTATCAAAACACTACAATTTCTTTGTTTGCATCATGACTGGTTCACTTGGTTCTTCCACTAAGGGTGATGGGATACTCCTAGGTTTAGGAGTTCTTGTAGGAGTAAGAGTATCTAACTCAAAACCACTAACAAACAAAAATGAAGACCAATCTCTTCCTAGTCTTTGGAGCTCATCTAAAACCAGCAATTTAATTAAACCATGATGAAAAAATGAGTTCTCACTCCCTTCAGATTTTTTTTGGACCTTATCTACTATTTTTGATAAACTTCTGTGTAAATAGAAAGGCATATCAATAGATATCTTACCAGTAAATTGTAGGAGAAGCTTGAAATGGTATGAGTAGACTTTATGGTATCTCCCTTCAGAAGTAAAATATTTCTGGATGATGAGCAATAAATTTGAGTAGTTATCCTTCATGCAGCTTCTTGGGATGGAATTAGTAAGGTCCATTTCACTGTTTTCTGTCTTGACAAACTCTTTGCACTACTCCATGTTGAATTTGAACCCTACAACCCTACCTTTGACACATGAACCTATATGACTTTGTCAAGAAATGCTTCATTTTTTTTAGTGATAACAAAGAGGAGGGGGAGCGCCTCTACCATTCAAAAATGTGGGCCAAGGGTTCTCCATTGAAATTACTTGTCGATAGTGAAAGAAAAAATAACCTCATTTGAGTAGAGGTCATGTACGGGCTCGACCTACCGACTTTAGCACACCCACAACCATATACCATTGGGTGGCTTCATGAAGGAAGATATCTCCACGTTCGCCAGTAGTGATGCCTTCCTTGGAGCAATGTGTGATGTTGCTCCTCTTGATGTGTTTGGTGTATTATTGGGCCAACCATACTTGTGGAGGTGACATGTTGTGTATGAGTCTAGGCCTCGTGCTGTTATTATTACTTTGGGAAATAACTTGTACAGGATACTAGAGGTAGTATTGCCTCCTTCCATCTCTTTGAATACTATAAAACAAGGTAGTAAGATTGTTTCCAAAACTAGGAAATTTATTTGCATTACCACTTGCCCACAAGGAAAGAAGAAGATTGTGGCCAGAGCCTCGAAACAGGGCTCCCCTGCACGACAGCAGCAGATGGATAAAGGCATGGAGGAATATGAGGACATTTTCTCCTCACCCATAGAGGTTCCTCTACACTGTCAGGTCAAGCACTCCATTGATCTAACCCCAGGCATACCACCACCTGATATTTCCATACCTCATGTGACCACACTAACAGAATCCACATATGTATTGTTTGAGGCTGATAAAGAAACCAACTTTACTGAACACATCCAATACCGAGTTCAATGGAATTTGCCTCATCTCATGGAGGATCTCAATGAAATGGGGATAATTTCTTCCTAAGGGGGTAGGAATGATCTAGGTGGATATTGGTGGCCACCCACCTATTTCATTTTGACCCCCACCATCAGTTCTTTCAGTTTTTCAGTTTCAGCACAACTTACTATTTTTAGCAGGTTTTCAGGTCTTGAACTTTTAGAGCCGTTTTGAGGCCCTAATGATCCAAGTTGATATTGGTGGCCACCCACCTATTCCATTTGAACCCCCACCATCATTTGTTTCATTTTTTTAGTTTCAGCACAACTTACTATTTGTAGTAGTTTTCGGGTGTTGAACTTCCGGAGTCGTTTTTAGGCCCTAAATGATGTTTTTTAGGAAAACAGGGAGCAATAAGGCTGTATAGATGCTCACTCAAAATTCGTATTCCTTGGATAGATATTTCTAACAAGGTATTAAGCGTGTCAAATGAATATCATATTACAAAGTTACGTCCCCAAGAATATTGATGTACCAATTTACTGAAACGGGGCCCACAATTTTGGCCCTTCATCTCCTAGGGTTAGGTTTTTGGATGTTGAGGGTTTTTCATTGTTTCTCAATAAATAAATAGGCTTTCAAGCCTCATTGTAACAAATTTCAAAGGCCTATAGCTGCAACATCTCTTCTCATAGATGTGCTACCAATGCCCTAGCTAGTTTATTTCCATTATGTCTGTAAGCATATTTCTATTATTTGATATTAATGAAACAAAAAATTATTTTCGTTGCATCTCTGTGTTTATTTTTATTTCTGTGTATTATTGTGTTCTGCATAAATCTGGATCAGTGGTATCAGAGGGGTCTACTCTTTTTCTATTTTTCTTTGCATGTCCCCAACAAGGTCAGGTTATAAGGAGTTAGGGCTCATTATGGTAGAACCCTTGCAAGATCAGCCTTGCAAACCCCGATGACCTACCATGGTGGAAGAAAAGAGAGATGAGGGAGCAGGATATCCTATTAAAATATTGCTTGAGGAGGCCCTCGAAAAATAGAGGAACACGATGATGGATAACTTTTCCTAAATGCTTCAACAGCTGCCCACCAGCGGCACATATACATCTAGTAGCCACTCTGGAGGCACCTCTCCTTTCAAGGTACAAGTCAACTTTGGCATTCCTATATTTGAATGCCAGATAGATGCAGATGTTGTAGATATATGGTTGAATTTGCTGGAAGGGTATGGTTGAACAATATTACCCTGTGGGGAGCTATTAGGACAAGTACAACCAATGGACCACGTTGCAGCAGAAAAGGGATAAGATGTGCACGAACTATCAAATATGTTCCATACCCTATGCACAAAGCTAGGTATTAAAGTATTAGAGATACATTTGGTGTTCAAGAATTGTAGCTGTATGCACAGATACATTCAGAAGGAAATGGAGTTCCTTGACATTACATCGCTTGGCATGTCATATCACTATGTCGCCAAGATCGAGAAAAAATTTAAGCAGAAGAAGCGAGACTTTGGATCCGTGAATCCAAAGCTAGGGAAAGACACCCCCGAACTAAAGAACAAGGGGCAAGGCCAAAGCGGGGCGACTCAGAACAACACCACAAAACCAAAGAAGGACACTGGGAAGTGGTGTGAATTTCATAGCAGCCCCACTCATAGCACAAACGAGTTTTAGGCTAAACAGTCACTAGTGGGCGAATCAGATGCATGTTCTGATCCTAAGTCAGAACCAAAGAAAGGATAGTGACAAAGGGAAGCAGATCATTGATGCAGATCCTAGTTCCATTTTTTCCGCCACCAAGATCCAGGGGTAGGATCCTGAGGATCCAGAGGAGGGGGAGCGCCTCTTCCATTCATAGATATGGGTGAAGGGTTCTCCACTACAATTTCTTTTTGATAGCGGAAGCCAAAAGAACCTCATTTCAGTAGAGTTCGTGAAGCAATTTAGCCTACTGACCATAGCACACCTGCAACCATATACCATTGGGTGGCTTCATGAAGGAAGAGATCTCTGCGTCCACTAGTAGTTTTACCTTCTGTACAGCATCAAGCCATTGACAAATGAGGTGATGTGTGATGTTTCTCCTCTTAATGTGTCTGATGTATTATTATGCCAACCATACTTGTGGAGGTGAAATGTTGTGTATGAGTCTAGGCATCGTGTTGTTATTATTACTTTTGGAAATAACTTGTACATGATACTAGTGGTAGTACAGCCTCTTTCCATCTCCTTGACTACTGCAAAACAATGCAGTAAGATTTTTTCCCAAAACAGGAAAGTTATTTGCATTACCATTCACCCACAAGGAAAGAAGAATAATGTGGCCACAAACTTGAAATAGGGCTCCCCTACATGGCAGCAGCAGATGGACAAGGGATGGAGGAATATGAGGACATTTTCTCCTCACCCAGAGAGGTTCCTCTACACTGTCAGGTGAAGCACTCCATTGATCTGACCTCAGGCGTACCCCCACCTGATATTTCCATGCCTCATGTGACCACATAGAAAAAAATCCAAACATGTATTTTTTGAGGCTGATAAAAAAACCAAATCTACTGAACGCATCTTGTATGTCTGCCTGCAGGTCCATGACATCTTCGACAAATCCAATACCCAGTTCAATAGAATTTGCTTCATCTCATGGAGGATATCAATGCAATGGGGAACATTGCTTCCTATGGGGGGAGCAATGATCCAAGTGGATATTGGTGGCCACCTACGTATTCCATTTGGATCTCCATCATTGGTTCTTTCAGTTTTTCAGTTTCAGCACAACTTACTATTTTTAAGAGCTTCTCAAGTCCTAAAATTCCGGAACCGTTTTGAGGCCCTAATGATCGACGTGTATATTGGTGACCACCCATTTGAACCTCCACCATCACTTTTTTCAGTTTTTCACTTTCAGCACAAGTTACTATTTTTAGTAGTTTTTCAAGTCCTGGACTTTCGAAGTCGTTTTGAGGCCATACATGACGTTTTTTTGGGAAAACCGGGAGAGACATGGGTTTTGGGACAAATTTTTCTCACTCAAAAGTTATATTCCTTGGATATATATTTCTAATGAGGTATTGATAGTGTCAAATGGAGATTGCAGGCCAAAGTTACGTCCTCAAGAATATTGATGTACCAATTTACCCAAACGAGGCGTGCAATTTTGGTGCTTCATCTCCTAGGTTTAGGTTTTTGAATGTTTAGGGTTTTTCAATGTTTCTCCATAATAAATAGGCTTTCGATCCTCATTGTAACATACTTCAGAGGCCTATAGCCTCCACATCTCTTCTTAGAGATACGCTACCAGCGCCCTAGCTATTTTATTTCGATTATGTCTGTAAGCATATTTCGATTATTTGATATTAATAAAATGACATATTATTTCTGTTGCATCACTGTGTTTATGTTTATTTCTGTTCTCGGCCGCACCGACTTGGAATTCGTTCCAAGATGGCATCAAGAAACAATATTACCCTGTGGGGAGCTATACGGACAAGTACATCCAATGGACCACGCTGGGGCAGCAAAGGGATCAAGATGTGCACAAACTGACGAATCTGTTCCATACTCTAATCACAAAGATGGGTATTAAAAATTAAGAGAGATATTTGGTGCTCAAGTATCATAGTTGTCTGCACAGATACATTCAAGAGTAAATGGATTTCCTCAACATTAGATCGCTTGGCACAACATATTGCAATACCGCCAAGATCGAGCATAAATTTAAGCAGAAGAAGTGAGACTTTTGATCTGTGAATCTGAAGTCAAGGAAAGGTGCCCCCGAACCGCAGAACAAGGGGCAAGGCCAAATCAGGGTGACTCAGAATAACACCACAAATCTAGTGAAGGACACAGGGAAGTGGTGTGAATTTCATGACAACCCCACTCATAGCAAAAATGAGTGTTAGGCCAAACAACCGTTGGTGGCCGAACTAAAGGCACCCAAATGAGATGCATGTTAATTCTTTGTAAGAACCAGAGAAGAGCAATGAAAAATGGAAGTAGATCATTGATGTGGATCCTAGGGCCATTATTTCCACCACCAAGATACAAAGGGAGGATCCCGAGGATCCAGAGGAGGGGGAGTGCCTCTTCCATTCACAGATGTGGGTGAATGGTTCTCCATTGCAATTCCTTGTCAATAGCAGAAGCCAAAATAACCTCCTTTCGGCATAGGTCATGATGGAACCTTGAACTCTTAAGGTCAATTACTTAGGTACTCCTCTCAAAGATGCAAGAGCCCCTCCAATAGGAGCAAGTGCTCCATTCCCATCTCCTGATGGTGTTGTTTTTCCTCCTCCAGTGTCAGTGTTGTGACCACTTCTTAGTTCATCTTCTTCTTCCTCCTCATCATCTGAGAATATCTCTATGTAATGTGCTTTTCCAGATGCACATCTATGTCCAGGTTCCCAAGCTTCTTAGCAAGTGAATAAAATCTTCCTTCTTCTTAGATATCTCTAGACATCATCATCAAGAGGTTTTTTATTTTGACTCTCCTTTGAAGGAGCAGCCTTTTCTTCCTTTCCCTTTGAAGGAAAAGAGGGCTTATGCCGAAATGTTGACTTTGCTTTTCAAAATGCATATTTAAGGTCTCTAGCCCTTTCAATAGCATCATGTAGGGTAGTGGGCTTGGTAGACTTAACCAACCCATGAAGAGGTTCATCTAACCCATCAATGAACATGTACACCCTTCTTGCTATAGACAAATCGGGAACCATAACAGAAAGTCTTAAAAATTCAGAGATGTAAGTTTCTGCATTACCTGATTGTTTCAACCTTGCAAGGCTCATGAATGGTGCTTCTGGATCTCTTCTGTCAAATCTTTCCACCAGACTTCTAGTGAACTCATAATAAGAAGTCACATTTGCACGACCAATGTAGATAAGCCATGGAACCACCAGTCATGTACTTCACCCTCAAGGTGTAGCGCTGCAATATTAATGGCTTCCATTTCTAGAACCTTGTTCAACTGAAAGTAGATGTCAATTTTTTCTACCAAGATTTGGCAGTACACTTGGATGGCCCATCAAAATTGGGTAAAAATAATATGCCCATAGTGTGGTGTCGATCATGATTCTGAATGAATCCACCACCTCTATGATGATGCCTTGGTCTTCTATTTTCCTTTATTTGAAAAAACTACTGAAAACTCAAGTGATCTTTGAATCTCTGATTTTGAGACTCATATTCTTCAAAATAGTCTTCAAGGGATTCTTTCTCTTGAAATCCTTCATTTCTAACAACCAAAAATGTAGGCATAGTAGAGCGTTGGGAAACTTGTGGTTGATGCATTGGTTGATCATTCCAATGATGAGACATGCCAGAGCCTTCTCCATGATGAAATCCTTTAGGGGATTCCTTTAATCTATCCATTCTCATCTCCTTGATCTCTCTAGCAATGTATTGCATGGCTCTAAGAAGGATCTTAGGAAACTCCTTATCTTTATCTTCACCTCTAGATAAAGGGGCTTTACCCTTGTCTTCATTGTCATTTGTATAATAAAAATTTCTGTGTCTTCTCTTTTGATACCTATTCTCTCTGTCAGTAAGAGGCTCTCCTTCTTCAGATGACATATTGGCTTTTATAATGCACAGGTTGTGCCAAGATGATGCTCTGATACCACTGTAATATTCCCAAATTGGAAAAGCATGAATATAGTGCAAAATGATGGAAAAATAATGCATATCATCATTTATGAAGCAATAGGCCAATATGGAGACCTTTCATATGTATTTACAGTAGCAAAATAAATGTAAAAGATGGCTCATAAGATGCATAACAGGAAATACATGTCTCCAATGGACAAAATCATGCAATAAGAGGTGTTGCAACCATGTATAAAAGCTGGAAAACCCTTACAACATTATCTTATTGCTTTTGCAATAGCAGTAGATTATACATCAGATCTAGAGCTGCTATGTGCATAAAAATTTAGATTTATATCAGATCCATGCACTATACAAGCTCCTCTAAAGAACCCCTTTGGGGTTTTCAGCAAAACACCAAGTACAAGATGTAGATTTGAGATCTAAGACTGCAGTTCTACTGAAAATTACAAATCTAGAAAGTGTGGCTGAAATGATATGAGAAATAGAATACCCTCCTCCAATAGATCTTCAAAGTGAAGGGCAGATCCCCAACACTAGAAAATCAACTCTCCAAATTGTGTGCCAAATCACCCTACAACTCCACCTACAGAAATAACGTAGATCTGGATGTAAAACCGCATTACAGGGATGAATCTGTGGTTGGCCTGATGCCAAGATCTAAAAATGAGCTCAATTCCCTCCAATATTGTCCTCCCAATGAAGTGGAAACCTCCTCCACTGAAAAGGAGCACTGACATGGCCTAGATCTTAAAGATCTAATCTCCACTTGTTGCAGCTTGCAAAAACAACCAAACCCTCAACAAGATCTGTGCTGTAGCTGAAAGAAGAATCTTGGCCCTAAGCCAGATAGTGGAAAATGCAATACAAACTCTCCCAAGAGCTACTTGTTAGTCATTAGTAATTTTTTCCTTTGTAGATGACTAAATGTTTATCCTAGATTTCTAGAAACAAAGTTCATGAACATTGTGAGTTCTAGAAATCTCACTGCCTTCATTATCCTTAGGATAAATTTTTCACTATTTCATCATCCCATCATGTCAAGCTCAGCTCACCAATCCCAAAAGACCCATCATGGGCTCATGTCACTTATTTTGTCTATGTTTTGTCACCTTTTGCCTCAATCCTCTGTTTTGTTTTGCCTAACCCCTCCACTGCTACCTAGGGCCACTAATCAACAAAATCTCTTATATCTCCAAAAAAAAAAAACCTCAAGCATTGATGGTATCAAAACCATCTCTGTAGGCTCTTTAGATAAATCAAGTACATTGGATTTTGGATCTTCAGTACATCAGTTTGTACAAAACTCTGTTTTACACCTAAGGATCCCAAATCAAGTTTTCAAGCAAAGGCCAAGTCCAAAGAGCCTTCCACTATGTCACCTAGGTTTTCATAGGTCATAAGTTGGATTTGGTGTTTCAAAACTCTTTGTTTTCCTTGTGTAAAGAGGCTGCATTCAAAGAAGAAGAAGGTCAAGTAACTTTGTCCAAAACTGATCAAAAACCCTTCAAGAATGGCCTCCTTAGCCAAAGCAAAAATTCTGCAAGGGAAAACTGCCCTTGCTCACATTTCTGTAAAGAATGATTGAAGATGGCCATTAGCATAAAAGAGGTAAGGTAATAGGGTGAATCATCACAAGAAGACATCCACAACAAGGAAAGGGCAACAGGCCTATGTACAATGAGATTCAAGGTTTTTGGGATTGGTTGACAAAACAATGTTTCCAAGCAAGAAAACATCACAAATATTACAAAGACAGAAAGCACAACAACACAACCAAGGACACATTGAATATTTTCAGAAATCATGAATGAATAAGGAAAAAAGGTGAGATGCACTGAACAGAAATGAATGAACTCGAAAGGGCTATAAAGAACTTAGAATACAACATTTCTCATTCTTCTCTAATAGCCCTAAAACCTAAGAGTTTGGAAAGATATACAAAACAGGTCAAATAAAGATGATAAGTCCTCCTTCATCACATCATAAGGCATTCAAAGGATATTCAAGGTGGCCTTTAGGGTTTTTCAAAGACAACGCTGCTTCACTACACCAAAGGAAGAAGTTGTAAGGAGTATCAGTATGAGGGGGCCTAAGCTTTCAAAGTACAGTCAAATGTCTTCAAAATGGTCAAGATGAAGAAAACATGAGGTGAAATGTCAAAATTAAAATCCTGTTGACCCTAAAATCCCTGTTGGGTGGCTAAAGGCTGTAAAAGTCCAAACAATGACAAAGAGACCAAAAAACCTATGTTATGGCACATGCAGAAATCATAAGTGGCCAAGGGTGAAACATGGTGAACCTGATGTACACATATTGGCCAAAAACACATATCATTGTCAAATATGTAAAAGGTAAAAAGACATGTTTCAAGTCACCTGCAATCAAAAATGCCAAAAGGGATAAGAACAGTGTTTTCAATTTTTCAAATGCATGCAAAACAGTTTGAACAGTACCTAGAATTTCAAAGATAAAAAGGGATGAAAAGGACATCTGTATCCCCTCAGCCAGCCATCAACACAAAAGAAGAAAATATGCCTTGAGAAAGCCTTCAAAAACCCCTGCAAAAGATACAAAGGGTATTATTCAAACAACAAAAAGGGTTGAAAACTTAGTAAAAGTGGGTTTTTATGTCTATGATTTATTTTCTCAAAGGATATAAAGTGGCTTCAATATTCATTTCAAACTCATTTTTCACTTGGTGAAGAGAGAAAAGGGCTTAAGGAGAAAAACTGAGTTTTTTACTATATCTGGGAAAATTTTCCTAGTGCTGCGCAAATCAGTGGCGCTACACAAATGCAAGATGGCGCTGTGCTAATCCATCCTCCGCCCATTTGGAACAACATGGCGTTGCACAAAATTTTCACAGAGCTACGCTAATCCTGGGCGTTGCGCAAATGCAGGCTCGACTCGCCTAGAGACCAACAAACACTGCACGCGCCCAACGTTGCGCTAACCCTCGTGCAGGACTGCCAGTGCTGTGCTAACAGGCCAACCCGATAGCTTGGCCAGGGTGCTGCGCAAACGTAGAGAACCTCCAAAGGAGAAAAATCTTGCCTTAAGGTCAAATTTTTGTCCTCCATCTTGTCTCCAAGGGTTCATCAAAGGCTAAAGTGGTAGTTGACCCTCCCTCCTTATCCCCAAGCATTTTTCAAAATTTATTTTAGTCGTTTTGTGGCCTTAAAGTTCAAAACCTAAATGGGTAAACCCTAGGCCTTGCATGCAAAGTGTTTGCCACCTATAAATTATGTTATACCAAGTGGTGGCTAAACTTGTTTTTAAGTCTTCAAGAGATAGTTTTCCTTTGAAAATCCATCATCTTTGAAAGTCTTATGATGTTATTTATCCTTTGAATTAATCTTCACTGCTATTTCACTATAAGCCCTCAAGGACCTACTGTTTACCAAGGGAAAAACTGCTCATAAAGCTCCATTTTTCATCATTACACTTCTCCTTTTCACTCTCTAATTTCATCCAGAAAAATACCTTCATTTGACTTCTAAACCATTTTACAACCTTCTTTAAACCTTATAGCTCCCTCTTATTTGGTTTAAAATCCTCTCTTTAGCCTATCGGAACTCTGTTTTGGCCTTAAAATCCCCGTTTTGACCTAAAAACGGTCTTCTAGCACTATAAGGCATTTATGCCCCCGGGGGCTTGTTACCTTTAGCCCTTTCCTCCATACGTCCTAAAGCCCCGCAATCAGGTGCTTAGAACATAAACCCCCATGCAAAGAACCCCTTTTCCCTTCTATTTTCCATTTCCGACATATGATTTTAAAAACAGATCTGGATCATTGATCTCTGTAGATCAACGGCCATCGGACCCCCATCCTTCTGCCCATTCACATTGCCTTCCTTTCTTCCCCTTTCAATATATCCACTCCCTCTTTTAATCTTGATCGTCCATCAAAGTGATATGACGGTCGAGACTTAACCCGATATTTCACCCCGCCACTTAACCTTTCCACTACGCGACAAAGGCATTGACGCAATCGTCAGTCCCACCATCCATACTATGTGCATCTTACATCCTGTCGTGTTCTATCCATGCCGTTGGATCTGCTGCCGATGATCCAATGGCCGAAAAGCTATATCGCGTAATTTTCGGCCTCTTTCCACATTGCGCTACTTCCACGCGATAAAGGTGGTTTTAAAAATCCACGTGTCACATGGGGAGGCATATCGCGTTCCCTCCAGCTAATACCGCTCACCCCCCAAATGCCACGCGAAAACCACCGATGGTTTTCCCAAAACTGTTAATTCTCAATTCATGCCATATTTCAAATTAAACACTAGTTCTATGTTTTACCATAGAAACTCGTTCTCTGCTGCAAATCCCTCCATCCTCACAGCTCCTAAACGCTTCCATAAACCCTCCAAAGCAATTTTAAACCAATCTTCGCAAGATTTAAATGACTTTTGTTTATTTTTATGTAGGTTTAATGAGTTTCGAGAATAAGACCCTCCCGCAGCTAATTACAGTAGCATGGGCCAAGGATGACGATCCTCATGCCCCTGGTTACAATATTAAAGGGTGTTAAGTTTAAATTCCACATTTTATAGGGTCGATAAGTCATGATTATCGGATTTTTAAACAATTTCTCCAACAAAACCCCAGTGCACCTACACACAACAACATAGTGAACATAGATTAATTGAAGAGTATCAGCATTGAAGAAAGAGGATCAAATAATAATAATAAGATTAAAGGTTCTAAACAAAGTTTAAAGGGATCAAGGCATAAACACAATATTAAAGTATATTAGTGTTTTAAAGGAAATAAAAGAAGACAGATCCAGAAGAACCTCAGATGCCACATCAAAGGGGCTAATTGAATCCCCAGCTACCAAAAATTCCACTTGCAGCCATTCTTCCTCAAAGGAATACCCAAATAAAATCTCAGTCAGTAACATTAATACTAAAGACAACTGAAAAATTATTGCAAGTAAAAGAAATATCTCAAACTTTCAGTAGAAATTATTGTAAAGATAAGGATGTGCCTTAAAGTCAATCTTTTTGCCCACTAAGCCTAAAAAGCAGAAAATAGAGTAAATCAAACAAAGTTGTAGCTTGAATGCATTCCTGCCTTATGCCTTGCATGATTTTCAAGGCCAGGAGTTGCATTTATTATGGTATTAATTATACTCAAACCCTAGAAACTCGTCCACCTCCTCATTTTCTTATAAAATCTCCTTGAGGAGCACATTGTAAAGGGTTGGTTGGTCACTAGTTGTAACACTGGAACTCTTTGAAATAATACATAGTCTGTTTGAAGTTGAAGAAGAAATTGAAGTCTTGGAAGCTTGATGATGTTTTGACATGCTTGTTCTTGAGAAGGCTCTATCATTGGATCCCTAAGCCTGGCTATTGGTGATGTATTATGAACTATTTTTTGTTTTTCTCGTTTTCATTATGTTCCATCAATTCTTACTACAGTAGGATGAAAAGTTTAGGCTAAGAAATGACTCCTGGAAGCACGTTAGACCTTTTTATCCTTCACTGTTTCACATTTTCTTTTGCTAAGGCATTTTAGAGTCTTTAATCATGCTCTTGAACCCTTATGCTTGTTTATTTCTCAAATAGTTCAAATAGTTGGTTCCAGCATTATTTATGGTTTTCCTTGCTTGTCTGCTGCCACTTGAAATTTTTTTTTGAAGTCTCCCTTTGAAGTACCATTGTTTATAGTTAGCCAAGGAGGTCTGCTTTGATCATACCCTTTTTCCCTACTTGAATAATTGTTTTAAAGGTCTTTATAGTTGTAATCATGGATGTGTTAGGTGTTCCCTCTTCTATGACTACAATTATCAATGAATCTTTCATGTTTTCTAACTCCTTTAAAATAGAATCTTTTAGGAAATAGGATGTTCTCTCGAATCTTAGATTTCATTTTAAAAGTTGTCTTGAAGTCATTATTTTCTTAAAGTGTGGTTTTTAGAATTCATGGTTAGCCATGTCTATCAAATACCTCTTCCTGTTCAAATTATGTTTTTAAGTTCCCTTTGTTGAGAATTCAATTTCTCTTTCCAAATCATTAATGTCCATCTCATTCACAAAAATAAAGGATTCTGTGGCCAAGTTAGATTTTCCCTTTGATATCCCATATCCATTGATGAGCTTGTCATAAACCTCTTCTTGACTCCATTTCCCAATGAATCTGACACTTCTTCTTTCTATCTATACTACTTAGACCTTTCAGGTTATGCTATGCCAATTCAACCAAACAAACAAACCAAACAAACTCATGTACTTAATAACTAGTCTAAAATCAATACTTAAAAGAAAACAAGATATACCTTTGCAAACAAATAATTTGAGAGATCCCTCTCTAAGAATAGGAGGACTAGATCCTGGAACTCTAAAGATTGGTTCTGATGTTGTCTTGTCTTTTGGTTAGCCAATCTATCAAAACTCAGGAACCCCAACATAATGGCGATCACGGTGGGACCCGAACCCACATATCTTTGAACTGATACTATCTGATCACTTTATCTACCTATTGAGTACATAATAGTCTAGCAAAGTGTTATAGACTCTTCAACCTTTCAAATCTCTTAGAAAATCAATTAGTAAGCCATATAGTAGACTCTGTTTGTTTTAAACACCTTAGCTAGGTGTTGAATCAAATTTAAGACACTCTCATAACCACAGAAATATAAAAATTCAAAAAAAAATCAGATTGGCTTCATAATAAATATGGTGGTGGAACCAGAAATCATTTTACCTTCACAAAAGTCTAAAAAGTTTCCACTTGGCGACTCCACTAGCCCAGTAGGCCTATTACTCATCTAGGTCTCTAGATATCTTTAAGGCTGTGTTAACCAGCCTTGAAGGAAGTTTGGAAGCCTAGTCCCCTACTAGATAAAACATTGTGAGAGGCAAAACTTTCAAAACAGTCCCTAAAAAATTTACCCTTTCTCATTTTTTGAAAAATTAGTCTGGCTTCACATAGGATCAACACTAGATCTCATCAGACCCTAATCCTCCTACAATAGTTGACAATAGAGAGATAATTCTGTGGCAGACTTCTAAAGCTAGAAAATTAGCTGCTGATAGGAACATCCCAAGAACAAAATTTGTCCCTGAAAACCTTGTTGTCTTGGACGATTTACACTTTGACTTACATCATACAAAGAACATCTTCAGAACCAGGTCTCAAAGTGATTAAACCAAGTTGATCTTGAATCTACAGATTTGCAGCATAGCTTTAGTAGAGAAGCCTCACCTTCTACTCCTCCTGATTCCCAGCTTCTTCACCACTTCAGCCTCTTCCATAACAAATCTACTCAAAACCAGTTTGTTGGCCCAAGTGTTTCTTCCACTCCAATCCATACTATCACTGTTAAAAACACTCCATGTCATCCCACTTTCCATCTTGTCAATCCACCCCTTGTAAATCCACTTTTCCTTCTAGCCATGGCAGCATGGTATGCCCCATTAGTGTTACCACAACCTATGGTTCCCTTACCAAATGACTATCGGTCTAAAATTCCCCATTTCACTAGGAAAGAATCTACCATAGCTCAAAAACACGTAGATAGGATGGAAGATGCATGTGATTATATGGAAATAGAAGATGAGACCATAAAGATGAGAATTTTTGCTCAAAGTTTAGGAGGAGAAGTAAAGAAGTGGTTTAAAAACTTAACTCCTAACATCATCAATGATCTCCCTTCTTTACATCAAACAGTAATAAACAAATGGGAAATAAAAAAGAAACCTCTCCAAATATTAACCGAGTATAACAATCTTAAAATAAATCAAGGGGAGAGTGTTCATGACTACTCTACCAGGTTTAACAGTATTTACAATGATCTTCCCCCTCACATGAAACCTCCCCAAGGCTTAGCCTTAGTAAAATAACCCGAAGGATTTGATGCTGAAATGGCCTATCAACTAAGGGAGAGATATTACTTAACTCTAGAAGACATGCAGAAGGGGGTTGTAAGTGTAGAAGAAAACTTAATTAAGAAAAGAGCTAGGGTAAGATCAAAGAAGAGAGTAACTTATAAAGATGATACTGCACCCTCAACCTCATCTTCCGATACCAAAATTGACAACCTAGTAAAGGTAATGGGGAGAATGCTTGAAACGATCAACTTGAATGATAGAGTGCCACCAAGAGAAAATCAAAACAACCCCCAAAACATAAATATAAATCGAAATTTTAGAAGAGAAAATAATCAAGATAGACAAAGAGATAATGACCAAAAAATTAGACCTCCCTTCCATTAGAACTATGTAGATCAAGAGTAAGAAAGGGAGATTGAAAGGTTGGGAGAAAATCATGTAAACTTGATTGGATCAGACAGTGGGGATTTTTCCTCACTGAAGAAGAACAAGGTTTCTTCTCCTCAGAACCAAATGAAAACACTTATGAAGATTATGAAGATTATAAAATGGGGTTTGAAAATGCAATCATGGAGGTACATAAACAATATGATCTAAGAAGCAAAGGGAACCTAGATAATCCAATGAGCCTAGTCACACACTGCGAGTTAGAAAACACTTACAATCAACCTAAGAAAAAAAATAAAATATAAGACCAACATTTTGGCTAAGAAAACAAATTTAAACAAAGAGAAAAGCAACCAGCCAAATGTTGAGCAAAGTAGCCCTAGCATCTCAGCTAGTGGCCCTAGTAAAACTGTCCCTAATAATAGTCCAAACAAAGTTCAGCAAATCAGAATTGCTGAAAGAAATTTAGTTGAAAAAATAGATGTAAATATGACAAAAACAATACTTCCTTTCATCCTTGAGGGAGAGATTGCAAAAATAAAATTTACCATACCTCTAGCTGAACTAGTAACCCAAGAAGTGTACAAAAACCAAGTTTTGAAAGCTTTAAATTTAGGAAGTGACACTTATACATTAAACTTGATAGATGACAAACCAGAGTTGTTATTTGGTCCTCAATTTGAAGGAAAATACCAAGAAGGGGTTGTCCCTCCCTTCTATATCAGTCTAAATATACATGATAGAATATTACACAATGCCATGTTAGACTCTAGAGCTTCACATAACCTTATGCCCAAATTAGTAATGGAAAGCTTAGGCTTAGAAATTACTAAACCATATAAGGATTTGTTTCCCTTGGTTTCAAGCAGAGTTAAATTCTTGGGTTTAATCAAAGATTTATGTGTTAACTTATCTCAAATCCCTGCTAAGAGTCTAGTAATGGACATAGTAGTAGCTGACATTCCCCTAAAATATGGCATGCTTTTATCAAGATCATGGGGAGCCAAACTTTAGGGGAGCCTTCAAATGGACATGTCTTATGCCACCATCCTAGTATTTAATCAAAACAGAAGGTTATACAGGGAATCCCACATGAAATACATGGTGATCAACATAGATAAACCAAACAACTCTCCAGTATATTCCATTCATTCAAGCTTAGATTCCTTTATCTTGTACAATGAAGATGAAATAACTTAACAAGAAAAGGAAAACAAAGCAGAAATCAGTTTACCAGATAAGTCAAAACTGCCCTGGACTCGTATACAAAACATTAGCAATTCTAAGCAGCATGAAAATGAAAATGAGATAGAAATACTTTGGATAATAAAATTTGATGGGTCTTGTAATAAAACAAGTGCAGGGGTAGGTGTGTGTATTCACAATACAAATCAGGGTTATTCATATAAATTAGGATTTCCATGCACCAATAACATTGCTGAATATGAAGCCCTGCTCCTTGGCTTGCAACTACTTAAACAACTAGAAGCCTAGAAAATATCATTCCTAGGAGATTCTGAACTCATCAATAAACAAATCAAAGGATAATATTCAGCCAAAAACCCAAGACTTAGAGAATATAAAAATGCTACCCTTGATATCCTAAATACCTTTGAAAAATATGAACTCATTTTCATTCCAAGAGCACGAAATCATCTAGAAAATGAACTTGCCTTCAATGCCAGCAATTGTCAAGTACCTCAGATAAATGAAAAACTTAATGTAAATGTCAAAAACATGCCTCTAGTGCCCGACAATGAGGATCACTGGCAAGTGTTTGACTCTAACAAACACGTAGATGATTTCTTAAAATCAAAAAATGACTTTGCCATACCACTATCAGAAACCAGCCATGAAGAAATTTGTTTAGATGATAAAAAAATCTCAGAAACATAAATGACATATTTTGCTGATATAAATCACTGTGAATTTTTTTTTGAAGAAGAATTAATCGACAAAATAGATCAGAAAGACTTGGAAGTTTTACAATGCAAAAATGATACAATTCCAAGAGGTCTCACACCATTACAACATCTTTTTGACTTTAATGATGTAGCCAAAGAACCAAGAATGGAGCCTATGGAAACAGATGTGGAAGAACATAACATAGGCAGCCTAGCAGAACCCAAGATGATAAAACTATCCAACACTCTCCCAGCTCACATAAAATTGCAATACATAGAGTTGTTCAAAGAATTTAGAGTTGTGTTTGCTTGGGGATACAAAGATCTGAAATATTCTGACATTAGCATCATCCAACACAAGATTCCTCTTAAGGAAAATCAGAAACCTTTCAAACAGAATTTAAGAAGAATAAACCATGTTTTATTGCCTTTAGTTAAGAAATAAATCGAGAAAATGTATGATGTTGGGATTATAGTATCCCTTAGATATTCAGAATGGGTGTCAAACCTAGTTTCTGTTAGAAAGAAGACAAGGGAAATCAAGCTCTGCATTCACTTTAGAAATTTAAATAGAGTTTCCCTAAAGGAAAACTACCCCTTGCCAAATATGGACCATATACTTCAAAAGGTAGTTGGATAAAAAAGAATATCACTATTGGATGGGTTCTCAGGTTACAATCAGGTGTTAGTGCTCCCAAGTGATCGACACAAAACTTCTTTTACTACACCTTGGGGTACCTTTATGTATGTCAAAATGCCATTTGGTTTGATGAATGCAGGGGCCACCTTCCAAAGGTCCATGGAAATAGCCTCCTCGTAAGATATTTTCTATTTTATAATCATTTACCTTGATGACATAACTATTTTCTCTAAAACTAATGAAGAACATTTAATTAATTTAAGAAAAGTTTTTGAGAAATGTAGGAAGTTTGGCTTATATTTGAATCCCAAGAAGACACTCTTTGGTCTCCAAGAAGGCAAGCTTCTTGGCCACATAATTTCAGAAGAGGGAATCAAAGTAGACCCTAAAAGGTTTGATGGAATATTGAAAATAAGTCATCCAAGAAGCCTCAAAGAATTACAATCTTTCATTGGGAAGATAAATTTGTTGAGGAGGTTTATCCCCAACCTTGCTGAGCTATTAAGAAACATTACATGCATGCTTAAGAAAGAGGTAGGTGTTAAATGGACAACAAAAGCTAAACAATCAACTGAGCTGGTTAAACAAGCTCTCATTCAAACACCGGTCCTGATTAGTCCAGATTTCACCAAAGATTTTTATATCTTTTCTTTTGCATCTGAACAAAAATAGCTATAGTGTTACTTCAAAAGAATGATTTGGGGCAAGAAAAACCAATATCCTTTTTTAGTAGGGCCTTAAGAGATTCTCCACTGAAGTATAACATCATGGAGAAGCAAGCCTTAGCATTGGTGAAAGCATTAAAAGACTTTAGAGTCTACATTTTAAACTCTCACATCATTGCTTTTGTCCCACACACTATTGTTAAGGATATTCTAAGTCAAGACCCTGATGGTGAAAGGGGAAAATGGATTTCTACTATTCTTGAATATGACTTAGAAATCAGGACCACCAAACTAATCAAAGGGTAGGGATTAGCAAAACTCATGGTTGAGTCAAACTTCCAAGCAGTAGATATGAATATGGTGGATGTGTTGGGAGAAATAAAATAATTCACTACTCCTTTCATTGAAGAAACATTTCTGAATTACCCTTGGTATGCTGACATCATTTATGTATTTTTATATTTGAATGCCCCTCCCTTTTTGTCTAAAAATAAAGCTAGATTGTTGAAACAGAAGGCTTTGAATTATTGCATATTAGATGGGGTATTGTATTGGAAAAATACTATTGAAATTTTGCTTAAATGTTTACTTGAGGATGATGCAGGAAAAATCATGCATGAGCTACATGAAAGAGAATGTGGGGGACACCTCTAGTGGAAGACCATAGCCAATAAAATCCTCAGGTCTGGCCACTATTGGCCCGCCCTTTTCTCAGATACTCAGAAGTTAGTCATGTCTTGCCATAAGTGTGAAATTT
Source organism: Pinus albicaulis (assembly GCA_034641835.2). Taxonomy (NCBI): domain Eukaryota; kingdom Viridiplantae; phylum Streptophyta; class Pinopsida; order Pinales; family Pinaceae; genus Pinus; species Pinus albicaulis. Next base: position 1,194,787,878 of record CM076584.1, on the reverse strand, counting down.
TTTATGGCAAAAGAAAACTCCTTCCCTTACCCTTACATCCTATCAGTGTTGAGGCACCCTTTCAACAATGGGAATTGGACTTCATTGGGGAAATTCACCCATCCTCATCAGCCCAGCATAATTGGATCCTCACTGCCACTGATTACTTTACCAGGTGGATAGAAGCCATACCATCTAGGAATGCTACTGACTCTATCATTATGAAGTTCCTAGAAACTAATATCCTATCTAGATTTGGTTGTCCTAGAAAAATCATAACCAACAATGTTGCTCCCTTCAAGTCTAAAATAATGGTTGATTTCTGTTACAAATACCACATCACCTTGGGCCATTCTACTACCTAATATCCCTAAGGAAATGGATTAACTGAATCCTCCAAAAAGAGCCTTATAAATATCATCAAGAAGTTGTTGGAGCAGAATCAGAAGTCATGGCACAGTAAGCTGGTTCATGCCTTATGGGTTGATAGGTTAACTACTAAAAATTCAATAAACATGTCCCCCTATCAGTTGGTCTATGGCATGGATGGAGTCTTTCCAACATCATTAGGAGTTCCAGTCATGAAACTCTTTCAAGAAGAGAAAACCGAGGAAAATGATATGCAGAGAAGAATCAATCAAACAATTCATTTACAGCAGTCCAGAGAGGAAGTTTATGAAAAAACACAACTAGTCCAAGAAAATATCAAGAAACTATTTGACAAAAGGACTAAGGCAAATAATTTCCAAATTGCAAATGTTGTTCTTAAATGGGATTCAAGAAGAGAAGAGAAGGGAAAACATGGCGAATTTGAGAATCTGTGGAAAGGACCCTATATTATTCATGCTGAGAGGGGTCATAATGCATTTTTCTTGAAAGAGTTGAATGGAGAAGATCTATATGGAGGTCCTGTCAATGGCAGGATGCTCAAACATTATTTTTATCAAGAATCCTAGATTTAAAAGCTTTCATTCATTGTATATAACATTGTCTGTTGAATTTTGAAAGAAAAACAAAAATACAAAAAACAAGAGAAAAAGAAAAGAGGGTAGATAAAACAAGAAAGGTACAACCCCATACCAAAAAGAGAGATAAAATATGAAAGTGTGCAAGCTCAAATGCCACTTCTAAAAATACACTGCTATTTTAGTCATATAGCCTAATCATGATTAATTAGTTTTTCAATTTACTGTTAGTAGATTAGGATAGAAAAACAAAGGTTCAGACAAATTCAAAATCTGAACCTGTGAATTTCAAAAGAAGAATGGCTCTAAGCAGATCAAATCTTGAGCCAAATATGGAAAGAAAACTGGTTCCAATATTATCAAAACTTGAACCAGAAGAAAGAAAGAAAAGATAGCTCAAACCATATCAAAGCCAGAACTGAAGAAATAATGAAGGATGATTTATATTTTTCAGATCTTAAGCCTTCACAATTTTGTTTTATTTTTCTACAAATAAAATCTATGTGCAGCTTGTACATACAACCATAGACTTTTCTATAAATCAGATAGTCTAATCCTGATTTGGCTGAGTTTAAATTTCTGTTTTATAATTTAGAATAATAAAGATCTGTCAAACAGTCTAATCCTGACAGATAGTAGCTGGGTAGTGAATTTATGAGTTGGAGTAGAAATAGATTAGTTTCATGTTTTTAAAAAAGAATAAAATGTTAATGAAAAGAGTTTTCTAGTCCAAATGCACTCTGAAGAAGAAAAAATGTTAGAATCAGTAGGAATGGGTAGGTAGAGATGTTGTTTGAAAAGAATTCCATTGTTTCAGATTGCTGTAGAGGTTATTAGATCAAAGAAAGATCAGCCAAAAGAAAAGAAAGGTTTTTGCCCAATGGATTAAGGCACTGGTTTAATGAAAAGCTAGAGATTAATAGTTGAGGTTCTAGACACCTCAAGTGTAGATGTCCTCCCCAAGTGGAGTCACTGTTAGCCACCTATAAATTCGATTATACCAAGTGGTGGCTAGACTTTGTCTTCAGGCCTTCAAGAGATAGTTTCCTTTGAAAACCTATCATCTTTTGAAGTCTTATGATGTTCTTTATCCTTTGAATTAATCTTCACTGCTGTTTCACTATAAGCCCTCAAGGACCTGCTGTTTACCAAGAGAAAAACTTCCCAAGAGGCCCCATTTTCCACCATTTACTTCTCCTTTTCACTCTCACAAAAAATCCATTTCCAACCATATTCCCTTTCATAAATCACCCTAACCCTCTTTTTAACCTGTTATCTTCCTCTGATTTGGTTTTAAAATCCTCTCTTTAGCTTATCAGAACTCTGTTTTGACCTTAAAATAATTTTTTTTGGCTTTAAAAATGGTCTTCTAGCACTATAAGGCATTTAAGCCCCCGAGGGCTTATTACCTTTAGCCCTTTCCTCCATACGTCCTAAAGCCCCGCAATCGGGCGCTTAGAACATAAACCCCCATGCAAAAAACCCCTTTTCCCTTCTATTTTCCATTTCCGACATATGATTTTAAAACAGATCTAGACCGTTGATCTCTGCAGATCAATGGCCATCGAACCCCCATCCTTCCGCCCATTCACCTTGCCTTCCTTTCTTCCCCTTTCAATATATCCACTCCCTCTTTTAAATCTCAACCGTCCATCAAAGGGATCCGACGGTCGGGAATTAACCCGATAACCCATTGCACCCGTCCTGTACGTGACAAAATCTACGTCACCGTAGACCCCACTACCATCTCCGCCTGTGCATCTTTCGGCCCGTCATGTGAGATCCGCACCGTCGGATTTTCTGCCGATGATCCAACGGCTGAAAAACTATATCGCGTAATTTTTGGCCCCTTTCCACAGTGCGCTACTTCCACGCGATAAAAGTGGTTTTAAGAATCCACGTGTCGATTGATGAATCGTATTGCGTTCCATTCGGCTAATTCTGCTTACCGTCCAGAGCCCTCGCGAAAACCGCTGCCGGTTTTCCCAAAACCACCCTTCTTCATATTCGCGCCATAATTCAAATGCGAGCCTGGTTAGCTATTTTGCCTGGTTTTTCTCCTTACTCCGCTACATTTCCCCATCCTCACAGCTCCAAAATGCCTCCATAAACCCTCTAAAGCAGTATTAAACCAATCTTCGCAGGATTTAAATGACCTTTTTTTTGTTTTTATGCAGGTTTAATGAAGTTCAAGGTTAAAACCCTCCTGCAAATAATTACAGTGACATGGGCTGAGGATGACGATCCTCATACCCCTGGTTACAAGATTAAAGGGTTTTAAGTTTAAATTCCACGTTTTAGAGGGTCGATAAGTCATGATTATCGGCTTTTTAAACAAATTCTCCAACAAAACCCCTGCGCACCTGCAAACAACAACACAGTGAACATCGATTAATTGAAGAGTATCATCATCGAAGACAGAGGATCAAGGCATCAACACAATATTAAAGTATATAAATTGCATTTTGAAGGGATCAACTTGAAGGGATCAAGGTGTTAGGATCCCGTGATTTGGCTGATTGGCAAGCCAAATGAAAGTGTAACATCAAACCAATCTTTGGAGCCCAAGGACCTAGCCTTCCTGGACTCAGAGAGGGATCTCTCTATTTGTGTAAGGGATATCCATGTGTTTGCTTCTTGTGTTTCTGATTTTAGGCTAGTTATGAAGTAGGTTTTTTGGTTTTGGTTTTTAGATTTGTGAGGGATGAACTGATCAAGGACTAAGATAGGTAAAAAGATGTCAGATCAACTGGGCTATGGGGTCGAAAAGGTCAAGAAAGCTTTAAGATGGTGATACAAGATTGCTGAAGGGCTGATTTGATTCGAGGTAAAATGGATCTTTGGGTAAAATGGAGTGGGATAGACACTAAATTTGTGAAGAACAAAGGATTTCAAAATTACAAACATGGTAGGGCTGACCATTAATCATGAGAAATGTAACTATAAACTGATCAATGCATAGAAATAAACATTCAAGCCATGCATAGAGATATATGACTCTCTAACTTTAGGAAATGGCTATCAGACTTTGGGGAAATACATTTAAGACAAAAAAAAACTTAAATCACTATGAAGGAATGCCTAAGCATCGCATTTCAAGATATTGGGCACTTTGAAGCAAGATTGCATAGTTTTAGGCAAAGGGCAAGATCAGTACAAGACCTCCTTGGTTCAAAAAATGACAATCTAATCAATCAAAGAGAGGTTTCAGAGGTGGAGCTATGACTAGCCATGACTAAGAAGGGCATACCATGAATCATACTTAGCATGCATAAAACCATAAATGAAACAAGCAAACAATATTCTTTAGTTATCAAAGAGCAATCAAGGATTCTTTGATATGACTAAGAAGACAGAAAACATAGAAGCTATAAAGAAACAAGAAACTTGAGGTGCCTCCAAGGGCATGTCTCAAATTTATTCTCTACTATCTTATAGCAAGCAATAACATGGAATTATGAATGAAAACTAAGAAGCATAACAGAGAGGGACACTACACCATTTTACCAAGTCAAGGAATCCAACAATAGATCTCCTTCATCATCCAAAAACATTCAAGAAACTATCCAATGCATAAGACAAGTGTTTCTTCCAAGATTGTATAACCATATATTTCTTCTATTCACCAATTTCATCCTTGTTTACAATGAAAGCCTTTGGAATATATAGGCTAAACTGAGGAAAACCTCCTAGTTCAACTTGCAATCTCATTGGCCTATCCAAAATATCTGATTTTGTCCTTGAGGATTTGCAAAGCCCAAGGCACAAAATATATAATAAAATATCTCAAAAATGCTAAAAAAGGAAAATATATTGACTTTTCATAACTAATCATGCCCAAAAATATCTAAACGCACATGAGGAAAAATCACTTTAGAAAGGCTCATTTTTGACAAACATACTTAAGAAATATATCAACAGAAAGTCCTTTGACTTGCTGGCAACTTTTGGAGGCCTTCCCGATGTCAAAATGAGGCCCGTGATAGCTCGTTGGAAAGATTTGAATGTCTATTTTCTGAAAATTTTTATTTTTCTCCAAAATAACCACTATAAGTCATTCAAAAACTGACCTATGTGTAAAAAACAAAAAAAAATAGACCTTGCTGATAAACGGGGCAGAGTGTGGAAAAAGTGAGTGTCTTTCACCATTTTGGGGAATCAAATAATATTCAAATGATCTGAAAATTGATGAGTATATGCCCCTGAAGTTATGGCATCCAATGATACCATTTTCATCCTTTGAGTATGCCCCAAACAGAAATGGCGATGCCCATGATTTTTAGCCAAAAACCCAAAAATGACAAAAAAACCAAAACTTGTTGGAATTCGCCCAATTTTGGTGAGCATGAACCTCAAGGGTTTTCAGAAACATGCTGTGAATATGAGGCCAAAATTTGGAGCTTTGAGGTATCTTTCTTCAATTTTTGTGTTGGGCGCCTCCTTTGAACTTCCTTGAGTTTCTCCTGTGTGGCCTTCAATTTCCGCTGGGCAAACTGATTGAGATTTTTATAGTGCCCGGTCATCCTCCTTTGAAGGTCCAAATCTCTATTGGCCTTCTCCAACTTCTTTTCCAAGTGATCATTTACCCTCTCAAGCCATTCTTCTCGATTTTTCCCTATCTCTTGGGTGAAAAATGTAGTGAGAGGAGTAGATTGGAGAAGGGCAACTTCTTCCTCCTTTTGTTTCTCAAGGGCTTTTCTGAGTCCCATGGTTCTTGGCCTCTTTCTCCTGGGCTGATCTTCATCTTCAATATCATTGAACTCACCCATGAGTTATTCTAATTTAACTTGCGCCTTGGAGGCCTCTTTTTTGTATTTGATGGCCCGGGTCTCATGTACCGCCATGTGGACACTCATCTGTTTATTTTGAATTTGCAAAAATTGATTGAAGTTTCTAGCCCTCTCTAGATCTGTCATCAAAGCATCAATTTGGATTTCTCTATTAATCCAAAGAGTCTCTAGGATTTAGGATTGATTGTCGCTATCATCACTTTGGATTTGAATGATGTCAAATTCCCTCTCCTTTTCATGGCTGCTTTCTTCTTTCTCCTTTCCTTTGCTTTGGGTAGATTTCTTGGTCTTCCTCCTCTTGGGTAATTCGACAATAGGTTTCTTGGGAAATTTACCCTTACTTCGGAGGGCCCTAGTAACATTTGGAGTTATAGCTTTAGGCACCCTTTTCCTTGATGTCCGAGGCTTGGCCACTTTGGAGAAGAAAGCATGGCCCCTTGCCTAGAAGAGGCAGCTAGCACATGCTCTATTGGCTCTTTTCCCTTGTTACTTCCCTCATACCCTTGCCACTATCTTGAGTTTCTTCATGAGTGCTTGGACTGTCCTTTTGCTGCATATTATCACTGTGATGCTCTTCATGAGGCTGCCTTTCCTCATTGTGCTGCACCTGTTCATCATGCTGCCCTTCCTTATATTGCTGCTATTCATCATCCTGTTGCTGCTCATCTTCATGCTGTTGCTCATCTTCACTCTCTTATTCCCCTTGCTGATGCTCTTCTTCCTCATCATGGTCTTCTTCTTGTTCAATGGGGAATTTGAGCTTCTTGGGAATGGGCTTGCTCGAAGAAGGTGAAGGATGGTGAATGGAAGGTAAAGGAGATGTATGAAATGAAGGGACAGTGGCGAAATACAGATGTGTAATGAAAGTATCCCAAGAGATTTCCTTCTTCTCAAGCTGATGAAGAATGATAACCTTGATGAGGGAATGATGGAAGAGGGAAGCTATCTGCTGAGAAAGAGGTTTTTTCTTAACAGTGGAGGCCATTTTCTCAATACTTCTATGGAGGAAGAAAGGGAGATTTAACAATTTGGCTCTTGTGAAATGCATGAGAAATTGGATATGGTAAGCATAGACTCGGGAGAATCTTCCCTCGCAAGTGAAGTATTTCATGATTATCTTCATGAGGGGGGCATAACTAGTCAAAAGAAATGAGAAGGGAAAAATGGATGGACATGTATCTCTATGCTCAGGCTTCAGAAAAGGCTTGTATTGTTCTGAGTCTAGGTGGCTTTGTTTAAACCACTTCTCTCTGACATAAGGGATTTTGGTGGCCTTGGAAATGGACCTGGGAGAGAACTTGAAATCCAAGCCTGCCAGCTGAAAGTATGTGTCAAAGCACAAATATGTGTCAAAGGGAAAAAACTTTTCACCTCCTGCACCCTTTGACAAAACTCTAGACATCCAACCTCATGAAAGTTAAATAGGACTGATGGATGAGCATTTACCTCTTCAGTCGAAACATGCTCAAACCTCCTGTGAAGGCCAATTCTACTATCTTGCCTGGGAGGCATCTTGTTTTGAATATTCTTTGTTGACTGAAAAAAACAAGTTTTCTCAAATGGCCTTTGAAATGGCTTCTCAAGCACACACCCTGTCCTCCTTATCAGTCACTGTTTTGTCCTCTTTTTTGCCAAACAACAAGTATTTGTTAAATGAAACAAACTCAACTTATCACTGTGCTTGGGAAAATAACTTTGAAAAGATGTGTTTGTGGTTTCTTGGTTTGAACAAGGATATTTTGTGTTTTGACAGAAACACCTTTCTCTTCAAACAAGGCTCTTTTTGTTATTAACTGTTCTTCACAAAGGTAGACACAAACACCCTCAACTGACTTTGAACAACCTTTCAACACACTCTGTTTTTTGAATTATGGAGGCTGCACTAGGTTTTATTGTTTCATAATATAGAGGGGACTCTTTATAATGACAATATTTTACCTTAGCAACACTGTTTTCACCGTATAAACATTGTTTCACCTTAGATTTTGCAGACAGGGGTTAATTTTGTTTTACCACTATTAGGACACCTCACAACAACTTGAAACCTCTACCACTGTGCTTTCTGTCTTGTCATTAGTATATGGTTTATCAATTTTCTTGAAGGAAGTTTTAGGCCTTTTGAAATTGATACAAACACACCCTAGCCTTCTATTGTAACAATCTTTGGCAACATAGTAACAAACAACCTTGATTTTCTACCAAGAGCTCCACTCTTCAATCACTGTTTTAGTCTTGGAAAAACATGGTATCAATACCCCTTTAGAATTTTGAATGCACCAAGGGGCAATAAAAATACCTTGAAGATGACTTATGGCCCTTGTTTGATGAGTTGAGCAAGTCCCAAGACCCTTTGAAGGCATTTTGGATGTTTAAACAGGCACGACACGTTCATAGGAAAAAATGCTATGCAGTGGAGGGGTGTCAGGTCGGCCTTCAGGCAGCTGGTGATCAGTGCTATAGGCGCGCCGCACGCTGTTATAGGCATGCCGCACGGTCATTACGACCCTTTGTAATTTCTCTCCCAAACGCACCGCGCGCCCTTCCAGGCGCGCCGCACAAGCTTGAAAGCCTAAAAACACTCGAAATTTGCTTGAAGATTGTTGTTTCTTGCAGTGAGTAGCCAACAGACACTTGTCTCGTGGCTTTGAAAATGTATAATAGACTTTTAAATGGTCTTCCACCTCTTTTTAAAATTCAAAAAAGCTACAACATCATCGTGGTTGCTTTTGTGAGGGTTTGGAGGCTAAAAAGGCCTTTTTGTCTTAAAACAACATAAATCACTATCTTTATGCTTTTGAAGATCTTTTCATTCCTTTAAAATGAAAATTTCCTTTGAATAAGTGTAGTTGTACTTCAGGCAGTCTTCTAACTGCTGTCTCACCATCTCTTGAGCTATATTCCTCTGGAGCTTTTATAAAAGAGCCTTCATCTACTGATGAGGGTCCTTTGATATAACATGAAACTTGTTTTGAATATCTCTTTAATCATTTATATGAGCAAATTTTCAAGGTGAATACCTTAAGAAAACTGACCCTCTGCCTTTTGTGAGGGAGGCCATCTTCAAGTTGCGCTTCTTCTAGGTGACTTTGTGTTGGTGACCTTTTGTTTCTTTAAGCATCTAAGCACCGTATATCCTTTGAATTTTTAGACAAGAAGCATGGTTTTGATCATGAAGTGTTCTTTTCCTATGTGTTTGGAATAGCACTTGGATAAACATCAATGCCCTCTCCAAAAATGTGACTTTGTATCTTTTAAGGAAAACTTTAACAATTTCCCCGTCTTCCCCCGGTGTTTTGATGATAATTATGACTATTGTTCAGTTTGATCAAAACAGTCAGGCTCCTTTGGATATTTTTCCTTTGACTGTGGTTGAAAAACCTTACTCGCATCCACCCATGGCTTTATCTATATCTTTTCATCAAGGAAAAAGGGCTTTAGAGACCCTCAATGCAATCATATGGAACAACCAGGCTTTTTCACATGTCCATAAAAGGCCTTTGACTGTGATAGTGATATGGCTTGATTATTTGAATGTTGTCCCTGAATTTTAAACACATGCCATACACTTTCCTTGCATTTGATGAGTTTGTCCAAATTTTGTTCATTTTAGCTGCAGATTGCCTTTGAAGGAGATCTTTGATAGAATAAAAACCAAACCTCTTTGATTATTACAGTACCACTGCTTGGCCATCTTCTTAACAATATTTTCCACTTATAATCATCCAATTGTTTCCCACTGCACTCAAACTTTGCCTTTCAAACAGTGAAACTACATAATCAATTCTTGAAACACCATTGCTATGTTAGTGGTCTCATCCATTGGAGAAAAAGGTGTAAAACAAGTTTTTAAGGCTATTTGTAGCTTTGTTATCCTTGTGCCCTTAAATGAGGCTAAACCTTTGTTCTTGGCCCTCTGCTTATTAGATGAAGGTGGCCTTAACCACGACCCAACCTCTTCATGTTTTATAGGTTTCTATGCTCATTCAAACCTCTCGCTCATGCTCGGAGGAGGTTTGCCACGTTGATGCCATTTTATCTCGCTTTCAAGCAAGGTCATCTTTCCTTTCACTACCTATTCATAGTTAAGCCAATAAAAGTGACAAATTGACAATATGCCATGAGGGGAAATTCTCTCGAGATATGTAATCTCGCTATTAAATTACCTTTATGCATCTTTAGACAATTAGAGGCAACCTGGCTAGTATCTGGAGAGCATTTCTTGTTATTCATAAGTCACTAACCTTTGACTATGTTTGCAGGAGCTTATTGAAATAACTCTCTGTATAGTACTTGCATCCCAGGCTCAAAACCACCTGAGAAGCAACTGTCTTCTCATGTTGAGTTTAATAATGTCTTCTGGAACACTGATACACTTCTGCTCTTGAAAGAGACATTGAAACACTGTAAATACACCTAATATCAGTTTGACCTATGGCATATGCACTGCTGAGAGATCAAGGTTTGTTAGTGGTTCAACTTAAGGGTGTAATCAAGCTTTATTTGCAGAATAGGAAGGTCATATAAGATTGGGTATATAAGATAGAGGTTCTTTTGGCTTTAGGATAGTTTGACAAGGGAAAATCGCCTAAAGCACCACTACCTAACTTAGGGGAGACTTCTTGGACAGATTTGGAGTATTCTCTTTGGAGCTAATGGGCAAGTTTGTATGGCTGAGGCTAGATAGGGCTTGACAATGAGGTTTTATCTCATCATGGGCTGATTGAAAAGGTAGGAGGGAAAAAATTTTTATGGGTGTTTTCTAGCTGAAAAATTTGACATATTGGAGATCAGCTGCTAGAAAACTTAGCTTTAACAACTAGTCATCATCAACAAGTGAAAAATACTGATGACTAACAGTGGCTCCATTTGGCGAGGGCAGCTCCTTTTCAGGAGGTGTCCAAAATTTCAGATCTTAGTTCTTTGAAGACTAGTGCATTTATCCATTGGCGCAAATTTTGTCTTCCTTGATGCAATTTCTGAAAATTGACAGCATGATTAGCATCAATGATATTTCTACCTACCCCACTATATTTCCTAACATTTTTTCTTCTTTTGGGTGCATTTGGACTAGCAACCCTTTGACATAATATTTTTGAAAAATGATACTATCTAGTTCTACACTTATATTCGTCGGGAGTTCAGATTAAGCTGATGAACTCCTTCGTTTCTCTACTTGTGCTAGATCGACTATCAAGGTTAAGTTGTTTGACAGGATTTTATTCTCTAATCTAAAATATGAAATTGAAAAATGACCAAATCAGGATTAGACAGTCTGATTTGTCATGTACTTGTGGCATGAAAGACACGCTGCACACAAATATTATTTTGCATAAAATGAAAACTAGAAAAACAAGGCTAGGATACTCAATTTTTTTTTTATCCCTGCTTTCCTCTTTGGTTCTGTTTTGAGCATGTGGAACCAGTATCTTTTCCTAGTCTACTCTCATTGATAATTCAAGCCTACACAATGTTTACTATCTTTTCCTCTCACTAACTTATCAGAAAATAAATTTAAAACATGTTCAGTTATGATTAGGCTAGATAACTGAACAAGACATTTGAGCACTAGTAGCGGCATTTAGACTTGCGCGCTTTCAGAATGACTATTTTTTGAACATGGGGCTTCCTTTCTATTTTTCAATCGCCCTCTTTTTCTATTTTTCTATTGTTTTTGAATTTTCTGTTTTTGATTTATTTTTCAAACAATGGTATATACAAGGATTGTAAATGTTTCAACTCAGAAATCTTGGAAATGGTGAAACTTAAGCATCTTATCTTCATAAGGATCTCCTACCACTCTTGGTCCACTCAGCTCTTGAAAAGTAAAGTTCGGAAAATTTTATCTTTCAAGAATAACATAAGGATTCATGCATGAATCTCTAAACAACCATGTATTTTCCCACTATACCTCTTTATACCTCTAATTTCCACTCCTTCTTTTGTTGTACATGTTTGGTCTCAATCTAGTCTCCTAAATTGAGTTCATTTAATTGTCAACCAGGGTTGGTAAACTGCTGAAGTGAACTGTACCGTATGTGCCTAGGTGTTTTGTCTCTTAATGCGTTGTGTGTAGTGTTTTATGATGTTTTTGGTTTTTTGTGATGATTTATGATGTTTTTGGTCTTTTTGGTGGTTTTATGCTCACAAGGAAAATGACTAGAAAGCTAGTGGAAAGAAGTTGATGATTAAAACAGAGTGAAGCCTAATTGGTTGGTGACAAATGGTGAATGCAAAGGCAACTACTGAAACAAAATCAAATCCAAACTATGACTAAACAGAAACAAAGCTTGATAATGACTTTTAATCAAATGACTCAAAACATAAACCTAATTTGTCCCATTCTTTTGTCAAAGGTATTTTGAAAGAGATTGAGAAATGGTAAGCTAAGTATGAAAATTATCCTAATCTAAATATGAAAACTCTCCTAATCTAAACAATTAAACAACTAACTTACAATGATGCAACATTTTATCCATGATTAGAGATTTGTTGAAGCATAGTTGGAGTAAAACATTGATACCATCATAAGATCTCTACTTTAAGGCTAGTTCCTAACTCTATTCTTAACTTAGATTCTCAGTAGAGTGGGTCACCCAAGAGTTATGATTTCTCTTTTTATGTGGTCTTTGAGGAAAGGTTCGTTGGAGGAAACCATGAAGTAGTAAAGAAGTTGCAAAAGTACCTCAGGCCTTGAAATGATACTGTCTTCTGTTCTTATGTTTATGAATCAATTATAGATTTGGAAAAAGAAGAGGTTTGTAAATAATGAAGGTTGTTTTGTTAAGTTTAACAACTGAAGTAATCTAATATGCAGTGGATGACAACTGAATGTGGAGTGCAAATGCAATGAGTTAAGCTAAAACTGAACTTAAGATGTCACTAGTCTAAAACAATGATGAACTAACAAGTCATTATCAAACTCAAAATAAAATACAGAGCATGAGTTAAATGCAATTAGACTCTGGAGCATTCTAACTAAACTATCATGCATTATTCTATGGGATTATACAGCCTATTTATCCATCATGATTGGTATTTTGGAAGAGTTTCTTAGAACAATCCTGACTGTACAATTTAGTGCAAATGCAAACATAAAGACTGAAAGCAATTCAAAAACTAAGATGTCACAGCTGTCTCCTACCCATAATTATGATATTATGGAAGGGCGTTTTAAGAGCAAGGTCAGCCATGTTACTTAGTAAAAACAAACAACTAAAACATTCATCATCACAGTCATGCTTTGGACATCATAAGGATTTTTTGGAAGAGTTTCTTCTTTTGGAAGAGTATTTAGAACAAATGTAACTATGATAGTGAACACAAGAAACTATAATTAAATCCTACAACACTATAGCCATTTCCCATTCTTTATCATAATCTTTTGGAAGATTTTTTAGAACGATTATAACTATAGTGGCTATAGAATTAACTATGCACTCAAACTTCAGAAACGTAAAGGAAACTAAGATACTTATCTAATTTTCGCAAGTAAAACCGTGCAGGAGGCAGGGGCCCTCTACCACCAGACGGAATCTAACACCAAATCAACTCAACGCTTTTCAAAACAACACTGTCTTCTTCATTAAAGGAGAAATAACTTGAATAGAGCAATCTATGTCTTCAGAAATGTAGCACAAAATCTAAGCAAAATCTAGAACAAAATCTAGCCTAGCTCTCGGTTTCCCAAGACTTGCAAAAATTCCAGGATCATTGTCTTTCCTTATCGAAATCACATTAGGACTCTTGAAGTGGCTGCGTAAAAAGGAAAAGGACATCTGGACTAAGACAGTCCTATTAGAAGTCTGCCTTCTTAAATGTATTCCCACGTACCAAAACCATATCCAGAATTCGTTTCTTCCTTCATGGTGAGCAACGAACAATGTAGACATGACGTGGAATATACCCATATGCGGTTTTTCTTGAGAGGCCACCTGGAACATACCCAAACGTGAAGACAGCTGCAGAATTGCTGGTTAGCTACAGAATGTTTGCATTCTGCAGCTAGTTCCGGTCAAAATGCATTACAATGACAAAAATCACAAAACTTAGTAAGTCAGTCATATAAATCATTCTAAAAGTAATTTTAACTAAATTCATTGATCAATTGGGTCTGGGATAACAATGGACAAAGGAAAATGAGGTAAAGTAAGATGAGAGAAATCACAATCTTGAGGCTCAACATACCCCCACTGCTGACTTCTTGCATGTCCTCATGCAACTTATCCCATAAACTCAGAGGCTTCTGCAAGAACATCTAATCCTCTCCTTCTTCTTTGCCTAGAAGCTAAAGATCTTCTGGGTTTTCTGATGACAAGTTTGAACTTTAAGTTGATAAGTGCCCTGGTTAGCTTCTTGTTCCTCTTTTTCAACTTTTCATTAGCCTTTTCTACTTTGTCTATATGTAGAGATAAGGTTGAGTTCATATTGGTTTTGAGTTTGACTTGTTCCTTCAGAATGTCATTCTCATTTTTGATGTGTCTATTAAGTAATTCCAGCTCATACCTATCCCTTCTTAACACATCTATTTCGGACAGTGGAGGACTAGGGGTTCTCACTCTACTCTCTAAAGCTTTCCTTTCCAAAGTTTCAACATAGTCATAGACTTCTTGCTGAGCAGGGTCAATTTCAGGGGTTCCTTCATTAAAATCCTCTTCAACATCTTCTTCAATAGATGTTTCCTCATCTTCTATATTTATCACCCCTGTTTGTTTGATCTGAGTTTTTCTTAGTTTCCCCTTTAGTCTATGGCTTCTTCTTGGTTGGGAAGATCCCTCTTCTTTCTCTGTGGCAGATTTCCTGATTACCTTCTCTTTCTTAAGTTGTCTCTTGATTTGAGTCAACTTCTCTGAGATGTTTTCCTCACTACTTTCCTGGACTGTTTTGTCAATTTCAATTTTTGAAGCTCTCCATTTTCTGCTTCTCCTTGTAGGTTGTTGTTCAGGTGAGGGTTCTTTTGGCTCTTCAAAATTATTTCTTATCAAGAAATTGTCCCAAGTATCATTGGTTTTGGCTAAATGGTGTTCAATTAAAATCTTAACCAAGCCATGATGATATAGAGTTGTCTCTAAAAATTGAACCCTTCTTTGAACACAAGAAGCCATCTTTTTCAAACTTTGAAGCAAGAAATAGGGTAAGTTTAACTCTTCCCCCAGAAAATGCATTATCAGCCTAATGTGGTAAACATAAAATGTTCCATATCTACCCTCACATGTAATAAATTTTTGCAGAATAAGTAGTATGTTTCTCCATTTATTTTTCAATGCAGAACTTGGAATTCCCTTCTTAAACACAGTGATATCCATACCTGGTGATTTTAGAATTTTCTTCCAGGATTCATTATGGAATTCTCTGTTTTTGAACCATCTCTCTCCATTTCTAAGCAATCCCGTAGCTTCTGCAATGAAAACTTCAGTAACAGTGAATTTAACATCTCCCACTTCAACCTCAGATCCTTGAAATGACCTTGCAAATGTTTTAGTGACTTCTTTGTGGAAGCCATTAAACTTCTCAAGAAATTGTAGCCATTCTACCTGTTGCAACATTTATTTACATTGAGGGTAGCCTTCTAGGTATTTTGTACCCACTGGTTCAGTTCTTACAATGAAACCCATAATTGCTTCTTCAATGTTCAGATTAATACTCTTTCTACCCACGGAAACAATAATTTCCACCTTTGAATTGATATACCTCTGTTCTCAGTGACAATGGCTTCAAACTTCATAATGATATACCTCTGTGTTATAGTGACAATGGCTTCAAACTTTGGACTGATATGCCTCTGGTTGACAGTGACAATGGCTTCAAACTTCGGACTGATATGCCTCTGGTTGACAATGACAATGGCTTCAAATTCCTCACTGATATATCTCTGTCTCTCGGTGATAATGGCTTCAAATTCCACACTGCTATACCTCTGTCTCCCGGTAACAAATGGCTTCAAATTATACACTGCCATACCTCTGTCTCCCAGTGACAAATGGCTTCAAATTCTACACTGCTATACCTCTGTGTTTACAGTGATAATGCTCAATCTCTGCTCATGGTGATAGGGCTTTGATATTCAAACTGATATACCCTTTGCTATGCTCACGGTGATAGGAATATCTCTATTTTGCGGAATGAAGTGCTGGCTACATAATGGAGTGATGGAAGTAGTTACGGAAATGAGTTAATGGAGTGAGGTGGAGAAAACGAATTAATGAGTGAAAAGACTGCGGAGATTTTTACAACGGAAAAGAAAATCATCATTGAATGATTTGGTTGGGTGACGTGAAGAAATCAAACACTTCAGCCATTTTAACCGCTTAAATGATGTCAAGTATAGAATTTGAAATGAGAGATTTTAATCCAAAGTTTGTGGAGGGTATTTTGGTCATGATCAATAAAAATAATTAAAACAACTTTTTCGAATAATTCATAACTAAAACTATGCTAAACTTTATGAAATGCCATTATAATCTAAACTTGTTACCTCTGCTTTTCATTTTCTTTTATGGTCTTTGTCTTCTTTGTTCTCCTTTGGAAGAGTCTTCATAATCCTTCTTGATTCTTCTTATTCATGGATACACTGGATCATTTTGTTGCAATTCTAATGTCTGCTGACTAATGCCTTCAGGATTTGTAGCTGCAGAATGACTGTCTCGCTGCGGAAAGTCTGATCAGCTGCAGAATGTCTGTTAAGCTGTAGAATGTACCTGTAGAGCATTTTAATCATGGAATGGAGTGTTTTTGGAATATAAGTGAAATGTTATATGGCATGAATGAAGATGGATGATGAGACATGATGTGTATGAAGTGGATGATGAAATGGAATGGATTCAGTTTATGAAATGGAGTGGAAGATCATAAGAACTTCCCTGCAATCCATAACATGTATTATTCATTTGCAGTAAGAAATCAGACTTTGTCATGAAAATGAGGTGGATGGAGTATGGAATGGGATGAATGAAATATGGAATGAAGTAGAGTATGAATGAATGAATTAAATGGAATATGGATGGATAAGTGAATGGAGTGAAATGAAATGAGATGGATCATTAGCACTATGGATTTGAACTTATGATTTTGTAATAGCTGCTTGCAAAAACAAAATGGAAAAGTTAGAGTGTCAGAGAGACTCTTATTTTCACCCTATCTTTTCTGTATAAACATGCCAATCAGTGATTGGTTTTCATGTTTATACTTATATATATATATATATATATATATATATATATTATTCAAAAGAAATGCTTCAGAAAATTCAATCAAGTTGATGAAGAAGAAAGATTCTTCTTCATTAACTTCACATCACTGCTTTCTTGGAGCTTCTGGACAAATTCTTCTCTTGAGAGTGGTTTGTGATACAACTTCAATCTATGACCATTCACAAGAAAAGTGACCTCTTCTTCATCTATAGTTCTGATTTTTACTACCCCATTATCAAAAATTTCAACAATTTCAGATGGCCCAAGCCAATGTGTCTGAAATTTACCTTGAAAATCCTTGAATTTTGAATCAAGCAAGAGAGCTCAGTCACCTTCTTTGAATTTCTTCTCTTTGATGTACTTGTCATGCCATCTAGCTCTTTGCTGTTGGACTAGACTTGTTTTCTGAACTGCATCTTGTCTGATCTCATCCAATTCATTAATCTGCTCCAGTCTATGCTTTTGTGCCTCCGTCAAATCAAGTCCTAACTGAACTTCCATTTTGAAGGTTTGAATTTGGAACTCTATGGGAAACAAAACTTTCTTTCCATAAACAAGCTCATAAGGAGTATGGCCTGTTGTGTTTCTCCATGTAGTTCTATAGGCCCACAAGGCTTCAGGAAGCCTATCCACCCAATCTTTTCTATGTAAATGGACAATCTTTGTTAGGATTCCTTCAATAACTTTATTGGTAGACTCCACTTGACCATTTGCTTGTGGATGATAGGGAGTATATTTTCTATGCCTGATTTTGTACCTCTCCATCATTTTCTCCACTAGCCTTGATGTAAATTGAGCTCCTTGATCTGTAACAATTTCCCTTGGGACACCAAAACGAGTAAAAATATCCTAAAAAAGAAAAGTAACTACAGATGCTTCATTAGCAACAAGTAATGGCTTGGCTTCTACCCATTTAGTAACATAATCAGTGCAAACTAATATATATCTCTTTTGTCTTGATGGAGGACTAATAGGTCCTACAAAATCCAAAGCCCATTTTTCAAAAGGTTCAATATGTACCTGAGGTTGTAATGGCATTTCACCTGAAGGAGAAGGTTTCCCTACCCTTTGGCAACTGTCACACCTTTTGACATACTCTTTAGCATATTTAAACAAGGATGGCCAATAATATCCTAAATTAAGGATCTTATAGGTTGTCCTCTTATCAGCAAAGTGTCCGCCACAAGGTTCATCATGACATGCTTTGAGAATCTCAGGAATCTCATCTTCACGAACACACCTTCTAATGATTAAATCTGGACCTGTCTTGTACAACTCATTAGCAACCCATGAATATTTTGCACTATCATGAATGATTTTTCTTTTATCCCTTGCATTCATTATTGAAGGAAATTTTCCTGAAACTAAATAATTAGCAATATCAGAAAACCATGGAGTTTGAGTAGAGATTGAAAAAAGATATTCATCAAGAAATTGATCTTCAACTGGAGTGTCATCTTTGATATTTTGGAGTCTAGATAGGAAATCAGCTACTGTGTTTTGTTTTCTAGGCCTATCTAGAATGGTAATATTGAATTCTTGTAAGAGCAATAACCATCTTATAACTCTGCCATTAATAATTGATTTGTTCATTAAGTATCTAATTGTAGAATGATCAGTGTGAACAAAAGTTTCATAGCCTGTTATATAGTGTCTAAATTTGTTTATGGCATGAAAAAAAGCTAAAAACTCTTTTTCAGTTACAGTATAGTTTAACTCTGCAGGAGTCAAATTTTTACTAGTATAATAGATGGCATAGGGAATCAAATCTTTTTGTCCCAATACTACTCCTAGAGCTGTATCGAAAGCATCTGTCGAGATATGAAAAGGTAACTTCCATTTAGGTCCCCTTAATATAGGTGCTTCAAAAATTTTGGTTTTCAGGGTTTCAAAAGCTAATTGGCAATCAGAAGTCCATTTGAATTCACAATCTTTCGTAAGTAATTTGAAGAGTGGAGATGCTATTTTGGTGAAGTTTTCTATAAATCTCCGATAATATCCTGTAAATCCTAGAAAACTTCTAACATCTCTTTGACAACTTGGAATAGATAAGTTAGAGATGACTTCAACTTTTGACTCGTCAATTCTAATCCCATCCCCTGAAATGTGATGCCCTAAAACAATACCTTCAGTAAACATCATAAAACATTTTTCATGACTAAGTGAAAGATTTGCTTCCTGACATCTCTTTAAAACTTTTTCCAATTTTTCTAAAGCTTCTTCAAATGAGTTTCCATAAACTGTGAAATCATCCATGTACACCTCTACACAATCATGTATTAGATCTGAAAAAATTCCTAATACTGCCCTTTGGAATGTTGCAGGTGCCTTGCATAATCCAAATGGCAATACTCGATAAGCATAGGTACCCCAAGGACAGGTAAATGTGTTTTTGTCTTGATCTTCAAGTGCTACTTGAATTTGATTGTAACCACTAAACCCATCTAAGAATGAGAAGTACTTTTTGCCAGCTAATGTATCTAACACTTGATCTATGAAAGATAAGGGAAAATGGTCTTTAAGAGTAGCTTTGTTTAGTTCTCGGTAGTCAACACATACCCTCCATTTTCCATTTTTCTTTGGCACAATTACCAAAGGAGAAACCCACTGACTATCTGAAATAGGATAGATGAAATTGACATTTAACAATTTTTGCAATTCTTCTTTAAAAATTTCCCTAAGATTTGGATTCATCCGTCTTTGAGGTTGTCTGATTGGTTTGCAATTTTCCTCTATATAGATGTGATGAGTGCAAGTCTTGGGGCTTATCCCTTTCATGTCAGTGTATTCCCATGCATATGCATAAGAATGTCTCTGTAATACTTTGACTAACTCTTCTTGTTGAGATTTTTCTAGGTTCTTGTTTATGTTCAAAGTTTTGCCTGGGAAAATCTCATTTGTAGAGCTGCCAAATTTGTCCATAGAATGAAGAGACATCTACCTTGATGACAAAAACTCAATGTTGGATCCCTCTTGAAATGATTCATGTTTATTTTCTGGAGAGGATTCAAAGTTTTCTAGAGTATTCAGAATTTGATTATCTTCACTAATTTCTGAAATTGTGAAGAGTGGTTGTAAATATTCTTCATCCTCTATCCATTGAGTGTCATCTAGATCCGTAATTGTCCTAGCTGGAGGATATAAAGTGAATTTCTTTGTTGAACTACCATCAGAAATATACATATCACCGGACCTACAACTAATAAAAGCATCAGCTATAGCCAACCAAGGTCTTCCTAGTATAACAGGATGGCCTCCTAGATTATTCTTGGGTGTTAAGATCATGAAATCCACAGGGTACTCCCAAGAGTCTAGGGACACTGGAATGTCTTCTATTACCCCATCTGGTCTGATCACAGATCTATCTGCCAATTGTAATAGTGTGGGTGTAAAGAGAAGATTAGGAAGTTTCAGTTTGTCCATGATTTGTCTACTCATGATATTTATTGCTGCTCCTAAGTCAATGAGTGTGTTTTGAATTTCAATTCCATTGATGTGAATTTTGACAACTGGATTTCCTGGGTCAAGATACTTTGGAATAGAAATCTTGCCCATCATAATGTCTGCTATTTGTCCTGCCAGTTGAATTTTATTTGTTTCTCTTATTCTTTTTCTTGTTTTCTTCATACTCAACTCCTTTATTGTTTTGGCTAAAATTGGAATTTCCTTGATGGCTTGTAATAATGGAATTTTAATGAAAACATTTCTCAGCTCATCTAGGAAATCATAATTAGGCACCATAATTTGTTTTTCTACACCTCTATCAATTTGTAATCTTTCCGGAAAGGGAGGTATAGAAGTAGATGTAGATGGTTGCTCTAATACAGGAGTTGAATTTATTGGATCTTTTTGCTTTAATTTTTCAGTGTTTGGAAAGGATGTGTCTTCCTCAAGACTTTTATTCACCCGTAGAGAGTCTTCCTCAGAGTTATCTTGTTCTTGTATAATCACAGAAGGTTTCCTCTTTTCAAGTATTCTTTCAGACCTAAGTTGAACATCACTAAGGTCTAGAGGAGTAATTAAATAAGTTGGAAACTGTTGGCCTTCTATCATGTATGTATTCTGAGGATTTTTATTATTGGGGTTTGGTATGGGTTGAGCAGGAAATTGATTTGATTTTTGAGGAAATGGTAATGGGAGTGGTTGATTTTGATGTGGTTGGTTCTGATGATGTTGTTGAGGACTTTGTTGAAAATTTTGTTGAATATTTTGAGGAAAATTTTGTTGAGGATTTTGAGGATAAAAATGTGGGTATGGTGGATAGATTGGTGGATACTGATAGTATGGAGAGTATCTTCCATAGGAACTTTGTGTTCCTTGTGCCCAAGTATGAGATTGATTTTGAAATTGGGGCTAAGGTTTCTGCCAAGAATTCCAAGGTGGAGGTTGATTATACATTTGATCATGGAATCCTTGTGTTTGAGGTCCCTGCCAAGGTCTTCTAGATACAAAATTGAGAGACTCTGTGGAATCTGTAGGAGTTTCCTCCTGAAAGACAGCTTTGAGACCAGGAAGAGAAGGACAATTCTTGGTCTCATGTTTCTCAGAACAAATGACACAAGTTTCTACAACTTTTACATCCAAAGGACACTCTCTCAAGGCATGTTTCTTTCTACATTTGGGACAAAAGATTGCCAAGGCATCAGATTCAGCCTTTTGCTTGTTTTGTATCTTGAGGGTGTCTATTTGTTCACTAATACTCCCTAAGATGTCAGATTTAAAATCATCAAGCATGTGACCTATTTCTGATCTACTTAATGTCCCAGAAGCACACTTACTTGCCCTTGCAAGAGCAGGATCTCTTGGACCTTTAACAGCTTTAGATTTCCCTCTTGAAAGGTTGATACATAACTCAGATATTTCAGGTAATGTGAGTTGTGATATATCCCCTTTTCCCATCATGTTAAGGATATCCAACCATTCATCCCTAATTGTTTTCAACAAAAGAGCTTTTAAGGTGTCTTGATCTAGGTTTTCCATTTTTGCTCTTTTGATGTTGTAATTAAATCTTTCCAACAAATCTTCCAAATTTTCATCTTATTTTTGTAACATCTTGAACACTTCTTCCTTATGATTAACCGGCATACAATAATCCAAATACCTCTCTAGAAATGCTTGTTTCATGTCTTCCCATGTTCTAGTAGAACTGCCGATGAGACTCATAAACCACTTTAATGCTGCTCCTTTCAAGGTTGAAGGGAATAATTTTAGTTTTTGAGCATCTTGTAAGTAGTCATAAGTCCTACACAGAACTTCAAATTCAAATAGGAAGGTTTCAGGATCTTCAGTTTTAAGTCCATAGAAGTTTGGAAGGACAGAGGGTGAAATGTTTTTCATGGTTGTATTGGTTTCTTCATCAATTATAGGGAACCCAAAAGAGCTTCCTATTCTACCTCTTCCTCCATCTGCACCTCTACCTCCTTCTCCTCTACCTCCTTCTCCTCTACCTCTACCTCTACCTCCAAATAGTGCGTGTTCTCCATTAAAGACTCCTCTTCCTCCTTCTTCTGCCATGATTGACTCTCCTGTGGAAGTGGAAAGGTTTGTGTCCCTAACAGGAGTTTTTAAATCTTCTTCTATGGCAGGTTCAGTGGATGAAGTGGAAGGTTTCTCTAATGGAATAGTTGACCTTAGATCTTCTAGAAGTCCAGGATCAGTAAAGGATGGAATGTGGGTCTGAGTTGAAGGTATACTAGCTCTGGATCTAGATGAAACGAGTGGTGTTCTAGAAATCAAACTTCTGCTTCTGCTGCTTATAAATCTTCCCCTTGAATCTCTCTCCCTACACATATAATTTTTTTTGGATGCTAAGAAACAAAGGTTACCTAGTTTTCACTTCCCCGGCAACGGCGCCAAAATGTTTGGTCTCAATCTAGTCTCCTAAATTGAGTTCATTTAATTGTCAACCAGGGTTGGTAAACTGCTGAAGTGAACTGCACCATATGTGCCTAGGTGTTTTGTCTCTTAATGCGTTGTGTTTAGTGTTCTATGATGTTTTTGGTCTTTTGTGATGATTTATGATGTTTTTGGTCTTTTTGGTAGTTTTATGTTCACAAGGAAAATGACTAGAAAGCTAGTGGAAAGAAGCTAATGATTAAAACAGAGTGAAAACTGATTGGTTGATGACAAGTGGTGAATGCAAAGGCAACTACTGAAACAAAATCAAATCTAAACTATGACTAAATAGAAACAAAGCTTGATAATGACTTTTAAGCAAATGACTCAAAACATAAACCTAATTTGTCCCATTCTTTTGTCAAAGGTATTTTGAAAGAGATTGAGAAATGGTTAGCTAAGTATGCAAATTCTCCTAAGATAAGTATGAAAACTCTCCTAATATAAACAATTAAACAACTAGCTTATAATGATGCAACATTTTATCCATGATTAGAGATTTCTTGAAGCATATTTGGAGGAAAACATTGATACCATCATAAGATCTTTATTCTAAGACTAGTTCTTAACTCTATTCTGCAACTTAGTTAATCATCACTAAACCTCACCCAAGAGTTATAGATTTCTTTTTAAGGTAGTATTTTGAGGAAAGGCTCTGTTTATGAAGTAGTAAAGAAGTTGCAAAAGGACCTCAGGCCTTGAAATGATACTGTCTTCTGTTCTTATGTTTATGAATCAATTATAGATTTGGAACAAGAAGAGGTTTGTAAATAATGAAGGCTATTTTGTTAAGTTTAACAACTGAAGTAATCTAATATGCAGTGGATGACAACTGAATGTGGAGTGCAAATGCAATGAGTTAAGTTAAAACTGAACTTAAGATGTCACTAGTCTAAAACAATGCTGAACTAACAAGTCATTATCAAACTCAAAATAAAATACAGAGCATGAGTTAAATGCAATTAGACTCCGGAGCATTCTAAGTAAACTATCATGCATTATTCTATGGGATTATATAGCCTGTTTGTCCATCATGATTGGTATTTTGGAAGAGTTTCTTAGAACAATCCTGACTGTACAATTTAGCGCAAATGCAAACATAAAGACTGAAAGCAATTCAAAAACTAAGATGTCACAACTGTCTCCTACCCATAATTATGATATTTTGGAAGGGAGTTTTAAGAGCAAGGTCAACCATGTTACTTAGTAAAAACAAACAACTAAAACATTCATCATCACAGTCATGCTTTGGACATCATAAGGATTTTTTGGAAGATTTTCTTCTTTTGGAAGAGTATTTAGAACAAATGTAACTATGATAGTGAACAAAAGAAACCACAATTAAATCCTACAACACTATAGCCATTTCCCATTCATTATCATAATCTTTTGGAAGAGTTTCTTCTTTTGGAAGAGTTTTTAGAACGAGTATAACTATAGTGGCTATGGAATTAACTATGCACTCAAACTTCAGAAACGTAAAGGCAACTAAGATACTTATCTAATTTTCGCAAGTAAAACCGTGCAGGAGGCAGGGGCCCTCTACCACCAGATGGACTCTAACACCAAATCAACTCAACGCTTTTCAAAACACTACTGTCTTCTTCATTAAAGGAGAAATAACTTGAACAGAGCAATCTGCGTCTTCAGAAATGTAGCACAAAATCTAAGCAAAATCTGGAACAAAATCTAGCCTAGCTCTCGGTTTCCCAAGTGTTTTTATAACAAATTTACATAACAAGACTTGCAACAATTTCAGGATCATTGTCTTTCCTTATCGAAATCACATTAGGACTCTTGAAGTGGCTGCGTAAAAAGGAAAAGGACATCTGGACTAAGACAATCCTATTAGAAGTCTGCCTTCTTAAATGTGTTCCCACGTACCAAAACCATATCCAGAATTCGTTTCTTCCTTCATGGTGAGAAATGAACAATGTAGACATGACGTGGAATATACCCATATGCGGTTTTTCTTGAGAGGCCACCTGGAACATACCCAAACGTGAAGACAGTTGTAGAATTGCCGGTTAGCTACGGAATGTCTGCATTCTGCAGCTAGTTCTGGTCAAAATGCATTACAATGACAAAAATCACAAAACTTAGCAAGTCAGTCATATTAATCATTCTAAAAGTAATTTTAACTAAATTCATTGATCAATTGGGTCTGGGATAACAATGGACAAAGGAAAATGAGGTAAAGTAAGATGAGAGAAAGCACAATCTTGAGGCTCAACAGTACATCCTTTTCAAATAATGCAGATATTCTTTGTCATTTTTGAAGTAATGATGACATCACCAAGGTATGTCAAAATTCAGAAATTCAAAACTGGAAACATGGATTTTAAGAGCATATTTTTGACATCTGATGGTTTTGCAATTTTGGGTTTGAGAATGGAACTACTTCCAGCATACTTGAAAAATTCTTTGAGCTGTCTGCTTTGCAAAGGAATTATTTGGCTATAACCTAAAACATCATCTTGCAAAGACACATGATTAAAAGCACTTATCATTGGTATATCATGGTCTTGGGCAGGAAGGATAAAATTTCTGTCACAAGGGTGTGTACTAGTGTTTCTAAAATCAAAACAGATCCTATGACTAGCTATTTTATCCTTGACTATTACTGTTTGGTCCAGATTTTTGTATTTTCTTTTGTTGAAGTTTTTTCTTGGAGTGATGGCAGTGGCATAGTGTTTCTCACTATTTTCTCTATATGAAGTAGTATTTTCAACAAGATTGCAAATTCTAGCAGTTCTATGTCTTTGGTGGAGTGACAGAATGTTAGCCAGTTCAAGCAATTGGGGTATATTTGGGCTGAAGTCATCATATCTTTCATAAGAAGTTTATCAGACATTTTTTCTGGATCTTTAGCTGTTATGATTACAGTCAAGGTTTCGTTTGAAGGGGTAGAGTTATGTGATGGTAAATCCTTAAGGTATGTTAAGAACATTAAGCTTCCCTGCCCCTGATTTACAAAGAGGTTTGTGATATGAAAATCTTCTAATGCCTCTATTCTGAAAAAATCTCCTGTTGTTACTATTGATGTTTGCCTAAGGTTTGAGAAATTTGTTTGATGGTACATAATGGTTTGTGCTTCTTGCTCTATCCCTGTTTCAAAAGGAACAAACTCTCTTTCCTCAAGACATAACTGATCATGGTCGTGATAATTCTGAGTGTCTAGTTCATCATAGATAACTTGGGGCCGCTGATGTGGTGGGTCTAAGTTTGTTTCAATTTCTCCTGACTCTTCTTCAATGTCCTCATCAGTGTGTAAAATGAAAGAGTTCAGATCAAAATGCAAGGAGTACATTGGGATGTTATTTGGCCTTTCTTGGCTGTTGATCATATATTTTATGTGTGATTCTCGATAGAGTATTCTAGTTTGGTCAAACACATGAATGGTGGTGTAGGACATATCAAGTTGAATATTTCCCTGAAGCTTAGCTCCCCAAGATCTGGATAAAAGAATTCCATACTTGGGAGGGATGTCTGCTACCACTATGTCTATGATCAGGTGTTTTGCAAGTACTTGGGCCAAACTAAAACAAAGATCTTTGATTAAGCCCAGACACTTGACTCTACTTGAATCAAAGGAATATAAGTCTTTATAGGGTCTTGTTATTTCTAAGCCTAGTCTTTCCATCACCACCTTTGGCATGAGATTATGCGAGGCCCCGAAGTCTAGCATGGCATTGTGTAGAATTTGGTCATGGATATTCAGACTGATGTAAAAGGGAAGAGTGGTTCCTTCTTGGAATTTCCCTTCTATTTTTGGACCAAACAACACTTCAGGAGTGTCATCAGCTAGATTTAGGGTGTTTGCATCATTTACTATATTCAGTACCTTTAACACTTGGGATTTATAAGATCTTTGGGCGATAAGTTCAGTGAGGGGCATGGTAATCTTTATTTTGGCGATTTCTCCCTCAAAAATGAAAGGTGTTTGTAGTTTAGACAAGTTTGCTTAAATTTTTTCAGCCATGACTTTCTCTATGTTCTGAGTTTACTGACTTTGTTTTGGGATTTTTTTTGACACAACCATCTTGGGAATATTGGTGGAGGTACTAGGAGAATCTGAGCCAAGACTTGTCTGAATAGCTTTATCTTTGTTTTGGTCAGTTTTCTTGACCATGATTTTGTTGCTATCCACTGCTTTTTTAAGGATGGTATCAGGCGTTTTAGCAGTGTCTGAGCTAGCTTTCTTGGAGTTGTCTTGGTTTTTTTTGCTTCTAAGGTCACACTGCCTATGAGCTTCTATTATGGCATTCTGAAAATCTATGGCAGGATCTTCGAGATCTTCAAAGTTGTTTTCATTTTGATTTGGAGAGAAGAAAGCTTGTTCTTCTTCTGTGAGGTAAAATTCATTCTCGTTATCAGAACCTATAAGGTTCAAATGATTTTCATCAATGGGTTCTATATCCCTCTCATCCTCATCAACATAATTTTCATTAAAGGGTGGCCTAATTTGTTGGTCATTTTCTCTTGGTTTGTTTTGAGGCTGTTCTATCCTAAAGTTTTGGTTCCAGTTTCTGTTTGGAGGGTTTGGCTGGTTGTCCCTAAGAGGTGTCCTTTCACTCATCTTTTCCCACATTTTCGCGATGGATTTAACCAAGTCATCTATTCTAGGATCTAAGGAAGGGGCTAAAGGGGAGACCTCATCCCGGTATGTGACTTTCCTTTTTGATCTGGTCCTAGCTCTTTTTTCTGCTAAGTTGACTTCTGCACTTATGGCCACTTTTTACATTTCCTCTAAGGTTGGGGGGTCCTTGTCTCTTAGTTGATAAGTCATGTCTAGGTCAAAACCTTCAGGGAATTTTGCTAAGGCTGAGCCAAGTGGAGGTTTGAAGTGAGGTGGGAGGGCGTTATACACACTATTGAACCTAGTGCAGTATCCCTGGACACTTTCCCCATTTTCCCTTTATAGATTGTTATATTCTGACAGGATTTGAATGGGGTTATTTCTGATTTCCCACTTATTTATGAAGGTTTGGTAAAGTTTTGGGAGATCGTGTATGCTGTTTGGAGTTAATCTCTTGAACCATTTTTTGGGTTCTCCGCCCTGGCTTTGGGCGAACATCCTCATTCTTATAGTCTCATCTTCGATTTCCATGTATTCAAAGGCATCGCTAATCCTATCTACATGTTGTTGAGTGGTAGTAGCCTCAACTCCGGTGAAGTGCGGGATTTTGGATTGATAGTCATTTTGTAAAGGAGCCAAAGGGTGTGGCAACACCAAAGGTGCATACCAGACTGCCATGGCAGGAGCTAATGGATGATGTACAAAATGAGGGCTTGTAGGATGAGCTGAGGTGATTTGAAAAGTAGTGGTTTGGATGGGTGTGGCGAATGTACTTGGGCTAGTGATCTGATTTTGAGCAGATCTGGGGTGGTAGGAGCCAAAGTGACAGAGAAGCTTAAAGTCGGGAGGTGTAGTGGGTGAGGCTTCTCTACTAGGACTATGTGGCAGATCTAGAGGCTCAATATCGTTAAAATTTACTTTACTTTGTGACTGGCTTCTAAAAAGGGTTTTTGCTGATTTTAAGTCAAATGGGGAATCCTACAAGGATGTGAGGTGTTCATGTACTAATCTTGCTTTATAGATGGATCTATTAGTGGCTTAATTGCCAGTTTTGGAAGCTTGCCATAGAATCTTCTCTGGGTCATCTACTATGATAGGGGGATTTGGGTTTGGATGAGATCTGGTATTGATTCTTCATGAAGCCAGATTTCAAAATCAGAGTGTAGAGAGGATGGTATTTGTGATTGTTTTGGATGGATGGCCTCTCTAGGGGTTTTTGCTAAATGTGAAGGATGGTCAAAACAAAATGAGGGCTAGTGGAGTCGCCAGGTGGATTTATTTGA
The DNA here is from genome assembly GCA_034641835.2 of Pinus albicaulis. Classification (NCBI taxonomy): domain Eukaryota; kingdom Viridiplantae; phylum Streptophyta; class Pinopsida; order Pinales; family Pinaceae; genus Pinus; species Pinus albicaulis. Next base: position 1,194,759,201 of record CM076584.1, on the reverse strand, counting down.
GAACTATGGTCCACCACCAAAACTATCAAATATGCTTTCGGGAAAAAAAATTTCTAGCAAACTTTGAGATGAAGACTTGCAAGGAAGAGTGATTTACTTGGTTTCAACAGTTTTCTAGGCTGTCTGGACAAGCTAATGGTTCTATTTGCAAGTTTGTTTCTGTTTATCATATGTTTAGGTGAAGTTTTCTGAATCACTAAGTTATACTTAGTTTGTCATTGATCACAGAGTTTGCACCATGAGTTTTAAGTTTTGGAAAGGATGAGTCAACAGAAAGGTATGGTTTATGAACTTTTTGGTTTTTTATGGAGTCTTTAGGCCTATTGGAGGCTAGTGGAGTTGCCGGGTGGAACTTGGTTGTTTTTGTAGATATGTAGCTATGGTCCACAACCAATAACTAGGGAAAAGCCAATCTGGGAATGTTTTGGGGTTTTTTGAGTTTTTATGTGCAGCCTATGGTTTATTAGAGTGTTCTAAACTTGGTTCATCACTTTGCTAGGGTGGTGAAAACAAAAAGAGTTTACTCTAAATGATTCTATGGACTGCTTGCCTGTTTAAATTTTTAAATACTAATGAATCTACAAGATTTTTCTAGACTGTTATGTACTCAGTTGGTCCCACCGTGATCGCCATTATGTTAGGGTGGTGATGAGGTGGCTGATCGGATAGTATTCTAAAATTTAGCAAAGTAGTAAGGCCTACTAGAGGCTAGTGGAGTCGCCAGGTGGATTTTTAGTTGTTTTGAGAGTATATGTGTATGGTCCACCACCAATATTGATAAACACCAATCTAGAGATATTTTGGGGTTTTCTGAGTTTCCTATATGTATCTCTGAGGTTTGGAAAAGTTTTTTCTATAACTGAATCAACATTTTGCTAAGATGGTGGAGGAGCTAGTTTCCACTCTCCAGAGAATACCTAAGTTTTCTAATTTTGACTAAGATTTTGAGAGATCCTAAGGGATACCGAGGATGTTTTGACTCAAAGTCCCACCATGATTGCCATTATGTTAGGGTCCCGTGATTTGGCTAATTGGAAAGCCAAATGACAATGTAACATCAAACCAGTCTTTGGAGCCCAAGGACCTAGCCTTCCTAGACTCAGAGAGGGCTCTCTCTATTTGTGTAAGGGATATCTGTGCGTTTTCTTCTTGTGTTTCTGATTTTAGGCTAGTTATGAAGAAGGTTTTTGGTTTTGGTTTTTAGGTTTTTGAGGGATGAACTGATCAAAGACTAATATAGGTAAAAATATGTCAGATCAACTGGGCTATGGGGTCGAAAAGGTCAAGAAAGCTTTCAGGTGGTGATACAAGGTTGTTGAAGGGCCGATTTGAGCGAGGTAAAATGGATATTTTGGTAAAATGGAGTGGAATGGACATTAAATTTGTGAAGAAAAAATGATTTAAAACATAAATAGTTTAGTAGCTGACATAAACATGGTAGGGCTGACCCTTAATCATGAGAAATGTAACTATAAACTGATCAATGCATAGAAATAAAAATTCAAGCCATGCATAGAGATATATGACTCTCTAACTTTAGGAAATGGCTATCAGACTTTGGAGAAATACATTTAAGAAAAACAAACAACTTAAATCACTATGAAGGAACGCCTAAGCATAGTATTTCAAGCTATTGGGCACTTTGAAGCAAGATTGCATAGTTTTAGGCAAAGGGCAAGATTAGTACAAAACCTACTTTGTTCAACAAATGACAATCTAATCAGTCAAAGAAAGGTTTCAGAGGTGGAGCTATGACTAGCTATGAGTAAGCAGGGCATACCGTGAATCATACTTAGCATGTATAAAACCATAAATGAAACAAGAAAACAATATTCTTTAGTTATCAAAGAGCAATCAAAGATTCTTTGATATGACTAAGAAGGTAGAAAACATAGAAGCTATAAAGAAACAAGAAACTTGAGGTGCCTCCAAGGGCATGTCTCAAATCTATTCTCTACTATCTTATAGCGAGCAAGAACATGGAATTATGAATGAAAACTAAGAAGCATAACAGAGAGAGACATTATACCATTTTACCAAGTCAAGGAATCCAACAACAAACCTCCTTCATCATCCAAAAACATTTAAGAAACTATCCAATGCATAAGACAAGTGTTTCTTCCAAGCTTGTATAACCATATATTGCTTCTATTCATCAAGTTCAGCCTTGTTTACAATGAAAGCCTTTGGAATATATAGGCCAAAGTGAGGAAAACCTCCTAGTTCAACTTGCAATCTCATTGGCCTATCCAAAATATCTGATTTTGTCCTTGAGGATTTGCAAAGCCCAAGGCACAAAATATCTAATAAAAAATCTCAAAAATGCTAAAAAAGAAAAATATATTGACTTTCATAACTAATCATTCCAGAAAATAGCTAAACGCACATGAGGAAAAGTCACTTTAGAAAGGTTCATTTTTTACAAAAATACTTAAGAAATATATCAGCAGAAAGTCCTCTAACTTGCTGGCAACTTTTGGAGGCCTTCCCGATGTCAAAACGAGGCCCGTGATGGCTCGTTGGAAAGATATGAATGTATAGTTTCTGAAAATGTTTATTTTTCTCCAAAATTACCATTAGAAGTCCATCAAAAAAAGACCTGTGTGTAAAAAACCAAAAAAAATAGACCTTGCTGATAAACGGGGCAGAGTGTGGAAAAAGTGAGTGTCTTTCACCATTTTTGGGAAGAAAATCATCTTCAAATGATCTGAAAATTTCTGAGTATATTCCCCTTAAATTATAGCATCCAATGATACCATTTTCGTCCTTTGAGGATGCCCCAAACAGAAATGGTGATGCCCATGATTTTTAGCCAAAAACCCAAAAATGACAAAAAAACCAAAACTTGTTGGAATTCCCACAATTTTGACAAGCATGACCCTCAAGGTTTTCTAGAAACATGTTGTGAAGCTGAGGCCAAAATTTGGAGCTTTGAGTTATCTTTCTTCAATTTTGGTGTCAGGCGCCTCCTTTGAACTTCCTTGAGTTTCTCCTGTGTGGCCTTCAATTTCCGCCAGGAGAACTGATTGAGCTTCTTATAGTGCTCGGTCATCCTCCTTTAAAGGTACAAATCTCTATTGGCCTTCTCCAACTTCTTTTCCAAATGATCATTTACCCCCTCAAGCCATGCTTCTCGATTGTTCTCTATCTCTTAGGTGAACAATGTAGTGAGAGGAGTAGATTGGAGAAGGGAAACTTCTTCCTCCTTTTGTTTCTCAAGGGCTTTTTTGAGTCCCATGGTTCTTGGCCTCTTTCTCTTGGGCTGATCTTCATCTTCGTTATCATTGAACTCACCCATGAGTTCTTCTAATTTAACTTGCACCTTGGAGGCCTCTTTTTTGTATTTGATGGCTCGGGTCTCATGTACCACCATGTGGACACTCATCTGTTTATTTTGAATTTGCAAAAAGTGATTGAAGTTTCTAGCCCTCTCTAGATCTATCCTCAAAGCATCAATTTGGCTTTCTATATTAATCCAGAGAGTATCTAGGATTCGAGCTTCATTGTCGCTATCATCACTTTGGATTTGAATGATGTCGAATTCCCTCTCCTTTTCATGGCTGCTTTCTTCTTTCTCCTTTCCTTTTCTTTGGGTAGCTTTCTTGGTATTCCTCCTCTTGGGTAATTCGACAATAGGTTTCTTGGGAAATTTCCCCTTGATTTAGAGGGCTCTAGTAACATTTGGAGTTATATTTTTAAGCACCCTTTTCCTTGATGTCTGGGGCTTAGCCACTTTTGGAGAAGAAAGCATGGTACCTTGCCTAGAAGAGGTAGCTAGCACATGCTCTATCGGCTCTTTGCCCTTGTTACTTCCCTCATCACCCTTGCCACTGTCTTGATTTTCTTCATGAGTGCTTGGATTGTCCTTTTGCTACATATTATCACTGTGATGCTCTTCATGAGGCTGCCTTTCCTCACTGTGCTGCACCTGTTCATCATGCTACCCTTCCTTATCTTGTTGTTGTTCATCATCCTGTTGCTGCTCATCTTCATGTTGTTGCTCATCTTCACTCTCTTCTTCCCCTTGCTGATGCTCGTCTTCCTCATCATGCTCTTCTTCTTGTTCAATGGGGAATTTGAGCTTCTTGGGAATGGGCTTGCTCGAAGAAGGTGAAGGATGGTGAGTGGAAGGTGAAGGAGATGTATGAAATGAAGGGACAATGGCGAAATTCGGATGTGTAATGAAAGTATCCCAAGAGATTTACTTCTTTTCAAGCTGATGAAGAATGATAACCTTGATGAGGGAATGATGGAAGAGGCAAGCTGACTGCTAAGAAAGAGGTTTTTTCTGAACAGTGTAGGCCATTTTCTCCACACTTCTATGGAGGAAAAAAGGGAGATCTAACAATTTGGCTCTTGTGAAATGCATGAGTAATCAAACATGGTAAGCATAGACTAGGGAGAATCTTCCCTCGCAAGTGAAGTATTTCATGATTATCTTCATGAGGGTGGCATAACTAGTCAACAAATATGAGAAGGGAAAAATGGATGGACATGTATCTCTATGCTTAGGCTTCAGAAAATGCTTGTATTGTTCTGAGTCTAGGTGGCTTTGTTTAAACCACTTCTCTTTGACATAAGGGATTTTGGTGGCCTTGGAAATGGACCTAGGAGAGAACTTGAAATCCAAGCCTACCAGCTGAAAGTGTTTCCCTTGAAATCTCAAAGCACAAAGATGAGTCAAAGGGGAAAAGATTTTCACCTCCTGCACCCTTTGACAAAACTCTAGACATCCAACCTCATGAAAGTTAAATAGGACTGATGGATGAGCATTTACCTCTTCAGTCGAAACAGGCTCAAACCTCCTGTGAAGGCCACTTCTACTGTCTTGCCTGGGAGGCATCTTGTTTTGAATATTCTTTTTTGATTGACAAAAACAAGTGGTCTCAAATGGCATTTGAAATGGCTTCTCAAGCACACACCCTGTCCTCCTTATCATTCATTGTTTTGTCCTCTTTTATGCCAAACAACAAGTATTTGTTAAATGAAACAAACTCAACTTATCACTGTGCTTGGGAAAATAACTCTGAAAATATCTGTTTGTGGTTTCTTGGTTTGAACAAGGATCTTTTGTGTTTTGACAGGAACACCTTTCTCTTCAAACAAGGCTCTTTTTGTTATTCACTGTTCTTCACAAAGGTAGACACAAACACCCTCAATTGAATTTGAACAACCTTTCAACAAATTCTATTTTTTGAATTATGGAGGCTGCACTAGGTTTTACTGTTTCATCATATAGAGGGGACTCTTTATAATGACAAGCTTTTACCTTAGCAACACTGTTTTCACCTTATAAACATTGTTTCACCTTAGATTTTGCAAACAGGGGTTAATTTTGTTTTACCACTGTTAGGACACCTCACAGCAACTTGAAACCTCCACCACTGTGTTTTCTGTCTTGTCATAGTATATGGTTTATCACTTTGCTTGAAGGCAGTTTTAGGGCTTTTGAAATTGATACAAACACACCCCAGCCTTCTACTGTAACAATCTTTGGCAACACAGTAACAAACAACCTTGATTTTTTACCAAGAACTCCACTCTTCAATAACTATTTTTGTCTTGGAAAAACATGGTATCAATACCCCTTTAGAATTTCGAATGCACCAAGGGGCAGTAAAAAATACCTTGAAGATGACTTATGGCCCTTGTTTGATGATTTGAGCAAGTCCCAAGACCCTTTGAAGGCATTTTGTATGTTTAAACAGGCGCGGCACGTTCATAGGCAAAAACGCTGCGCAGTGGAGGGGTGTCGGGTCGGCCTTCGGGTAGCTGGTGACCGGCGCTACAGGCGCATCGCGCGGTTGTTACGGCCCTTTATAATTTCTCTCCCAAACATGCCGCGCGCTCTTCCAGGTGCATCGTGCAGGCTTGAAAGCCTAAAAACACTCAAAATTTGCTTGAAGATTGTTGTTTCTTGCAGTGAGCAGCTAATGGACACTTGTCTCGTTGCTTTGAAAATGTATAATAGACTTTTAAATGGTCTTCCACCTCTTTTTTAAAGTCAAAATAGCTACAACATCCTCATGGTTTCTTTTTTGAGGGTTTGGAGGCTAAAAAGGCCTTTTTTTCTTAAAACAACATAAATCACTGTATTTATGCTTTTGAAGATATTTTCGCTCCTTTAAAACGAAAATTTCCTTTGAATAAGTGTAGTTGTACTTTAGGCAGTCTTCTAACCACTGTCTCACCATCTCTTGAGCTGTATTCCTATGGAGCTTTTATAAAAGAGCCTTTATCTTCTGATGAGGATCCTTTAATATAACATGAAACTTTTTTTGAGTATCTCTTTAATCATTTATATGAGAAAATTTTCGGGGTGACTACCTTAAGAAAACTGACCCTCTGCCTTTTGTGAGGGAGGCCATCTTCAAGTTGACGAATCAACTGCTCTTTCTCTAGGTGAATTTGCTTGTGACCTCTGTTTCTTTAAGCACTGTATATCCTTTGAATTTTTAGACAAGAAGCATGGTTTTGATCATGAAAGTGTTCTTTGCCTATGTGTTTGGAATAACACTTGGATAAAAAACAATGCCCTCTCCAAAAATGTGACTTTGTATCTTTTGGAGGAAAACTTTGACAATTTCTGCTCCCCTGGTGTTTTGATGATAATTATGACTATTGTATAGTTTGATCAAAACAGTCGGGCACCTTTGGATATTTTTTCTTTGACTGTGGGTGAAAAAACTTTCTCGCATCCACCCATGGCTTTATCTATATCTGTTTATCAAGGAAAAAGGGCTTTAGAAGCCCTCAATGCAATCATATGGAACAACCAGGCTTTTTCACATGTCCATAAAAGGCCTTTGACTGTGATAGTGATATGGCTTGATTATTTGAATGTTTTCCCTGAATTTTTAAACACATGCCATACCCTTTCCTTACATTTGATGAGTCTGTCCAAATTTTGTTCATTTTAGCTCTAGATTGCCTTTGAAGGAGATCTCTGATAGAAGAAAAACCAAACCTCTTTGATTATTACAGTACCACTTCTTGGCCATCTTCTTAACAACATTTTCCACTTATAATCAATCCAATTGTTTCCCACTGCACTCAAAATTTTCCTTTCAAATAGTGAAACCACATAATCAATTCTTGAAACACCATTGTTGTGTTAGTGGTCTCATCCATTGGAGTTGTTAGCCTTGTGCCCTTAAATGAGGCTAAACCTTTGTTCCTGGCCCTCTGCTTATTAAATGAAGGAGGCCTTAACCAATGACCGAACCCTCTGCTCATGTTTGGAGGAGGTTTTACAGTCATTCAACCCTCTACTCATGCTTGGAGGAGGTTTTACACAGTGATTCCATTTTATCTGCTTTCAAGCAGTGTCATATTTCCTTTCACTGCCTATTCATAGTTAAGCCAATAAAAGTGACAAATTGATAATATGCCATGAGGGGCAATTCTTTGAGATATGTAACCCTGCTATTAAAATATCTTTATGCATATTTAGACATCAGAAGCAACCTAACCAACATCTGAAGAGTATTACTTGTTTATTCATAAGTCACTAACCTTTTGACTGTGTTTGCAGGAGTTCATTGAATTACCTCTAACTAGTACTTGCATTCCAGGCTCAAAACCTCATGAGAAGCAGTGGTCTTCTCATGTTGAGATTAATAATGTCTTCAGGAACACTAGTAAACTTTTGATGTTGAAAAAGACATTGAAACACTGTAATTCCACCTAGTATCGGTTTGGCTTTTGGCATATATATTGCTGAGACATCAAGACTCTTTAGTGGCACGACTTAAGGGTGCGTCAAGCTTTATTTGAAGAAATGGGAAGGTCAGCTATGACTGGTTGGTTTTAGAAAGAGGTTCTTTTGGCTTAGGATAGTTTGCCACAGGAAGATTTTCCTAAAGCGCCACTACCTAACTTAGGGGAGACTTTTTGGACAGATTTGGAGTATTCTCTTTGGAGCTGATGGACAAGTTTGTATGACTGAGACTAGATAGGGCTTGAAAATGAGGTTTTATCTCATCATGGGCTGATTTTAAAAGGTAGGAGGGAAAAAATGTTTATGGGTGTTTTCTAGTTGGAAAATTTGACATATTGGAGATCAACTACTAGAAAACTTGGCATTAAAAACTAGTCATCATCAATAGGTGGAAAATACTGATGACTAACACAAGGCATAAACACAATATTAAAGTATATCATTGTTTTAAAGGAAATAAAAGAAGACAGATCCAGAAGAACCTCGGATGCCACATCAAAGGGGCTAATTGAAATATATTTGTGTTCAAAATATATTTATAATTTTTAAAACGATGGGGAGTGGGGTGAAGAAATAGGGGGAGTGATACGGTAAGAGAAAGGAGGTGTAGAGGAAATTTAAAGAAGATAAATGTGAATAAGGAAAGGTGGGTAGATAGTGAGGACGAGAAATTGGGGAAGATATAGGAAGAGGGAGACAAGTGGAGAACCTAGCTACCAGAAATGCCACTTGCAGCCTTTCTGCCTGAAAGGAATACCCAGATCAAATCTTAGTCAGTAACATTAAGACTAAAGACAACTGAACAGTTATTGAAAGTAAACGAAATATCTCAAACTATCAGTAGAAGTTATTGTAAAGATAAGGATGTGCCTTAAAGTCAATATTTTTTCCCACTAAGCCTAAAAAGTAGAAAACAGAGTAAACGAAAAAGAGTTGTAGCTTGAATGCATTCCTGCCTTATGCCTTGCATGATTTTCAAGGCTAGGAGTTGCATTTAGTATGGAATTAATTATACTCAAACCCTAGAAACTCTTGCACCTCCTCATTTTCTTATAAAATCTCCTTGAGGAGCACATTGTAAAGGGTTGGTTGGTCACTAGTTGTAACACCAGAACTCTTTGAAATAATACATATTCCGTCTGATGTTGAAGAAGAAATTGAAGTCTTGGAAGCCTAATGATGTTTTGACATTCTTGTTCTTGAGAAGGCTCTATCATCGGATCCTTGAGCCTAGATATTGGTGATGTATTCTGAACTCTCTGTTGTTTTTCTTGTTTTCATTATGTTCCATCAATTCTTACTACAATAGGATGAAAATTTTAGGCTAAGAAATGACTCCTGGAAGCACCTTAGACCTGTTTATCCTTCACTGTTTCATGTTTTCTTCTGCTAAGGCATTTTAGAGTCTTTAATCATGCTCTTGAACCCTTATGCTTGTTTATTTCTCAAATAGTTCAAATAGTTGGTTCCAGCATGATTTATGGTTTTCCCTGCTTGTCTGCTGCCACTTGAAAATTGTTTTTGAAGTCTCCCTTTGAAGTACCATTGTTTATAGTTAGCCAAGGAGGTCTGTTTTTATCATACCCTTTGTCCCTGCTTGAATAATTGTTTTAAAGGTCTTTATATTTGTAATCATGGATGTGTTAGGTGTTCCCTCTTCTATGACTGCAATTATCAGTGAATATTTCATGTTTTCTAACTCCTTTAAAATAGAATCTTTGAGGAAATAGGATGTGCTCCCGAATCTCAGATTTCATTTTAAAAGTTGTCTTGAATTCATTATTTTCTTAAAGTGTGGTTTGTAGAATTCATGGTTAGCCCTGTCTATCAAATACCTCTTTCTGTTCAAATTATGTTTTTAAGTTCCCTTTGTTGAGAATTCAATTTCTCTTTCCTAATCATTAATGTCCATCTCATTCACAAAACTAAAGGATCCTATGGCCAAGTTAGATTTTCCCTTTGATATCCCATATCCATTGATGAGCTTGTCATAAACCTTTTCTTGACCCCATTGCCCAATGAATCCAACACTTATTCTTTCTATGTATATTACTTAGACCTTTCATGTTCTATTGTTCCAATTCAACCAAACAAACAAACCAAACAAACACCTTCACTTAATAACTAGTCTAAAATCAATACTTAAAAGAAAACAAGATATACCTTTGCAAACAAATAATTTGAGAGATCCCTCTCTGAGAATTGGAGGACTAGATCCTGGAACTCTAAAGATTGGTTCTAATGTTGTCTTGTCTTTTGGTTAGCCAATCTATCAAAACTCAGGAACCCCAAGACAAAGAAGCCTTTGTTTTCTAAACTTCCTTGAAACCAGTTTGATGTCATGTGAGTGTAACTGAGTTAGGGTGGCTACAATACACCTTTGAGAAAGGCCTCCTTAAGCTCCAAAGCTACTAAATCCTAATAACCCTAGCATCCACATCACTCATTCACCAAATTAACTTCATCACCATTTTCACCTTGCTTCACCAAAACCTAGGTTGTCAACCAAAATCTCCTATGATTATGTCAGGAACTGAGAACAACAGTGGTAGTGATAAAGGTAAAAATCCTTTGAGACCAAAAAATAAGGGAGGAAAATTCAATAGGTTGGAACCTCAAAGCACAATGGACATCACCTCCTCTCCGAGGATCCTGTCATGTTTTCATAATGCAAGATGTTTTGAATTTTGTGAGAAGATCAAACAAGTGAAGAGCCACCCTGAGCTTAAAAGGCTCCTCATTCTCAACTTACAGAACAAGCACTCAAGCCTTGCAGGAGTGGATTTTGAGATCTCAGCAGGTGCCATCTCTGAGGCCACAAGTATCCCTGCTATGGGTGAGAAGTGGTTTAAGAAGGGAAAATTGGACAAAGACTTTTCTGAGCCATTCATCAAAACAAGGTATAGAGGAGGCAACAATACAATTTTCCCTTTATCACACCTAAAACATAGATTTGCACCCTTGATGTTGGTTATCATGAAGTTTTTCACCTATGAGGGGAGATACTCCAGGATCTATTCCTACCATGTTAGACTCCTCATGCATTTCACAAGGGTTAAGGTGCTCAACTTGCCCTACTATCTCTACAGGAGAATTGAGAAGATGCCTTCTATTGTACAGAGGATGAATCACTCCCAACAAATGCATAGCTTGTTCCACCATTCCTTGATCAAGATGGTGGTATTACATTAGTTGGAGTAGCAGGGCATACCTTTGGGAGGAATTCATAGCACATGAATTCTTCACAACCCCCCAACCTCCTCCTTAACCAAATTTTCCTTCCTCATCTGCACAAGTACCCTCACCACAGGAAAACCTGCCTTCCTCTCCTTCTCTTGATGCATCAGGAGAAGCAGGAAGTGGCAGTGAAGAATCACATGAAGATCAAGATGAAGGTGATGATAAATCAATCCACAATGAAGATGATTTTGATGATAATGCTGGAAACCAAGAGAATCATGTTGAGGCAGATTACATGGAAACAAATGATGAATATCAGGATGAGCCAACAGATAGTGAGAAAGAGGTAGAAGACATGGAGATATATTAAGAAAATAATGATGAAGAAGAAGGCAGTGAACATGGCAATGATAAAAATAGGAACAATGATCATGACAGTGGCAAAGTCATGATGAAGACAGTTAGAATATGGAAGAAGATGATGAACATGAAGAAACAAAAAATGATGAAGAGGAAATAAAAGGACATGAACAGGAAAATGATGAGCAAGAAACATAATTTGAAGAAGAGGACAGTGACAAATAAAATGACATTGTTGGGATAGGTAGTTATGAAACATAGCAAGTAATGACTGATGAAGATACTACTAAAGCTGAAGAAGATGATGGTAGCACCAAAGGTCACAGCCAGGATGAAGACACTACCAAAACCACCATCACATCTCTTGCATGCATATACCAAAGAGGGCCAAGGAAATTTTTTGCTGCCTCCAAAAGGCAAGGGACCTTGCCGTCTGCATCAACTGCAAGGCTTGACAAGGGCAAAGAAAATATGGAAAAAGGTAAGAAACAGGTAAAGGTAGAAGAGGAGGATCCTCAAATAGAAAGGGAGTTTGAACTTATCCATATAGACAGTGATGAAGAAAATGAAACCAAAATTTCACACTCCCTCCTCCAAGATAAGAATGCACAAATAAAATACCTAGAAGCTAAGTTGGAGAGTGCAAAGGATGCCATTCACTTTTGTCAGATGGAAAACAAGAAAATGAGTGCCCAGCAATCCATCTATGAGGCTAGATCACTCAAAGCCTAGAAAGAAGCCCAAAGGGCACAAGTGAAACTAGAAGAATACATAGGCCCATATGAAGAAAGTGAAGGTGAAGAGGAACAACCTAGGAAGAGGCCAAAAACCATAGGGTTAAGGAAAGCATTGGAAAAACAGAAGGAAGAGGAACCAACCCTAGCAGAGCAAATTTCCCTCACTGAACTCCTTGCCATGGAAATTGAACATGATCGGGAGTCATGGCTTGAGAGGGAAAACATACACCTAGAGGCAAAGCTGAAGAAGGCAAATGAAGGCTTAGAGCTGCAAAGAAATATGACCAAGCATTATGCAAAGAAAAACAAACTTGCTTGTGCCGAACTGAAGTAAGCCCTCATTGAAGTCCAAACCCTAAAGGAGGCAAAAGAGAAATATAGCCTTGAATTTTTGGTTGAGGTTTCTCAATAGTTATCCAAGGCCCCTTGAGGGAGGTCTCCACCAATTTTGAGCAAATTTGGAAAACTTTTTCGTTTTTTGTGAATTTAAAGGCTCATTAGCGCAACACCACTGGCGCTACACTAATACATGGAGCATCCTCAGGAGGAGAACTGAACATTTTTGAATTTATCACACCTAGCACACTTTTCTCACCAAGTTTCAGATGATTTGGAGTAGTTTTGACCCCTAAAAAGGTCAAAAAAACCCCTCTTTTTTCACCATTCTGCCACTATTTCAGACCTGGCACAGTGCTAATGGAAGTCTTGGGATTTTGAAATTTTGAGCTGGATCAAGAAAATACAAGCATTTTTTTAAATTAGACTCATCAGGCTTTCCAACGAGCCATCACGGAGCAAAATCCAACATTGGGAATGGGTCCAAAACTTGGTTGCAAAAGAGCCTATTTTCTACTAAAAGTGGCACTCTGCGAATGGACTGTTTAGTGTGTTTTGGACCAAAAGTCAACAAAACAAACTCATTAATTTCAAAATCATATTTTAGTGTCTTTTGAGGCAAATCACTCTACAATTAGGTGTAAGAAGTTATTTTAGCATTTATTTCATGAGATATTTTGTGCCTTGGGCCTTGCATGGTCTCTTAGGCATAAATGACATTTATGAGTGATTTTGACATTTTCCAACCCTATCTAGGGTTTTTGCCCTTTTTTTCTTATTTAAATAGAGCATGAGGGCTTCATTGTAAATGTTGGAATTTTATGAGCTTTGAGAGAAATACATGGTTTTTATGAGCTTGGAGAATAAATTGGTGTTGTGGAGTTTATGAAGGGCTTGCTTGGACCGATGATGGAGAAGCTTTTTTGTAGGATCCCTTAGCTTGGTTAATGGTGATGTATTCTCAATTTTTTCATGTTTTCTTGTTATCATTATGTTTCATCCTTCTTTGTTGTAGTAGAACAGAAAAGTATAGGTTGAGAAATGCTCTTTGAAGCACCTTAGTCCTCCCGCCTTCTATTGCCTTGATGTTTTCCTCTGTTGGGTCAGCTTAAGGAATTCTTAACTACTCCTTAGGCCCACCTAAACTTGTTTTTTTCATTAATGGATTAGTATGCTAGTTTACAAATATGTTTCTTGGTAAGCCCTGCTTATTTTATGCTATCCAAACTTTGTCTTGAAACCTCTCTTTGAGGTACTGCTTGCTAGGTTAAGTCAAAGAGGTATTGTTTTGATATTGTGCTTTGTCCATGCCTATCATTTTGCCTCAAAGTTCTTTATAACTTGATTTATTATGTTCAGGAGTTCCCTTTTCATGGATTAAAGTTATTTGTGTTCTTAAATGTTTTCTAAAGCTTGAATGTGAAATACATAGAAGTTAAATGAGTTTCTTACCTTCTATATTTCATTGAAATTGTTTGTCTTGAATGGTTATTGGTTTAAGTATTTTTATTGAGCTTAATGCTTTGCCCTACCTCATGAGTTATATCTTTTAATTTTTAGTGTTTAAGACCTCCTTGTTATAGATATTTGACAAAGGATTCTTGATTTCCCCTTTCCCTACCTTATTCACCAACTTGATGTCCATCCCACTTCACACATAACCTTAAGGATCCATTAACCTTGCTATATTGGCGCTGTATTGAACTCTGATTCATTATCGAGGTACCCATGAATTTCATTGACTCCATAGCCCAATGATTCAAAGACCTCTCACTCCACCTATTCTACCTGTTCATCTTACCCAACCAAAACAAACAAAAAACCCTACACTTAACAACTAGCCTAAAATCAACCATCTAAAGCAAACAAGAACAAATCCTTTTCATCTTATAGAGAGAGCCCTCTTTGAGTCCAGGAAGTCTAGGTCCTAGGACTCCAAAGATTGGTTTCATGTTACCTCATGCATTTGGTCTACTAATCTGCCAAATCACGGGACATTAACATTCTAGAGATCGTGGTGGGACTGAGTACATAATAGCCTAAGAAACTCTTATAGACTCATTTAACCCTCAGGTAAGCTTAGAAAATCAACTGATAACCATAGAGTAGAATCTAGTTGATTCACCATCTTAGCAAAATGATGACTCAGTTATAGGACACTCAATACAAACCTTAGGGCTACATATAGGAACTCGAAAAACCCTAAAACATCCCTAGATTGGTTTTTTGTCAATTATTGGTGGTGGACCATAAACATGCATCCTTAAAACATCAAAAAATATCCACCTGATGGCTCCACTAGCCTCCAGTAGGCCTATTACTTCACTAGTTCTCATTAGACTCCCTGGGATTATGTCAAATCAGCCCTGAGAAGTTAATGAACCCAGTTATATACTGTGAGAGTTTACCAAGCACTAAGAGAGGTCAGCCTTTGAAAAAAATTCCTAAAACTTTCAGCCTCTATGAATTTTAAGTTTGAAATCTGGCTTGACATAGGATCAGTACTAGATCTCATTCAGACCCAAAACCTCCCAACATAGTTGATGAACCAGAGAATATTTTGTGGCAAACTTCTAGATCTGGAAACTTAACCACTGTTAAGACCATTCATAGAGAAAGCTATGTACCTAAATATCTTATAGCTTTGCAAGATCCCCAATTTGACTTGCACCATACAAAAAAAAATTTCAGGACCAAGTCAAAAACTGATATTGACCAGACTGACCTTGATCCCATAGATTTGTAGTAGAGTTCTAGTAGAGAAGCCTCTCCTTCCACACCACCTGATTTTCATTTTCTCCATCACTTCAAATATTTCCATACCGAATTTATTCAGAATCATTTTGCTGGTCCAAGTACTTTTGCCACACCCATCCATAACACCACTGTGCAAACCACTCCACTTCATCATACACCTCCTTTTAAAAACCCTCCTCTTGTAAACCCTCCATTAGCTCCCATCATGGCAGCATGGTATTCCCCCTTGGCTTTACCTCAACCTCTAGTGCCTTTGCCAAATGACTATCAATCCAAGGTCTCTCATTTCACAGGATCTGAGTCCATCACTGCCCAATAGCATGTAGATAGGATAAATGATGCCTTTGATTACATGGAAATAGAAGAAGAAACCATTAAAATGAGGATCTTTGCACAAAGCTTAGGAGGAGAGGCCAAAAAATGGTTCAAAGCATTAACTCCTAACTCAATACATGATCTCCCTTCCCTCTACCAGACGTTCATAAACAAGTGAGAAATCAAGAAAAATCCTCTCCAAATCCTTTCTGAATATAACAATCTTAAGAGGAATGTAGGGGAAAGTGTAAAAGATTATTGCACTAGGTTTAATAGTGTCTACAATACCCTCCCACCTCACATGAAACCCCCACAAGGCCTAGCACTAGTGAAATTTCCTGAAGGCTTTGATCCGGAAATGACATTCCAATTGAGAGAAAGAGACCTCGAAACTTTAGAATAAATGCAAAGGAAAGCTATTAGTGCTGAAGTCAACTTGATTGAAAAGAGAGCTAGGATGAGATTAGAAAAGAAAGTGACATACAAAGATGAAATCATGCCCTCAACCTCCTCATCTGATACCAAAATGGACAGCCTAATGAGAACAATGGAGAGAATGATAGAAAAGGATAAACTTGAATGAAAGGAAACCTCCTAGGGAAAAACAAACCAACCTCGAAAACAAAAATAGAGCTCAAAACTTCAAAAGAGACACTCCTCAAATCAAACAAAGGGAAAATGACCAACAAATCAGACCTCCCTTTCAACAAAACTATGTAGATGAAGAAGAAGGAGAAATTATAGAACCTGAAGAAAGCCATATAAGCCTAATAGATTCTGATAATGAAGATGATGTTTTTCTCACTGAAGAAGAGCAAGGTTTCCTTTCCTCAGATCAAACTGACACAAACCATGAGGATTATGAAGACTACCGCTTGGAATTTGAAAATTCCATAATGGAAGTCCATAGGAAATATGAACTTAGGAGAAAAAAAGAATCTAGATTCTCCCAAGAAAATCCAAATAAACACTGTTGTTACGAAAGTACCTAAAAACACCCCTAAGAAAACAACAGAGAATGTCAACACTATGGCTAAGAAAGCTGACCCAAACAAAGAAAAAATCAGCCAACAAAACAATGACCCAAGCTACCCTAGTACCTCCACTAGTCGCCATGAGAAAACTATTCTGTCTAAAGCTCCAAATTAGAATCAACAAACTAAAAATATAGAAAGATTCATTCCTGAAAAAACTAATGTAAATATGTCAAAGTGTTACACTGAAAACTGTCACCTTGACATTCTGCTGATTGTATGAGCTCATTATTACTCATACTTCCTCCTTTTGCAAGTCTAATATACCAGCTCCTCATATCAAGCTTCAAAATCAGAAGAAAATCCCTAAAATCCCCTTCAAATTGGTATCGCACTTTCTCTATGCATTCCCTGCGGTCCCGCACCTAAATCTCAGCCTGCATGCGGAACCATACCGCACGTTCTTTGTGTAATGGGTGCGAACCTCTGTAAAACATAAAAAGGCGAGAAAATGAAGATTAAAAAGTGAATTCCAGGTGAATTCTAGAAGATTCTAGACGGGAATTTTCGGAATAGATACGCTTTGAAGCTGGTTCATGCATCCCTTTCTTAATGGAGCTAACCCCTTGATGTAAGGAGCTTATCCCTTTGAAGGAGGATTCTATCCCTTCATATTTGGAACTAGAAACCTCCTCTCTTTCACTATAAAAAGAGGCCTTGGGTAGCCTCAAAGGGAGTTCAAGCTTATGAGATTTGAAGTTAAATGCTGTTGAGCTTTAGACTTAAGTAACTAAGACTTTCCGTGAGGTTAAATCACTCATCTTCATTTGTCTTAGTTCAAAGAGTGCAATGCTTGTCAGAGTAAAGGAGATTCCTGCTTCGGACCTCGGGAGGACCTGCACAACATCAAGGCACAGGTTGTAAAGGTTTTCTATCTTTAAAGTTAATACAAATATACTCATTTCTCTCATTAAACTGTCAATTTGTGGTTTATTTCATAAATTCCTTGATCATTATGATAAGTATGATTTATGATAATGTCTATACAGGTGCTGCTTAATCTTTTCCTTTGTTTGTGATTGCAGATATACGAAGGACGTTCTTTCAGTGCACGGGAAGGACTTCAACAAAATCAAGTAAGCAAGCAAAGCGTTGGATATAAGGTAGGCCTTGCACCCATATAGTGTTTTTATAAATTGCATATGCTTAGAGAGAGATTAGTATAATTGGCTGTTTGTTGCTAGTTACCTTTTGTACTAGAGAGATCGGTCTTGTCCGCAAGACAGATTAATCTACACAACAAAATGGCGACTCCACTGGGGAAGAACTTGTTTGTTCTTGGTTCTCTTTGATTTTTGACTTGAGAAAAGATTTCTTTTTCTGGTTTTTGATTGATTCACATCTGTCTGGGTGTTTTAAATTTTTTCTGTTTTTTGAAAATTTAGAAGTATTTTGGATTTTTCTATCATTTTTGCTAGGACCGCACTCTGCATAACTGTTACAGTGCGGGCAGTTTCGCACGTTCTTTATAGAATACAGTGCGGGACCGCACCTGTAAACACTGCTTACATGCGGACCCTGTTAAAATTTTGAAAAATCTCTAGGTTTCTTTTTCTGGTTAATTTTTAGATCTTTGGTTTCTGCCCAGACTGGTTATTGTGTCTATCAAGAATTCATTGTTTATGAACTTCAACAGTGTTAGTGTTTTGAATGATTTTCTAGGAGGTTTTGCCCATTGGATTATTTTTCCTGTTTGGTCTTTGTAGTGATTCAAAAATTTTTTGACAATTTGCAGTATCTCAGATCACATAAGATCTCTTTTTGTCTCTTGAATCCGACCTCATTGTGAAAACATCCTAGTTTGAGAAATTAAGCCTTTTTGATTTCTTTGCAAATCTTCGAAAAGAACTTGCTTTAAAGTTTTGAATTTCATTCATTCTTTGAGTGTTTTGAAAAACATATTTTGAGTGTTTTTGATCCGTTTGATAGATTCTTAGTTTGCTGAACAACTAAGAGAAACATTCATAAAAAAAAAAACTCTAAAAAGCTTTTACTCAATTTAGATTAGTTCTTAAGATTAGTCTTTGTAGTTTTGAATAGTTTTAATTTTTGTAGATTTCTTTCGAAAGAGAATTGTTTTGTAGTTTCTTGTTTGGAAAAGAAAAGAGTTTTTCTTGTGAGCTTTGATAGTTTAACGAAAAGACAAAATGTTTCTTTCACTTAGTTTTCATGTTTGAAGAAGAAATTTGAAAGTTGCATTCTCTAACTCTTCTTTAGATAGAAAATTCATTGAAAGAAAAAAGAATCGAATATCATCATAGATGCATTTTAGTGTTTTTGGAAGTCGAGTCTTCACATCATACAAAGTTTCATTTCCGCGCCCATTTGACTTAAGAAACAGCTCTTAAAAGTAACGCTTAAATAAAATTCATCTAGTAATCTTTTTATTTCTAGGGCTCTCATCACCAACATAGCTTAGGCTAGTCTCTTGGAGTAGGGAGTAATTAACTCTCCAAGGTAGATAAAACAAACAAGTAGATATATCTTGCGGTAGGAAGAATTCCAGTTGTTGCATGTATGCTCTGGGAAGCTCCTCTTAAAGGAGTTAAGCACGAGATCATATCTGAACCAGTGGGGTAATCAATCCTTCCTCATTGGGAACGATAGAAGACATACACGTATTAAAAACGGTAAACCTCGGATAGACCATTGTCGAGGAGCCAGGGGTCACTTGTCGGTAAACCTTGGATTCTATTCAAGGAGCCTTCAAGGGGATTGAGCTTTGTTACTCTGCCCTTGCGTGTGTGTCGGATCATAGACTGTTCCCCCAGGTATATTTGTTTCAGTTGGTAACCTTAGAGGCCATAATCTTTAGGATTATTTCCTAAGGTGACGGTGGAGGGAAGATCCCATTGTACCTGGAACAGACGTCGACTAGACTCACTTGGACTCTCTGGGGGGTTCTCTTCACTCGAGATGGTTATGTGAAAAAAATTGTGCCAGTCTGTTTCATTAAGCAGGTTGTCGGGGTAACTGTTCCAACCGCCCTTTTCGTGTTAAAACTCTACTAAGTTGGATTTCATCACCAACTAGTGATTTTAGTACGGAAAGTTACTTGTTTTTGTGTGGTTTGAACTCTTAGATTTTTTAAGCGAGTGATTCAATTGTTTGTTTCTTAGAGACTTTAGGTGTTTTCATTGAAATTTTTCTTTGTTTGCATGTGATTAGATAATTTTTCATCGTGGCGGAATTGCCGAGACAATCCCGGAGAATACAAGGGAAACCCCCTGAATTCACACCAGGTCATCTTGAAGGGCTTCGAGCTCTGGTACCACACAGTAGCCATAGACTTAGATCAACAGAAGCTGAAAGCTCTGCTATTGTGATACATCCTGATCATCAAATTCCTACAACAGAATATATTCAAGAACCGATTTCAGTTTCTGAAGTCACTAAAAATATTTCTCCTACTGGAGAATTATCTGACGAACCTGAAATCTCTGAGCCTGAAACTGAATCTTCTGTGTTAGAAACATCTTCAGGATTTATCTCACCAACTTCTAGCGATCCAGGTTCACCAAGGGTTAGAAATATCATCACTGAAAATCTTCCTTCTGGACTAATTTCTATAGAAGAACTTACTAATCCAGACGAAGACATATCTCTTCCCAACTCCCCTCAATCGTTAAATCTTAGGGAGCGTGAATCTATTTTCTACAGCCCCATTCGAACTAATCCCTGGTATCTTTCTTTAACTGATTTTTTAGAGAATCCGGGTCTCGCTTTTTATCCACCTCGAGTTCCATTTCATCCTACACCCAGAGGTTACTATCCGTCATCTATTATGGCTGGAGAGTCGTCCATGTTTTCGCAAACGCCTGAATCTTTTTTACATGGTGGTCCTTCTATTCCTGCGGGATATCAGTCTTTGTCTGGTACTTTCTCAGGAGCAACTCCTCAACCTATCGAAAATGTGTTATCATCTGGTCTTGGTGGACTTAAAATTGAAACGTCGAACGCAGAGCAAGTTTATATGATGTCTGGTAACGTTCCTAATCCTCAAGCTCAAGGCAGTCAGTTTCCTTCTGGGGTTCAACCTCAGGGAACTCAGTTACCGTTTGGGGGGAAACCTCAGGGTGGTCAATTACCGCCTGGGGGGCAACCCCAAGGTAGTCAATTACCATCCGGGGCTCAACCTCAAGGTAGCTTTTTTCCAGGACAAACTGTGGATCAATATTATTTTGGGGGGCAACCCCAAGGACAGTACATACCTCAAGGTTACCAACCTCAAGGACAGTACATTCCTCAAGGTCAACCCCAAACTCAATATGCTCCTCAGGGTCCTCAACAACCTCAACTTCAGTACGTGCCTCAAGGTTATCAACCTCAAGGGCAGTACCCAATGCAAGGTTACCAACAGCCTTCTGGTCAACCATCTGTTCAAGGAGCCGGAACTTTACCTTATTATCAACCCTACGTTCAACCAGGTTTTGGTCTTTACGTTCAACCTTCTACGGGACAGTACCCCGGAATGATGGTGTGGGATCCGTCCCAATATCAACAGCCTTTGCAGCCTAATGTGCAGTTACCTTATCAACCTTGTCAGCCATTGGTTTCTGGTTCAACTCAGCAACCTGGTCAGCCAGCTATTCAAACTCCTGCACCTAGTTCAGTTCAGCAGGCTGGGCCTAGTACACCTCAGACTCCGCCCCAAACTGCTGCAACTGCTGCAACGTCTGTTCAACCTATTACACCTATTTCTGGAGTGTCTGTAGCCCCGAGTTCGGCTATCCCTATATCTAGGCAAATCCCTCAAGTCTCTGTACCTCAGTCAGGATTCTCAGTTCAGACTACAGTGCAGATGCCTGCAGGACAAGCCAGTACAAGTACAGTTGTTACGAGTCAACCTCAATTTACTTATCAACCGTACCAAGGACAGCCGCAATACGGTCCCTATGTTCAGAATCCAAGCTATCAACCATACCCTGGTTATACTTATCAACAACCTCAGTATGGTCCGATTCATCCCGGTTATCCAGGAGGTTATACAATACCCAATGCTAATCCGATTCCTAGTTATCCTGGGTATCCGCCTCCTGGATCTGCTTTGGCTTCTCAAGGTTTTCGTGACCCTAACCGTCAGTTACCGTTCATCGCAACTTTGGACTTACCAGATTTGACGCGCCTTACCAATGATCCTATTTTCTATTATCAGAACTGGCCGTCAATGCCTCATAAGTTGCCTAGTGACATACCAAAATTTGAAGGTAAGTCAGGAGAGGATCCATCAAATCATGTGATGACTTATCACCTTTGGTGTGCATCTAATTCTATTATTGATGATTCGATTCGCTTACGTCTTTTCCAAAGGACACTCATAGGTCTTGCAGCCAAATGGTACATTGAGTTGCCACGAGGCTCGTTTCATAATTTCAGTCAGTTAGCAACGTCTTTCTTAACTCATTTCCAGTTGCCTGTCAGATACGACAATGGCACAGAATTCTTAACTTCACTAAAACAATCTACGTCCACGTATATTTCTGATCATATTCATGAGTGGCGACGTAGACGACGTTTGGTGAAGGTTTATATTCCGGATCAAATTTTGGAAGAGTGGTTTGTAAAATCATTACTGCCCAAGATCACTGAAGATGTAGCTAAGGCTGGTGTTGTTACTGAAGAGCAAGTAATTGCTCAGGCTCAGTACCTAGACCCCGTCTATACGCAGTCAGGTACTTTACATGAAAAAATTCCCGATTTACCCAAACAAGGTCAAATAGCTGCTCCTCCTGCAGGGTCTCATGCCGCTGACGGTATGATTGGTACAGTTAGTTCCAAAAGTAAGAAGAAATCCTCAAAGAATTCTTCTCCAATCATAACTTTACCTGATTCCCCGAAGGGAGAATCCTCTCAAGAAGTTTCTGCCGATATTCATGTCGTTGAAACATCTACGGAAAAATAAAAAACCGGTGGTAAAAAGAAAGGGAGGAATAAAAACAAGAAAAATTCGAAAGAGAAAACAGATAGAGAAGAATCCAATGATGAGAAACGTAAACCTCGTTATCCTTGCTTCATTTGTGAACAAGATCACTTCACGAAAGAATGCTCATATCGAGAAGAGGTTACGAAACTCATTAAAGGATCGCAACAACCTGCTGTCTTGAAGGATCCTTTTCCAGTTCAAGATAGTAAAATGATTGGTTCTTCCTCGACCACTTTAGAAGAGCCTATTATGATGATGTCTCATATAAGGGTTGCGACGCGATCGCAAGATTACGGTTCTAAGAATCCCGTTGATGGCAAAGAAGGAGAGTCTTCCAATGCCAACGCATCAAATACAACTCCTCCTGTTTCCGGTCCACTACAGATCGAGAAACAGAATCCAGACTTGATAATCAAGCCGCCTGCTAAAGGTGTTCTTCGTAAATCAGCTTTCAATCCACATGCGAGAGCTGCTCAGAATTACAACATTGTTGAAGATTTAGCAATTTCTCCTTCAGCAATGTCGGCTTTGGAAGTGCTGCAGTCGTGTCTAGCACAGCGTAAATTGTTATTGTCTGCCATAGGAGTTGTTGATGTTCAGGATTCTAACCTTATAATCTTCGATTTAGAAACTAGTACACCACGTCTTCCTCACCAAATGGCTTTCCAGATTCCAGTGTTAGTCAAAAACAGACCTATTTTTCGGACTGTGATTGATGAGGGAGCTTCAACGTGTATTATGTCGATTCAGTGTTGGAAATCTCTTGGTTCTCCCACACTTAACCAATCTCCGACGATTCTAAAAGCTTTTGATGGTCGAGGTTTTCAACCTTATGGTATTTTGCAGGATTTACCCATAGGGGTTGAAGGGAAAATTGTTAATCTAGATGTGGAAGTGGTTGATGCCCCTCTAGATTACAACCTTCTACCGGGTCGTAGTTGGTCTTATGCTATGACTGCTGTTGTCTCTTCGGTCTTTCGACTTATAAAATTTCCATATCAAGGAAGGATCGTGACAATAGATCAGTTAACTTATTTTTCGTCAGACCCAGCCTCTACAGAAACAATCCAGCATGTTGGTAAAACGACTATCCCTTATAAGGATGTTGGAGTAGGTTTGGTTAAAGATTCTGGTTTGCTAGGAACTTTTTTCTTTCCTCCTCCTAACGTATCGTCTTCTACTGCAACTATTCATATGATTTCGTCAGACACAGTTATGTCTGATGATCCTTGGATTCTACCTTCAGAATCCGAGATCGACTCATTTGATGGCGCGATGCCTTTGAGTCCATTTGAAATTGCGTACCAGACTGTACAGTCTTTTTCCAACCCCTTTTCAACCAAAATCGATCCAATGAATGGGATCCAAGAGGAATCGCTTTCTATTTCTAGTTCAGACGCAACGACATTTCCTGAAATTGTTCATACAGATGAGCAAATTCGTGAGTTTTTGTCTGTTGATGATTTACCATGGGAAAATCTCCATCATAGGTCTTCATTCTTGCCTGAATTAGATCATTTTGAAAATGATTTCGCTTCAATTTTTACTGCTGAATATGCCAAGGAACCTCAGAATCCATTGAAAAATCCTGATTCTGAATTAAATTTAGAAAATATATCTAGAACAGTTCCAATTGACATTTCAGTAAAGCCAGGAATAATTGAAAACATTCATATAGGTGCTTGTTGTTCAGACGAAGAAATTCAGACTTATAAAGCCCTATTTCAAGAATTCCATGACGTGTTTGCCTGGTCTTACGAAGAAATGCCAGGAATTGATCCATCGATCGTAGTACATGAAATTAAGACTTACCCGGATGCTAAACCTGTTCGTCAACGATTACGTCAAATACATCCTAGGAAAGTTGCTGCTATAAAAAATGAAGTTGAAAAATTACTTCGCGCAGGATTTATTTATCCAATTCCCTTAACGGATTGGGTATCGAATATTGTTCCTGTAACTAAAAAACAAGGAACAATAAGAGTATGTATCGATTATAGGGATATATTAATCGAGCGTGTCCAAAAGACAATTATCCAACTCCCTATATCGATCAGATAATCGACAATTGTGCTGGAAGTGAACTTTTTTCCTTTATGGATGGTTTTTCTGGCTACAATCAAATAAACATACTCCCTGCAGATCAACCTAAAATAGCTTTCATTTGTCCATGGGGAACGTTTGCCTATTGTAAACTACCTTTTGGACTTAAGAACGCTGGAGCAACTTTTCAACGGGCTATGTCTTATGCGTTTCATGACATTAAGCACATTGTTCAACCATATCTTGATGATTTACCTGCTCATTCATTACGTAGGGCCGATCATCACACTCATTTACGAGCAATTTTTATGAGATGTCGGCATTATCGGATAAGGTTGAATCCGCATAAATGTGTTTTCTGCGTAGAATCGGGTCGTTTACTGGGATTTGTTGTCTCAAAATCATGCATTCGTGTTGATCCTTCGAAGGTCGAAGCTATTGTTAAATTGCCTCCTCCTTCGACATTGCGCCAACTCCAGAGTTTGCAGGGGAAAGCAAACTTTTTACGTAGATTTATTCAGAACTATGCCGAGCTTGCAAAGGGTTTTACCCGGTTGTTGAAACAGGACATTCCGTTCTTTTGGGACAAGGTCACTGATCGATCTTTTGATGCACTTAAACACGCGTTGACCCATGCACCGTTATTGCATCCTCCCAACTACAACCAGGATTACATTCTGTATCTCGCTGCTTCTCATTCCACTATTGGGATGGTACTAGTTCATGAAGATGAATCTCACAACGAACATGTGATTTATTATCTTAGTCGAAATTTGAATCCGACTGAAATCAAATACACACATGTGGAGAAATTGGCCTTGGCAGCTGTTCAAGCTGTCCAACGTTTTCGACATTACATATTGTTACGTAAAACTACAGTAATTTCTGATTGCAACCCTATGATGTATATTTTGACCAGACAATTGCTAGGGGGCAAGTATTCTAAATGGATAGTTATCCTACAAGAATTTGACTTGGAATTTGAGAAATCCAAGGCAAAGAAGTCTTTAGTTTTTGCGGAACTAATGTGTGATTTTCCCTCTACTGATATTGAAACAGTGGCAGAAGAATCCATTGTGGACGAATCTTTGTTTCTTATCAGTACGCTTGATCCATGGTATGGGGATATTATTGTATATCTCCAAACCCAATCTTTTCGACCTGAAATTTCAAGAACTCAGCGACGGAAAATACGTTTCCAATCCCAACAATATAATATCATTGGTGATACTCTTTATCGACGAGGAGCGGATTCTGTTTTCCGACGTTGTTTAACTCATGAAGAAGCTGAGAAGGTCTTAAATGACTGTCATTCTGGAGCATGTGGCGGTCATATGTCTGGGTATGCCACTGTCCAAAAGATATTGCGTGCAGGTTATTTCTGGCCAACATTATTTAAAGATTGCATTTATGCGGTTCGGAAATGCCACAACTGTCAAATTTTTGATAGAAAAATGCGCGCGCCACCCGCTCCTCTTCACCCTATAATAATTTCTGTTGGTCCATTTGCAAAATGGGGTATCGATTTTATCACATGTAACCCTCACTCGGCCGGGGGGCATGCCTATATTATTCTCGCTGTAGATTATTTTACGAAATGGGCCGAGGCGATGCCTACATATTCAGCTGACGGCAAGACTGCTACAAAATTCGTGTTCAATCACATAATTGCTAGGTTTGGCGTTCCTCAAGCTATTATTACAGATCATGGAAGTCATTTTCGGAACATCATGATGACTGAATTAACAGAACAACTTGGCCTACGCCACGATAATTCCACTCCGTACTATCCACAAGCAAATGGTCTGGTTGAAGCCATTAATAAAGTTTTAGTCACCATGATTAAACGAATCATTGGTATTCACAAGACGAATTGGAATTCCATGTTATTTTCAGCGCTTTGGGCATATCGAACCTCAGTCAAAACATCAACGGGTTTCACTCCTTTTCAACTAGTTTACGGTTTAGAAGCTGTGCTACCAATTGAATGCGAAATACCGTCATTAAAATTAACCATAGAATTACTTCCAGCTACGTCTGAAGAGGAAAAACGTTTCTTGTACTTGGCCCAATTAGATGAGAATCGACGAAGTGCTGCAATAGAAAATGAGGCTCATGTTAAAAGGATAAAAGCTCAGTATGATAGAAATGTGACCCCTCGAAATTTTTCAGAAGGAGACCTAGTTTTACTTTATGATCAAGCCAACGACAAGCTAGGAGCTGGAAAATTCGTGCCTATGTGGCATGGTCCTTACATTGTGAAACGAAAGTTAGCAAAAGGGGCTTATGAGTTAGTAGATTTTGACGGTGTCCCTTTGGATAAACCCAGAAATGGGCTTTATCTAAAGCGATATTACGCTTAAACAAGGTGTGGAGATTTTTGGTAGTTTAGATTTCTTTACTGCTGGTGTGTTTTAGATTAGAAAAGTGTGCCTAGTTTAGAAGTGTGTTTTTGTCACTATGACTGCTTATCTGAGTTTTACTCTTGATATTGCATATGTCGACGTCTCTTCAAACCTACATTGGTTTTGCTGATGGTGCTTGTCGTAGTACACGGAACATTTCTTCCGCAGCTTGGGTTATCTATTCACCCTCTGACGAGTTAGTATCCATGCATGGGGTAAGCCTTGGTCAAACAACAAATAACATTGCCGAGTATAGTGCAGTGATTGAGTTATTATCTCAGTCCATATCATTTGGAATTCGGAGTTTGATTGTAAGGTTGGATTCTGAACTTGTTGTATTACAGCTTAACAGGGTTTATACCATTAGAAATCCGGTGTTATTACAGTTATTTTTGAGAGTTCGTCTCTTGGAACGTGAGTTTGATTACATTGAATATCAGCATATTCCAAGACATTTAAATACATTAGCAGATTCAATTGCTTCTAGTATGATAAATAGACATTTGCAATAATTAAAAGTAGTAAAACAAACAACATTCATTCATGTACGCAGATAGCCGTCAAAATAGTGATATATATATCATAGGAGTGTGTTCAAAAAATATATATCGTCTTCGATCATAGGTTGGAAACACCTTATGATCGGCAAAAATGATAACACAAAAGTACAAAAATGAGTCTACATGATCATCTCATCACTGATGATGATCTCGATAGGAAACAACTGCTCGAGCCACCCTGCATAGGAACCTCCTGAAAGGTCCTGGGACTCCAATCACATATCTTTGTAGCCTGAGAGGGATGTCGTCTATGCTTGTCTCTGGTATATCTAGAGTCAAGTGTTCTAGATGATGTTCCAAATCAGTCAAAATTTCTACTGATTGGCCTGCTGGGGCTGGTGCGGGCGCAACTGGTTGTCTCCTCTCGAAAGGTTGGAGATGAGCTGGACGATGTGGACCCACATCTGTATTTGAAAAACTTTTGGTTATTAGTTTTCTAAGACGATAAAAAATTAAAAAATTTAAAATTTAGCAAACGTTGAAAAATGTTTTACCTGAATCGTCCCACTGTTCCCCTGCAGGGAGAGACATCTCTCTATCTCCGCGGAAATCTATCCCTGCATACGGAAAATCCTCTATCGTAAAAATTTGGCGATCCAGCCAATGAAAATATGAAACAGGGAATCGTACAATCTCAGTGCCCTCGATAGCATGACGAGCCATCAACGCGGACCAGCGAACCATCCTTGGTTCTCGAGGTCGACCGGCATCAACTAATATACTCTGTGGAGCTAACTGAGGAATCCTCTCCAAAGCAAAAGAAACGACAATGGAACCATATCCAAAGTTTTTTAGTTTCCCGGTTTTTGCTCTGGTAAGTTGGCCTTTTATATTTGCCAACACAGCTTCGCACCAGTTGAAGATGGTGCCACAAAAACAGTCCACAGCAATGCGCATTTGGGAACCAGTAGCTACATGAAGCGCGGTGCTCCCACATAGTTTGGTAACAGTGAATGCTATAACTTTCAGTTCAGGACGGATGATATGTTTTATGTCAATCCGTTTGTCCCAAGGATCTGCCTGATCATTGCAAAATTCGAGTTGAAGACTAGCGACAGTCTGGCCACCTGGCCTAGTCCCAAACAAAGATACATGTTCGCCCCTCTTGGACAAACCAGTCAAAAAGTATATATCCTCCAGCTCAATTTCGAGCCGGTGGCCACCAATGAAGAAACACCGGTCCTCCACATGCCATCTGTCTACCAACCATGTTAAGAGTTCCACTTGTGCCCTCATGCCAGAGATGGCCCAGAATTTGTATAAGCAGCATGCTTTCAATGCCCTTTGTGTGGGAAAATGAAGTATTGCAGCTTCATCCACTTCCTCATGTTCCCTTTCTCGCCAAATAAGCATCTTGTTAATCTTGCAACACAAAATAAGGCATATTAGAATGATTTCATTTGAAAAATTTTGGCAGAAATTTGAGAAAACTGTGCTTGAATTTTAACCGCGCGGGTACCGCACCCGCTCTTTGTAAACAGAGCGTAGCTCCGCACGCGAGGTGTGTGCCGGGTGCGGCACCCTCGATTTTTTCCCGTTCAGAAAAAATCGGGGTCCGCAGGCAACCTGTGTCCCGCCTGCGGACCCCGCGGGCGCATTTTTTGACCTATTTTTGCCCTAAAAATCAAACTAAAGCCTAAAAACGAATTTTAAACGGATGAAAAGCAAGATAAGGAGGTCGTGGATTACCTGGGGCTGACGATTTTCGATTCCAACGGTTGAATTTTCCAGAATCTTCACGGGAACTTTTTTATCCAAAAGCTTTTTACTTTTCACTCTGCAACTGAACGGTGAAAATGAAATAGAAAAAGTCCTTTTATAAGTTTTTTCGAATGAATGAATTGTAAATTTATTTATTTTTCACTTTAAAAGGGATATTTTTGAAAGCATTTTTATTTATCTTAAACAGGTATGTGTAATTTTTTGAGTTTTTGTGCAGAAACAGGATTTTTCAGGTGAAATAATCATTTTTCAACAAAGAGCATACTTTTATCACTTTTTCGGACTCTTTCAAAAATTTTACGAAAAAGCGAAACTTTGGAGTCCTCTTTAAGCCCTTTTCAGACTCTCTAAATATGAAAATATTGCCGAGTACTTGACTATTCGAACTCGTTAAAGTAAATGAACAGTCGTCCCTTCAGTATAAGTTTACCCCTTTTACGGACTGAAATGGACTATTTACGAAAAAAGGTATACGTTGACTAAATACGGTCAATAGAGTTCTCTCCCGCATTATTTTATCCTTTTTCGGGCTTGAGAGACTAAATTTACGAAAAAGAACACCCATGGAGTTTTCTTAAGTTTTTCTTCTGACTCCCTAAAACTGAAAAACACCGAGTTTCTCCTATACTGGACTCGTTAAAACTTAATAGTAAAGGACCTGTTTAATTTTCAACAGGAACGAACCACTCCTTCTTAGGGTTCGAATTTTAAACTAAGTTGGACTCATCCGAAGGATGAGCTTATAACCAAGCAAATGTTATCCTCCTCAAGCTTGTAAAAAATAAAGAGGTACTTGCCAGAAATGGTGGGGGAAAAGAGAGAAAAATGAGTATGTTTGTTGTATTTTAAAATTGTCCGAAAACTCAGTCGACCACTCTTGGACACGACACTTATATTCACCTGGGTTGGGAAATCCTTTGCCTAACAGTTAATCAAACCACATTGAAAATTTTCAGCCGGTTTCTGGGTATTAGCTTTGGGTCAATTGTCACTAAGCCATCTGCAGTGTCGTTATGTGTCCAAGAGAACAGTTCAAATAAAACCATTCATCTGCAAAATATCTGTCATCCATCATTGACCATCCCTGAGTCAGTCCTTGCCAAAATATTTTCAAAACTTGATCTATGATTTCGTGTTGTGGGCTTGCCTACGACAGATCGCTTTCTATCGACATCAACACATTATCTAGGAAGTTGATCCAGAAATCGTTAGTACCTTGAAATCTGCATGCCTCAATGGCAGGTTTCTCGCTTTCGACGACAGGTTACATCAATGACCTTCGATCGAATGACTCCGTGACATGTTCGACTTCAGCTCATTCATTCACATTTCATGGACTGTACTGAGTACTTTGAGAACCATTGACATTACTGGTGGTTTCTCTCACACTTTTTAACAGTTCACATCATTGACTGGTAATCAAGTGGTTTCTACCATGTTCGACTTCGATACATTCATTCACATGGATAGAATCGTACTGGTTCGAGATGCGGAAATCAAGACCCTGGATCTAGTTTCCACCATCCAGGCTGCGAGGAATTTTGTTGTCATCTATACAGTAGACTATTGATAAACAGATGGCTGCGTCCATAATGTGTCTACATATATCTGTACTATGATGTATTCAAAATCATTCCTGTATCAGAACGATTTCAGTTAGTTTATAGTTAGTTTTTATCTGAGTATGGGAATGCCTACCTCAGTGATGACATATACATGTATATATTTTTCATTGAATGTTTTTACAGGTACCGACTGGGGTGTCCACAGGATGATCTTTGAAATGATAAAGTACCGCACTCTTCATATATGACAGACTACAGCTTCATCTATTACAGACTTTGCACTTTAGGGGGCAATTTGTTACACTGAAAACTGTCACCTTGACATTCTGCTGATCGTATGAGCTCATTATTACTCATACTTCCTCCTTTTGCAAGTCTAATATACCAGCTCCTCATATCAAGCTTCAAAATCAGAAGAAAATCCCTAAAATCCCCTAAGAATTGGTATCGCACTTTCTCTATGCATTCCCTGCGGTTCCGCACCTAAATCTCAGCCTGCATGCGGAACCATACCGCACGTTCTTTGTGTAATGGGTGCGGACCTCTGTAAAACATAAAAAGGCGAGAAAATGAAGATTAAAAAGTGAATTCCAAGTGAATTCTAGAAGATTCTAGACGGGAATTTTCGGAATGGATACGCTTTGAAGCTGGTTCATGCATCCCTCTCTTAATGGAGCTAACCCCTTGATGTAAGGAGCTTATCCCTTTGAAGGAGGATTCTATCCCTTCATATTTGGAACTAGAAACCTCCTCTCTTTCACTATAAAAAGAGGCCTTGGGTAGCCTCAAAGGGAGTTCAAGCTTATGCGATTTGAAGTTAAATGCTGTTGAGATTTAGACTTGAGTAACTTAAGACTTTCTGTGAGGTTAAATCACTTATCCTCATTTGTCTTAGTTCAAAGAGTGCAATGCTTGTCAGAGTAAAGGAGATTCCTGCTTCGGACCCCGGGAGGACCTGCACAACATCAAGGCACAGGTTGTAAAGGTTTTCTTTCTTTAAAGTTAATACAAATATACTCATTTCTCTCATTAAACTGTCAATTTGTGGTTTATTTCATAAATTCCTTGATCATTATGATAAGTATGATTTATGATAATGTTTATACAGGTGCTGCTTAATCTTTTTCCTTGTTTGTGATTGCAGATATACGAAGGACGTTCTTTCAGTGCACGGGAAGGACTTTAACAAAATCAAGTAAGAAAGCAAAGCGTTGGATATAAGGTAGGCCTTGCACCCGTAGAGTGTTTTTATAAATTGCATATGCTTAGAGAGAGATTAGTATAATTGGCTGTTTGTTGCTAGTTACCTTTTGTACTAGAGAGATCGGTCTTGTCCGCAAGACGGATTAATCTACACAACACAAAGACACAAGTACCTTTAATTTTTAAAGGAGAGATTGCCAAAATCAAGATTACCATGCCTCTCACTGAACTGATTACCCAAGACACATACAAGTCTCAAGTTCTGAATGTTCTAAACATGGGAAATGATGCTGAATATTTACACTTGGCTGATGACACACCTGAGCTATTTTTTGGACCCAAAATAGAAGGAAAATATCGAGAAGGCACCATTCCCCCTTTCTATATCAACTTAAACATACATGGCAAAATCTTACATAATGCCATGCTCGATTTCGGTGCCTCTCACAATATTATGCCCAAAGTTGTGATGGAGAGATTAGGCCTAGAAATAACTAAACCTTACAAAGACTTGTACTCCTTCAATTCGAGTAGGGTCAAGTGTTTGGGCCTAATCAAGGATCTTTGTGTCAACCTGGCACAAGTGCCTACTAAGAATCTAGTCATGGACAGTAGTGGCAGATATTCTCCCCAAGTATGGCATGCTTTTATCCAGATCTTAAGGAGCCAAGCTTCAGAGGAAACTTCAACTAGACATGTCTTATGCTACCATCCCTGTTTTTAACTAAAAAAGGAGATTATAAAAAGAGTCACACATGAAATATATGGTTAATAGTCAAGAAAGGCTAGACAATTCACCTCTTTATTCCATACATTCAGATCTTGATTCTTTTATTTTACATATTGAAGGAGAAAATGATGAGAAGGTATATAAAGTTGAAACACATCTAGAAATACTACAATAGTCAAACCAATCTCTTCATGGAGAGCTCAACAGTCAAAAATCTAGTATCCCTGAACAACCATATAATGATAAAACTAAACTTGACTTTCTACAAACTGAAAATGAAATTTCAGAACCAAAAATAAGTTTGGAATATGAATCAGGTTGTTCAAATGAAGGAAAAACATCTAAAACAAAACTTCTTCCTTTTCCCAATCCAGAAGCACTGAAATACCCTCACAGAACAAAAATATTTGGAAATCTGGATCAAAATAGCTTATGTTTTTGCCTTACATAGATACTTCATCATCCAAGAGTTTTGTCCCTTCAAAAGAATTTTCGACTCTCACAAATGTTGCTATGAACTCTAATTAAGTATATAATGGAACTAATATAGAGGAATATAATGTAAGCACCCTAAGAAGGCCCAAAATGATTAAGAAAGCCAAAGGATGCAGGCTGTGTATAGACTTTAGGTACCTAGGTAAAACCTCCATGAGATACAAAAACCTTTTTCCCAAGATAAATCATCTTGTAACAAGGGTAGGAGTTTCCAACAAGATGGCATTGCATGGTAGTGTTTCAGGTTACCATCAGATGATACCACTTCAGATCAATCAACATAAAGACATGTTCAAAGTTCGTTGGAATAACTACATGTTTGACCAAATGCTTCCTGGGCTAAGGAGTGCTGAAGACACCTTCCAAAAAGCCATGGTCCTTGTTTTCAACTTCTTCACTATGCTATACATATATGACATCATCATCTATTTTGAAGCTGATAAAGAATACCTATTTTACCTAAGGAGGATCTTTGACAGAAAAAAATTTGGGAAGCAAGACTCACAAAAGAAATACCAAGGAGAGCATGGATTGTTTGAAATTTTTTCGAAAACTCTTTGTACCATGTTTTTAAATGAAGGTAACTATGATTTCTGTTTACAAAATCTAAATGGAAAAATGATGTTAGGATATCCTTTTGAGGATAGGATGCTCATGTACCATTGTTGTAAAAAAACCCTTAGTTTAAAATTTTTTCATTCATTGTACATAAAACCATTGCATGAGAAAAATCACAAAAAACACAAAAACATAGAAAGAATGAAAAAGAGGGAAAATTTGAAAAGAGGTACAACCCCATACCCAAAAAATAGTACTACTGAAAGTGAGAAACCTTAAATGCCACTGCTAGTTCAAAAATAAGGTGTTGTTTCAATCATCTAGCCTAATCATGGTTGAAACATGTTTTCAATTCATTTTTTATAAGTTAGTGAAAAATAGCTGGTCAAATCGTTCAAACTTGACTTGTCAAAAGATAGATGAGGAAAGAAAGATATTGGTTCCACATGCTTAAAACTGAACCAAGGAGAAAAATGGGAATGAATAGCAAATGATATATCAAATCCCTTATTTTTCTAATATTCTTTGTACAAAAATAATGTTTGTGTGCAACTTGTTCTAATGCTACAACTCATGGTAAGTCAGATTGCCTAATCCTGATTTAACCATGCTTTCAATTTCATGTTTATATATTAGAGAATGAAGTCTTTCATATAGCCTAATCTTGACAGTCAGTTAGTCTAGGTAGAGAATAAAGAGAGTTCATGTAATGTTCCAAATTAGGAACAGCTACACTATTAGGAATAATCTGAGTTATTACCAATGTGGAACTACAAAAATATGTCTTTTACAGATGTAAAAACACTTAACCTTCAATGAAATATGCAACAAAAACTTTATACAATGTTTTATAAGACAAAAGGTGGGGAAAAGTGAGGAGTTAGGCCCTAAAATGAGTGTATTCAGATATCTGCATAAAAATAAGATGGGAAAGTGGTTGGATATGATAGCTATGGTTATGAGGGACTCATGTCAAATTTCAGCAAAAAAAAATAAGTTTTTCTATGTTAAACAATTCCTCCTTCCCTAACTAGGCTAGAAAACCCTGATTTCCCATGACTAGAAGTATGCAGAAATTTACTGAAGCATGTGAGCGTGATTTTCTGAAGGGTATGATTGAAATAAGGTCTGAACATTCATAAATAATATTAGAGGCATATCTCATACATTTTACAGAAGAATAATGAAAGAATACAAGAGAAATCCTTAGAAATGAGGTGCTACAACCATGACAAAAGACTGCATAACCATGACAACATTATTTTTAGGGATTAAGCAGTATTTTATTGATTCTTAATATCTAGATTAGATCTATACATAAAAATATAGATCCAATACATATTCGTGTACAAGAAAGGCTGATCTATACATTCCCCTTGGGGATTTTCTCAAAACATGAAGCACCGGAAGTAGATCTGAGATCTAAGGATACAAATCTGCAGAATGATTCATAAAATCACTGAATCATGTACATGTAGAATATCAGATCTGAAATAGAACATATATTGGTTGGCCAATCTATGGATCACCACAGTGAAGGAAGAATCCCAACACCGGAGATCTCTTCTCCAAAATGGAAGCAAAGCACCCTGCAACTGTAGATCTGCAAATAACGTTGTCCTAGGGAGAGGAAAAGTGATATAGCTTCTAAGAATGATTTTTCCTAATGCCAAGATGTATATTTGAAGTGAAATAAGCAAATGAACTCTTCCAGGAGGTTAAAAGACACATTCACTGAGAAGAGTCACTGCTATCACCTAAATCTAAGCAAATCTAGTCTTCCACTTTCTGCAACTCACAAGACAACTCAACCCTCAACATGAGCAGCGCTGTAATGTAAGGTGAAGCTTTTCCCAAGCTTGATAGTGGAAAATTTTAGCACAATTCTCCTCCAAGAGCTTCTCAAGGAAGGAGGTGGGATTCCTGAATAGGAATACCCAACAAGGGATGTCTAGCAGACAATTCCTTGTGAAATGATAATCTTCAACAACCCTTTCCTTGCTACCCTCCTCTTCATTTTATAAGATAAGAGTCTTTCCAAACCCTAAACCACCTTGAATCACTTAACCCTTTTCACATTACAACCTCCTTCTAGAACTGCGCTGTCCCTCAAAGAGGTTCAATGCATGTAGACTGCGCTGTTTGACTTGGTCAAAGATGACCGATTCTTGTGATTTAACCCATTCACACCTGCAGGAGTTTATTTGTATAGCCCATATATGCCTTTTTTCACATAGGCATTGATTTATTCTTGGTTTTCAGAAGTTTTACATGTCCTCCTTTACAATTTATTCATCAATACATGAAATGCAAAATAAACAAGGAAAAATTAATATTCCTATTAGCTGCAGCTAATTTAGGAATATTACAGTCTCCCCCTCCCAAATGTTGCTTTCCCTCAAGAAACTACAAGGGTGCTGCAAAATATCCCCCCTTCTTCTTGTGGCCTCCTCTTTCAACAGTCTCCACCATTTCTTCAAATTTTCTGCAATAATTCCATCTCCCAATGCTTCCTCCCAAGTGTGCAAAGTGGCCTTTGGTAGATAAACCAAATAGCTCTCATTATGAAGTAAAGGAAGGTCTATATGGAAACCTTCTTGCTGATCCATGGCCTTATCAAGATAGAAGTAATGGTCATAATGGGGAATTTCACCATCAATGAAGGTCTTCCACCTCCATGTTATCATCCAAATGAAATGAATTACCTTCTAGCGTGGTAACTCATAGTGAAGCTCCTCCCAAATGCCCATGGAAGGCATGCTCCAAATGCTACATACAATCATATGGTCCACATTATAAAGAGACAAGTAATGTGCTATAGTGGCCATATGGTCTCCCATGCTCCCCCTAGAACATGTAGTGCAAAGAATATGGGAAACTCCTTTCCCCAAGGACACATCCAACAAGTGTGCCTTTCCTCCAACTATTCCCCCAACAAAGATAAGGACATATTCAGCTTGTGGGATCATGATTAGGATCATGCTAGCTGCCATGTATGATAAATGAAAAGGGAGATGTTCCCTCTTGTGCAACCAACATAGTTTTATCCTTAACTACCATAGAATAAGATGTAACAAGTGCCTTCCCCGACACTTGTTTGTTGCATCATTTCTTTTGAATGCTTGGAGAAAATGCATCATAATTGGTGTAAAATAATCACACCATGAAGAATGGAATAGCTTTCCAAGACCCTCCAAGGAATGACCTGCATCAACATGGCTCATGGCCTTGAGTAGCCCATGAAACCCATCATAAACAGTGCCCCTTTTTTGAGCTATACTATGCAAATGAGTGTTATAAAAATATAAGCATATAGGAGATACACGATAATGCTCAAAAGGAAAAGCCTTTCTATATACTTGTTTTACATTAGTAGGGTAACTCATGGATGAGTTCCCTCTCACACTCAATGGATAAGAAGATGTCAATGATGGCTCTTCCCAAGAGCTATGCTCCTCCTCCTCTACCAATTAATCCATGCACATCTTCATGTGAGAGCGCACCTCTTCTTTGAAACTTTCCATATGAATCCACCCAAGAGAGTATGATATGCTTTGACAAAAACAGTGGGTTTGGAAAGCAGGATTTCATAGATGGCATCAAGTAGTCCCTCCTTGAGTTTAGAGTCACTAACCAAAAGAATAAGATTATAGAAATAGATAACTCCATCTACCACCTTGAACCTCTCATCCTTTACTTCCCCTTTGAGAACCCCCCATGTGAAAAGGTCCTTGGAGTATTTCATCATGATTTGGGAATCCCAACAAGGATCCAAGCTCTCCAAGAATGACAGTGTTGTAGAGGTCTGAAATGCTGCCCCTGTCATATCATGGCTCCTATCTTTGACATCCTTGATATCAAAATCACATATGGGAGTATCAAAATCTCCTCTTTGCTGCCCCACTTGCATCTAATCTTGTTCAAGACAAGATTGAAGCATATGGAAATCAACTTCCCCTTGGAAAGTACTTGTCTTCCAAAACTTCCTCCTTTTGGCCCATTCATACAAGAGGGTTAGGATCCCCTTGTTATCTTCAGAAATATTCTTTGTGAATGAAGATATCATGGGCTGCCCAAAAGATATGTATTTTCCATGTGTCCTCATGCTCATGCCATCATAGATCTATGATTTCTCCTCTCTCAGCGTAGATATCTGAGTGGGAGTTAGCAATGCCCCTTTCAGGAAATTGCTCATCTCTCTTCTGAATTCATGAGAGATTCTATGCATTGTGCTAGCTTCTCCCAAGGCTCCCTCCTTAGCCAAATATGAATATGCTGCCCATAGTTGAGATAACACTTTATATTTCCTCCTATCAAGAGGTGCTCATGGTAAAGTACCTCCTTGCAAAGAGGTGTCAAGGCATAGAGTAGAATGTGGATGCAGATAGACAGATTTGCCCCCACCTTTACTGCATAGGTCATGTTGCCTTCTTTGTGCCTCCAAGCTTGGAAATAGAGAAGGGTTCATGCTCTTCATTATGTGATGCCCTTCCTCCTATTTTACTCCTCCTATCTTCAATATCTCATCATTTGAAAATGATGGTGCATGATGCTCAAGTGCTATGCCAAGAGCTCTATGTGTGAGACCTTGTGGAACTCCTTGAAAGAGTGCAAGAGTTTCTTCCCTTTGAGCAAGTGCTCCAACTTCATCTTCATGAGGTGCTTGAGGTGCCTTTGTTTTGACTGCGTTATCATCTCCTACCTTCTCCTCCTCTTCAATAACTGAAATTTTCCCATCATCAATGATAGACATTAGATGTTGGTCATCTATTGAAGGAGAAACCTTCATGCTTTCCTCTTGAGAAGAGGACCCTTCACTCAATGGAGATCTTTCCCTTGGCAAGGCATAAAAAAAAATTACACCTTCTTCCATGGTCTTTAGAAATGGATTTGGATTCATAGACCCTTCCAACTCATGCAAAATATTTTTTTGAAGTGGTTTGATAGTGTCAACAGAAGATGATACACATGGAGCTTCATCAAACCTTTCTATCAATCTTGCAATAAACCTTGCATAAGTAGGTGTATTGGCATTATTCAAAGAAAAAGACTCAAACAACCACCAAGCATATGCTTTACCTTTAAAATGCAGCACCGCTACTTTGATGGCTTCAATCTCTGAAACTTGATGTTGTTGCACAAAGTTATCCAGCTCCTCCACCCAAACCCTGACTGGACATTTAGGTAATCCATCAAAGATAGATAGATAGAATATACCCTTACCATGTTTCTCCTCCTTTGTGACTTTTCCCTCCTTGATCTTGCATAATCCTTGGAATTTCATGTTATCTTTGAACTCCTTGGATTGAGCTTCATACTCCTCCAAATACTCTCTAAGAGTCTCCATCTTAGGCACACCTCCTTTCTTCCTCTTCATGAAGAAATCACAGACCGAATGCTGAAGATTTGGGGGTATGTCTGAGTTCACATATCCATGAGATGAGGATTCAGAATTTTCCTCATGTATAGATCCTATAGATCTGATCAGAAGATCTTTTTGCTCTTGAAACTTTCTAGGAGTTTCACTGCTTCTTATTTCTTCTTCTTGGTCAACCTCCTTGGAGAGGTTCTTCTTAGATTTGAAAGCTGATGAGATTAAACCCATTTTATTCATAATTCTGACCTTGCTCCTTGCTGTACAACACTTTGGCTTGAAGCCACAGGCTGAGCTAAAGATCTTGCTCTGATACCACTGTAATGTTCCAAATTAGGAACAACTACACTATTGGGAATAATATGAGTTATTATCAATGTGGAGCTACATAAATATGTATTTTACAGATGTAAAAACACTTAACCTTCAATTAAATATGCAACAACAACTTTATACAGCGTTTTATAAGGCAAAAGGTGGGGAAAAGTGAGGATTTACAACCTAAAACGAGTGTATTCATATATATACGTAAAAATAATATGGGAAAGTGGTTTGATCTGATATATATGGTTATTAGGGACTTCCATGTCTAATTTCAGCAAACAAAAATAATTTTTTCTATGTTAAACAGTTCCTCCTTCCCTAACTAGGCTAGAAAACCCTGATTTCCCATGACTAGAAGTATGTAGAAATTTACTGAAGCATGTGAGCATGAATTTATGAAGGGTATGAATTAAATAAGGTCTAAAAATTCACAATTAATATCATGGGCATATCTCATACATTTTACAGAAGAAGAATGAAATAATACAGGAGAAATCCTCAGAAATGAGGTGCTACAACCATGACAAAAGACTGCATAACCATGACAGCATTATTTTTAGGGCTGAAGCAGTAGTTTATTGATTCTTTAGATATATATCATATATGTACATAAAAATATAGATCCAATACAGATCCATGTACAAGAAAGGTTGAACTATACATTCCCCTTGGGGATTTTCTCAAAACATGAAGCACCGGAAGTAGATCTGAGATCTAAGGATACAGATCTGCAAAATGATTCAAAAAATCACTGAATCATATACATGTATAACATCAGATCTGAAATAGAACATAGATTGGTTGGCCAATCTATGGATCACCACAGTGAAGGAAGAATCCCAACACCGGAGATCTCTTCTCCAAAATGCAAGCAAAGCACCCTGCAACTGTAGATCTGCAATTAAAGTTGTCCTAGGGAGAGGAAAAATTCTATAAATTCTGTGAATGATTTGGCATGATGCCAATATTTAGATCTGAAGTGAAATCAGCAAATGAACTCTTCCAGGAGGTTAAAAGACACACTCACTAAGAAGAGTCACTGCTATCATCTAGATCTAAGCAGATCTAGTCTTCCACTTGTTGCAGCTCACAAGACAGCTCAACCCTCAACATGAGAAGCACTGTAATGTAAAGAGAAGCTTGGCCCAAGCCTGATAGTGGACAATTTTAACACAATTCTCCTCCAAGAGTTTCTCAAGGAAGGAGGTGGGATTCCTGAACAAGAATACCCAACAAGGGATGTCTAGCAGACAATTCCTTGTGAAATGATAATCTTCAACAACCCTTTCCTTGTTGCCCTCATCTTCCTTTTATAAGATATGAGTCTTTCCAAAACCTAAACCACCTTGAATCACTTAACTCTTTTCACATTACAACCTCCTTCTAGAACTGCGTTGTACCTCAAAGAGGTTCAATTCATCTAGACTGCGCTATTTGACTTGGTCAAAGATGACCCATTCTTGTGATTTAACCCATTCACACCTGCGGGAGTTTATTTGTATAGCCCAGATATGCCTTTGTTCACATAGGCATTGATTTATTCTTGGTTTTCAGGAGTTTTACATGTCCTCCTTTACAATTTATTCATCAACACATGAAATGAAAAATAAACAAGGAAAAATTAATATTCCTATTAGCTGCAGCTAATTTAGGAATATTACAGTTCATTAGCATAATATGAACTCTTGGAAGAAATAATATAGAATTAGATAGTTTGTTTTTCTTTCAAGATAAAAATAATGTCAAGGGTTTTCCAGTTCAAGTGCACCCAAGGAAGAAAAAATGTTAGGCAAGTAGGTTGGGTAGGTAGAGATGAAGTTGATCTAATCGTATTTTTTCAGATTATTTAGATCACAACTTCAAATAAAGCATCAGCAAGTGAGAAGAGGTAAAAATATGCCAAATGGATCAGGCACTGGTCTCCATTAATCCAGAGATCTAAAGTTCTGGACACCTCCTGAAAAGGAGTTTCCCTCCCCAAGTGGAGCCACTGTTAGTCATCAGTAATTTTTGCCTTTGTAGATGACTAAATTCTTATCCTAGATTTCTAGAAACAAAGTTCATGAACATTATGAGTTCTATAAATCTCACTGCCTTCATTATCCTTAGGATAAAGTTTTCACTATTTCATCATCCCATCGTGTCAAGCTCAGCTCACCAATCCCATAAGACCCATCATGGGCTCATGTCACTCATTTTGTCTATGTTTTGTCACCTTTGGCCTCAATCCTCTGTTTTGTTTTGCCTAACCCCTCCACTGCTACCTAGGGCCACCAATCAACCAGCTATCTTGTATCTCCAAAAAAAAAACCTCAAGCATTGATGGTCTCAAAACCATCTCTATAGGCTCTTTAGATAAATCAAGTACATTGGATTTTGGATCTTCAGTACATCAGTTTGTACAAAACTCAGTTTTACACCTAAGGATCCCAAATCAAGTTTTCAAGCAAAGAAAAAGTCCAAAGAGCCTTCCACTAGGTCACCTAGGTTTTCATAGGTCATAGGTTGGATTTGGTGTTCTAAAATTCTTCTTCTTCTTCTTCTTCTTCTTCTTCTTCTTTTTTTCTCTGTGTAAAGAGGCTGCATTCAAAGAAGAAGAAGGTCAAGTAACTTTGTCCAAAACTAATCAAAAACCCTTCAAGAAAGGCCTCCTTGGCCAAAGAAAAAATTCTGCAAGGGACAGCTGCCCTTGCTCATATTTCTACAAAGAATTATTGAAGATGGTCATCAACATAAAAGAGGTAAGGTAATAGGGTGAATCATCACAAGAAGACATCCACAACAAGGAAAGGGCAACAGGCTTATGTACAATTAGATTTAAGATTTTTGGATTAGTTTACAAAACAATGTTGCCAAGCAAGAAACCATCACAAAGATCACAAAGACAGAAGGCACAACAACATAACCAAGGACACATTGAAAATTTTCAGAAATCATGAATGAATAAGGGAAAAAGGTGAGATGCATTGAACAGAAATGAATGAACTTGAAAGGGCTATAGAGAACTTAGAAGACAACACTACTTATTCTTCTCTAATAGCCCTAAAACCTAAGAGTTTGGAAATATAGAAAAAATAGGTCAAATAAAGATGATAAGTCCTCCTTCATCACAACAGAAGGCATTCAAATGAATCTCAAGTTAGCCTTTAGGGTTTTTCAAAGACAACACTGCTTCACTGCACCAATGGAAGAAGTTGTAAGGAGTATCAGTATGAGGGGGCATAAGCTTTCAAAGTACAATCAAAGGTCTTCAAAATGTTCAAGATGAAGAAAACATGAGGTGAAATGTCAAAATGAAAATCATGCTGACCCTAAAATCCTTGTTGGGTGACAAAAGGCTGTAAAAGTCCAAACAATGACAAAGAGGACAATACCCTGTGTTATGGCACCTGCAGAAATCAGAAGTGGCCAAGGGGGAAACATGGTAAACCTGATGCACGCATCTTGGCCAAAAATACATACCACTGTCAAATCTGTAAAAGGTAAAAAGACATGTTTCAAGTCACCTGCAATCAAAAATGCCAAAAGGGATAAGAATAGTGTTTTCATTTTGTCAAATGCATGACAAAATAGTTTGAAAAGTGCCCAAACTTTCAAAGATGAAAAGGGATGAAAAGGACATCTGCATCCCCTCAGCCAGCCATTAACACAAAAGAAGAAAAGATGCCTTGATAAAGCCTTCAAAAACCCCTACAAAAGATATAAAGGGTATCAGTCAAATGACAAAAAGGGTTGAAAACTTAGTAAAAGTGGGTGTTTATGTCTATGATTTATTTTCTCAAAGGATACAAAGTGGCTTCAGCCTTCATTTCAAACTCATTTGTCACTTGGTGAAGAGAGAAAAGGGCTTAAGGAGAAAAACTGAGTTTTTGACTATTTATAGGAAAATTTCTTGGCGTTGCGCAAATCAATGGTGCTATGCAAATGCAGGCTAGAACTGTGCTAATCCATCCTCTGCCTGTTCAAAACAACACAACATTGCACAAATTTTTCTTGGCGCTGTGCTAATCCTGGGTACTGCAAAAATGTGGGCCCGATTCGCCCGGAGACTGAAAAACACTGCACACACCCAGCGCTGCACTAACCCTTGTGCAGGCCTGCCGGCACTACGCTAATAGGCCAACCCGAC
Source organism: Pinus albicaulis (assembly GCA_034641835.2). Lineage (NCBI taxonomy): Eukaryota > Viridiplantae > Streptophyta > Pinopsida > Pinales > Pinaceae > Pinus > Pinus albicaulis. The sequence goes on along the minus strand of CM076584.1, from coordinate 1,194,715,731 downwards.
AGCTTGGGTAGGGCATTGCGCAAATGCAGAGGACCTATAAAGGAGAAAAATCTTGCCTCAAGGTAAAATTTTTGTCCTCCATCTCGTCTCCAAGGGTTCACCAAAGGCTAAACTAGTAGGTGAGTCTCCCTCCTTATCCCCAAGAAATTTTCAAAATTGATTTTAGTTTTTTTATGGCCTTAAAGTTCAAAGCCTAAGTGGGTAAACCCTAGGCCTTGCATGCAAAGGAGCCTTTGTTTTTTAAACTTCCTTGAAACCAGTTTGATGTCATGTGAGGGTAACTGAGTTAGGGTGGCTGCAATACACCTTTGAGAAAGGCCTCCTTAGGCTCCAAATCTACTCAATCCTAAGAACCCTAGCCTCCACATCACTCATTCACCAAAGTTGACTTCATCACCATTTTCACCTTGCTTCACCAAACCCTAGGTTGTCAACCAAAATCTCCTATCATTATGTCAGGGGTTGAGAACAACAGTAGTAGTGATAAAGGTAAAAAGCCTTTGAGACCAAAACACAAGGGAGGAAAAGTCAATAGATTGGAACCTCAAAGCAAAGTGGCCATCACCTCCTCTCCTAGGATCTTGTCATGTTTTCAAAATGCAAGATGTTTTAAATTTTGTGAGAAGATAAAAAAAGTGAAGAGCCACCCTGAGCTTACAAGGCTCCTCATTCTCAACTTACACAACAAGCACTCAAGCTTTGTAGAAGTGGATTTTTAGATCTCAGTAGGTGCCATCTCTGAGGCCACAGGTATCCCTGCTATGGGTGAGAAGCAGCTTAAGAAGGGCAAATTGGACAAAGAATTTTTTGAGCCACTTATCAAAACGAGGCATAGAGGAGGCAGCAAGACATTTTTCCCTTTCTCACACCTCAAACACAGATTTTCACCCTTGATGTTGGTTATCATGAAGTATTTCACCTATGATGGGAGATACTCCAGGCTCTATTCCTACCATGTCAGACTCCTCATGCATTTCACAGGGGTTAAGGTGCTCAACTTGCCCGACTATCTCTATACGAGCATTGAGAAGATGTCTTCTATTTTCCGGAGGAGGAATCACTCCCAACAAATTCATAGCTTGTTCCACCATTCCTTGATCAAGATGGTGGTATTGCATCAGTTGGAGCAGCAGGGTATACCTTGGGAGGAATTCATAGCACATGAAGTTCACAACCACCCAGCCTCCTCCTCAGCCAAATTTTCCTTCCTCATCTGCACAAGTACCCTCACCACAGGCAAACCTCCCTTCCTCCCCTTGTCTTGATGTATCAGGAGAAGAAGGAAGTGGTAGTGAAGAATCACATGAAGATCAGGGTGAAGGTGATGATAAATCAATCCACAATGAAGATGAGTTTGATGATAATGTTGGAAACTAAGAAGATCATGTTGAGGTAGATTACATGGAAACAAATGATGAATATGAGGATGAGCCAGAAGATAGTGACAAAGAGGTAGAATACATGGAGACAGATGAAGAAAATAATGATGAAGAAGAAGGCAATGAACATGGTAATGATAAGAATAGGAACAGTGATCAAGACAGTGAGCAAAGTCATGAAGAAGACAGTGACAATATGGAAGAATATGATGAACATGAAGAAGCAACAGATGATGGAGAGGAGATAAAAGGACATGAACAGGAAAATTATGAGGAAGAAACATAATTTGAAGAAGAGGATAGTGACAAAGAAAATGACACTGATGGGAGGAAGTGATGAAATAGAGCAAGTAATGACTGATGAAGATCCTATTGAAGGTGAAGAAGCTGATGGTTGCACCATAGGTCACAGCTAGGATGAAAACAATACCAAAACCACCATCACACCTCTTGCATGCAAATACCAAAGAGGGCCAAGTCAAGTGTTTGATGCCTCCAAAAGGCAAGGGACCTTGCCATCTGCATCAACTCCAAGGCTTGACAAGGGCAAAGAAAAGATGGAAAAAGGTAAGTAGCAGGTAAAGGTATAAGAGAAGGATCCTCAAATAGAAAGGGAGTTTGAACTTATCCATATAGATAGTGATGAATAAAATGAAACAAGAATTTCAAACTCCCTCCTCCAAGACAATAATGCACAAATAAAAGACCTAGAATCTGAGTTGGAGAGTGCAAAGGATGCCATTCACTTCGATCAGATGGAAAACAAGCAAATGAGTGCCCAACAAGCCATATATGAGGCTAGAGCACTCAAAGCCTTAAAATAAGCTCAAATGGCACAAGTGAAACTAGAAGAATACATAGGCCCATGTGAAGAAAGTGAAGGTGAAGAGGAAAAACCTAGGAAGAGGAAAAAAACCATAGGGTTAAGGAAAGCATTGGCAAAATAGAAGGAAGAGGAATCAGCCCTAGCAGAGTAACTTTTCCTCACTAAAATCCTTGCCATGGAAATTGAACATGATCGGGAGTCATGGCTTGAGAGGGAAAACATACACCTAGAGGCCAAGATGAAGAAGGAAAATGAAGGCTTAGAGTTGCAAAGAAAGATGACCAAGCATTATGCAAAGAAAAACAAACTTGCTTGTGCCAAACTGAAGCAAGCCCTCATTGAATTACAAACCATAAAGGAGGAAAAAGAGCATAATAGCCTTGGATTTTTGGCCGAGTCTTCTCAACAGTTATCCAAGACCCCTTGAGGGAGGTCTCCACCAATTTTGAGCAAATTTGGAAAACTTTTGTTTTTTGTGAATTTAAAGGCTCATTAGTGCAGCGCCACCGGTGATACGCTAATACATGGAGCATCCTCAAGAAGAGCACTCAACATTTTTGAATTTCTCACACCTAGCACACTTTTCTCACCAAGTTTCAGATGATTTGGAGCAGGTTTGACCCCTCAAAAGGTCAAAAAACCCCTCTTTTTTCACCATTCTGCCACTATTTTAGACCTAACACTGCGCTAATGGAAGTATTGGGATTTTGACATTTTTAATAGGCTACATGAGTTGGATCAATAAAAAAACAAGAATTTTTGGAAATTAGACTCATCAGGCTTTCCAATGAGCCATCACAAAGCCAAATTTGACATCGGGAAGGGGTCCAAAACTTGGTTGTCAAAGAGCCTATTTTCTACTAAAAGTGGCATTGCGCAAATGGACTATTTAGTGTGTTTTGGACCAAAAGTCAACAAAACACACTCATTAATTGAAAAATCATATTTTAGTGTTTTTTGATGAAAATCACTCTAGAATTAGGTGCAAGAAGTTATTTTAGCATTTATTTCATGAGATATTTTGTGCCTTGGGCCTTGCATGGTCTCTTAGGCATAAATGACATTTATGAGTGATTTTGACATTTTCCAACCCTATCTAGGGTTTTTTACCTCTTTTGTTGATTTAAATAGAGCATGAGGGCTTCATTGTAAATGTTGTCATTTGATGAGCTTTGAGAGCAATACATGGTTTTTATGAGCTTAAGAGAAGAAATTGGTGTTGTAGAGGTTATGAATGGCTTGCTTGGATTGATGATGGAGAAGCTTGTTTATAGGATCCCTTAGCTTGGTTAATGGTGATGTGTTCTTAATTTGTTAATTTTTTCTTGTTATCATTATGTTTCATCCTTCTTTGTTGTAGTAGAACATAAAAGTATAGGTTGAGAAATGCTCTTTGAAGCACCTTAGTCCTCCTGCCTTCTATTTCCTAGATGTTTTCCTCTGTTGGGTCATCTTAAGGAATTCTTAACTACTCCTTAGGCCCACCTAAACTTGTTTGTTTCATTAATGGATTAGTATGCTAGTTTACAAATATGTTTCATGGTAAGCCCTGCTTATTTGATGCTATCCAAACTCTGCCTTGAAACCTCTCTTTGAAGTACTGCTTGCTAGGTTAAGTCAAAGAGGCCTTGTTTTGATCTTGCCCTTTGTCCATGCCTATCAGTTTGCCTCAAAGTTCTTTATAGCTTGATTTATGATGTTTAGGAGTTCCATCTTCATGGATTAAAGTTATTTGTGATATTAAATGTTTTCTAAAGCTTGAATGTAAATTCAATAGAAGTTAAATGAGTTTCTCGCCTTCTATATTTCATTGAAATTGTTTGTCTTGAATGGTTATTGGTTTAAGTATTTTCATTGATATTAATTTTTTGCCCTACCTCATGAGTTATATCTTTTGCTTGTCAGTGTTTAAGACCTCCTTGTTATAGGTATTTGACAAAGGATTATTGATTGGCCTTTTCCCTACCTTATTCACCAACTTGATGTCCTTCCCACTTCACACATAACCTTAAGGATCCATTAACCTTGCTAGATTGGCCCTGTATTGCACTCTGATTCATTATCGAGATACCCATGACTTTCATTGAATCCATAGCCCAACGATTCAAAGACCTCTCACTCCACCTATTCTACCTATTCATCTTACCCAACCAAAAAAAACAACAAACCCTACACTTAACAAATAGCCTAAAATCAACCATCTAAAGCAAACAAGAACACATCCTTTGCATCTTATAGAGAGAGCCCTCTCTGAGGCCAGGAAGGCTAGGTCCTAGGACTTTAAATATTGGTTTCATGTTACCCTGTGCATTTGGTCTACCAATCTTCCAAATCATGAGACACTAACACTACTCAATGGGAAGAGGTGGGATTCCCAATCAGGAACACCCAATGCTAAACAACATTCAATATCAGTAAAACAAAAAGAGAAAGATATATGTCTAAACAGACCATATATTCAGAAAATATCATATAAATCAACCCCTTCTAATGCTACCATCATCTTCCTTTTATAAGTCAAGAGCTTGCAAACCCTAAACCACATCCAATGATAACACTTATTTCACACAAAGCATCTCCATCTAAAACTGTGTTGTACCTCATTGATGGCCACTCCTCCATGAAAATGTTGTAGATTTGGTCAAGGTTGACCCAGTCAAAATGATCCAGCCCCTTTCACTCCAAAGGTGCTTAAATTAAGCTACCAAGATTTTCCTCTTTCACATTTGGCATTGATTTATTCGTTATTAAGGAGAACTATGGACCTCCTTTGCCCTCTTATTCTATTAATAAAGCAATAAAAAAAAATTGAATATTCCAATTAGCTTATGAATAATTGGGAATATTACATATTTGTCCAGGTGACATGCTGTGTATGAGTCCAGACCTTGTGTTGTTATTATTACTTTCGAAAATAACTTGTATAGGATACCGGAGGTAGTACCGCCTCATGCCATCTCTTTGACTATTGCAAAACAATGCAGTAAGATTGTGTCCCTAACCAGGAAAATTATTTTCATTACTGTTCACCCACAAGGAAAGAAGAATATTGTAGCCACAACCTCGAAACATGGCTCTGCTTCACGGAAGCAGCATAAGGACAACCTCGAAACATGGCTCCTCACCCATAGAAGTTTCTCTACACTGTCTAGTCAAGTACTTCATTAATTTGGCCCCACGCGTACTGCTGCCCAATATTTCCATACCTCATGTGACCACACAGAAAAAATCCACACATGTATTTTCTGAGGATGATAAAGAAACCAAATTTACTTAATGATTCCAGCATTTTCGCCTGCGGGTCTATGACATCTTCGACAAATCCAATACCTAGTTGAGGAGAATTTGCCTCATCTCATGGAGGATCTCAACGCAATGGGGACCATTGCTTCCTAAGGGGGGAGGAATTTTCCAGGTGGATATTGGTGGCCACCCACCTATTCCATTTGGACCCCCACCATTAGTTCTTTCAGTTTTTTAGTTTCTACACAACTTACTATTTTTAGTAGGTTTTCGTGTCTTGAACTTCCGGAGCCGTTTTGAGGCCCTAATGATCCTGGTGGATATTGGTGGCCACCTACCTATTCAATTTCAACCCCCACAATAATTTCTTTATGTTTTTCAGTTTCAACACAACTTACTATTTTTAGCAGTTTTTGGGGTCCTGAACTTCCGGAGCCCTTTTCAGGCCCTAAACGATGTTTTTTTCGAAAACAAGGAGAAAAGTGGGTCTATGGACAACTTTTTGTCACTAAAAAGTTGTATTCCTTAGATATATATTTCTAACGAGGTATTGAGTGCATCAAACGAATATCGTTTTCCAAAATTATGTCCCCTGTCCCCTAGAAGATTGATGTACCAATTTACCCAAACGAGGCCAACAGTTTTGGAGCTTCATCCCCTAGGGTTAGGTTTTCGAATTTTTAGGGTTTTTCATTGTTTATATATAATAAATAGGCATTCAAGCCTCACTGTAACACAGTTCAAAGGCCAGTATCCACCACATCCCTTCTCAGAGATACGCTACCGACACCCTAGCTAGTAGTTTATTTTCATTATGTCTGTAAGCATATTTCTGTTATTTGATATTAATGAAATGAAATATTTTTCCCAATGGATCTCTATGTTTATGTTTATTTCTCTGTATTATTGTTTTCCTACATAAATATGAATCAGTGGTATCATAGCAGTCTGCTCTTTCTCTGTTTTTTCCGAATTGATCGGATCTGATATGAATTTTGTTCTCAAGAAAATATGGGACATAAGTCATACCAGAATCGAACGTGTCATAATAATATTTAGGATAAGTGGGTATTTCCATTCTTCTAAAAAATAAAAGGGAATGTACATTTAGTTGTATCACTCTGTGGCAGAGTATGAGGACCACTCTGTGGCAGAGGACGAGGACCGTTCTGGACTTGAACCAATGACTTACGCCTTACCATGGCATTACTGTACCGCTGAGTTAAAGGGGCTTTGTATGTCCCCAAAAATATCAGGGTATAAGGAGTTAGGGCTCATTCTTGTTGAACCCTTGCAATATCAGCCTCGCAAATGCCGACAACCTCCCATGACAAAAAAAAGAGAGACAAGGGAGTAGGATATCCTATCAAAATATTTCTTAAGGATGCCCTTGAGAAACAGAGGAACAAGATGATGGATAACTTTGCCTAGATCCTTCAAAGGCTACCCACCGGCGGCACATCTACATCCAGCAGCCACTCTGGAGGCACCTATCCTTTCAAGGTACAAGTCAACTTTGACATTCCTATATTTAAAGGCCAGATAGATCCAGACACTATAGATATATTTTTGAATTTTCCGGAAGGGTATTTCTTGGTCCATGATTTCTCCGATCAAGAAAGTATTATTTTTGCACACCTAAAAGATGCCCCCCATGTCAAATAATGGTGGGAAACCTACTACGAGAAAAAGGATGAGAGGGAACCCTCTATGCTCTTGGCCGCACCCACTTGGAATTTGTTCCAAGTCGGCATCAAGGAACAATATTACCCTGTGGGGAGCTATGAGGACAAGTACATCCAATGGACCGTGTTGTGGTAGCAAAGGGATGAAGATGTGCATGAACTGACAAATTTTTTCCATAACCTATGCAAAAATATGGGTATTAAATGTTCAGAGAGACATTTGGTGCTCAAGTATTGCATTTGTTTGCACAGTTACATTTAGGAGAAAATGGAGTTCCTCAAAATTACATCGCTTGGCATGAAATATCGCTATGCCACCAAGATCGAGCAGAACTGAAGGCACCCGAATCATATACATGTTCTGATCCTGAGTCAGAACCAGAGAAGGGAAATGACAAAGGGAAGAATATTATTGATGCGGATCCTAGTGCCATTGTTGCCACCACCAAGATCTAGGGGGAGGATCCCAAGGATCCAGAGGAGGGGCAGTGCCTCTTCCATTCACAGATGTGGGTGAAGGGTTCTCCACTGTAATTCCTTGTCGATAGCAGAAGCCAAAAGAACCTCATTTTAGCAGAGGTTGTGAAGCGGCTCAACCTATCTACCATAGCACACCTGCAACCGTATACCATTGGGTGGCTTCATGAAGGAAAATATATTCGTGTCCACTAGCAATGCTGCCTTCCGTATAGCATCAAGCCATTCACAGATGAGTTACTAGGTGATGTTGCTCCTCTTGATGTGTCTGACGTATTATTTGGCCAACATACTTGTGGAGGTGACATGCTGTGTATGAGTCTAGGCCTTGTGTTGTTATTATTACTTTGGGAATTAACTTGTACATGATACCGGAGGTAGTACCGCCTCCTGCCATCTCTTTGACTACTACAAAACAACGCAGTAAGGTTGTTTCAAAAACCATGAAATTTATTTGCATTACCATTTTCCCAGAATTAAAGAATAAGACTGTGGCCACAACCTCAAAACATATCTCCCTTGAACTGCAGAAGCAAATGGAGAAAGGCAAGGACGAATACGAGGACATTTTCTCCTCACCTACAAAGGTTCCTCTACACTGTCAAGTCAAGAACTCCATTGATCTGACCCTAGGCGTACCTCTACCTAATATTTCCATACCTCATGGGACCACATAGATATAATCCACACATGTACTATCTGAGGCTAGTATATAAACCAAATTTACTAAACGCATCCAGCATGTCTTCCCACGGGTCCATGACATCTTTTACAAATCCAATCCCCAGTTCAGTAGAATTTGCCTCATCTCATGAAGGATCTCAATGAAATGGGAATATTGATTCCTAAGGGGGGAGGAATGATCCAATTTTATATTGGTGTCCACCCACCTTTTCCATTTGGACCCCCACCATCGATTCTTTCAGTTTTTTAGTTTCAACACAACTTACTATTTTTAGCAGGTTTTCGGGTCCTGAACTTCCGGATCCATTTCAAGGCCGTTTTGATCTTGGTGGATATTGGTGACCACCAATATATTCCATTTTAACCCACACAACTTACTATTTTTAGCATTTTTTCGGGTCCTGAACTTTCAGAGCTGTTTTGAGGCCCTGAACGACGTTTTTAGGAAAAATAGGGAGCAACATTGCTTTATTGACCAATTTTTATCACTCAAAAGTCATATTCCTTGGATAGATATTTCTAACAAGGTATTGAGCACATAAAATAGAGATCGTATGCCAAAGTTATGTCCTCGGGAAGATTGATGTACCAATTTACCCAAGCGAGGCCCACAGTTTTCACACTTCATCTCCTAGGGTTAGGTTTTTAGATGTTTAGGATTTTTATTGTTTCTCAATAATAAATAGGTCTTCGAGCCTCATTGTAACACATTTCAAAGTCCTGTAGCCTCCACATATCTTCTCAGAGATATACTACCAGTGCCCTAGCTAGTTTATTTTCATTATGTCTGTAAGCATATATTGTTATTTGATATTAATGAAATGAAATATTATTCCGCTGCATCTCTATTTTTATGTTTATTTATGTGTATTATTGTGTTCCTGCATGAATCCAAATTAGTGGTATCATAGCGGTCTTCTCTTTCTCAGTTTTTCTTTACATGTCCCCAACAAGGTCGATGTATAAGGAGTTAGGGCTTGTTCTGGTTGAACCCTTGCAAGATCAACCTCGCAAACCCCGACGACCTCTCATGGCGGAAGAAAAGAGAGACGAGGGAGCAAAATATCTTATCAAAATATTTCTTGAGGAGGCCCTTGAGAAACAGAGGAAGGCGATGATGGATATATTTTCCCAGATCCTTCAATGACTGCCCATCAGCGACACATCTACATCCAACAACCACTCTGGAGGCACCTCTCCTTTCAATTTACAAGTCAACTTTGACATTCCTATATTTTAAGTCCAGATATATGCAGATGTTGTAGATAGATGGTTGAATTTTCTGGAAGGGTATTTCTCAGTCCATGATTTCTCTGATCGAGAAAATATTATTTTTTCACTCCTCAAAGCCGCCCCCCATGCCAAAGACTGGTGGGAAACCTACTATGAGAAAAAGGACGAGAGGGAACCCTCTCTGTTCTAGGCCGGACCCACTTGGAATTCGTTCTGAGATGACATCAAGGAACAATATTAACTTGTATAGAGATCTGAGGATGAGTACATTCAATGGACCACGTTGCGGTAACAAAGGGATCAAGATGTGTACGAACTAACGGTTCTGTTCCATACCCTACGCACAAATATCGGTATTAAAGATTCAGAGAGACATTTGGTGTTCAAGTACCACAAATATCTGCTTAGATAAATTTAGGAGGAAATGGAGTTCCTCGACATTACATCGCTTGGCACGGCATATCGCTACGCCACTAAGATTGAGCAGAAATTTAAGCAGAAGAAGCGAGACTTTGGATCAGCAAATTCGAAGCCAGGGAAAGGCACTCCCCAACTGCAAAAAAAGGAGAAAGGCCAAAGTGGGGTGACTCAAAACAACACCACAAATCCAAAGAAGGACATGAGGAAGTGGTGTTACTTTCATAACAGCCCCACTCACATCACAAAATATTGTCGGGCCTCAATCAAATGCATGTTATGATGTTGAGTCAGAACGAGAGAAGGGAAATGACAAAGGGAAGAAGATAATTGATGCAGATCCCAGTGCAATTTTTTCCACCACCAAGATCCGGGGGGAGGATCCTGAGGATCTAGAGGAGGGGGAGTGCCTCTTCCATTCATATATGTGGGTGAAGGGTTCTCCAATGAAATTCCTTGTCGATAATGGAAGCCAAAAGAACCTCATTTAGCAGAGGTCGTGAAGTGGCTTGGAATACCAACCATAGCACATCTACAACCGTATACCATTGGGTGGCTTCATGAAGGAAGAGATCTCCACTTCCGCTAGTAGCGTTGCCTTTTGTATAGCATCAAGCCATTCACGGATGAGGTCCTGTGTGATGTTTCTCCTCTTGATGTGTCTGATGTATTATTGAGCCAACCATACTTGTGAAGGAGACATGTTTTGTATGAGTCTAGGCCTCTTGCTATTATTATTACTTTGGGAAATAACTTGTACAAGATACCGGAGGTAGTACCGCCTCTTGCCATCTCTTTGACTGCTGCAAAAGAATGTAGTAAGATTGTTTCCTAAATCAGGAAATTTATTTGCATTATCATTCGCCCACAAGGAAAGAAGAATATTATGGCCACAACCTCGAAATAGGGCTCATCTACATGGCAATAGCATATGGAAAAAGGCATGGAGGAATACGAGGACATTTTATCATCACCCATAGAGGTTCCTCTACATTGTCAGGTCAAGCACTCCATTGATCTAACCCAGGTGTACCTCCTTCTAATATTTCCATACCTCATGTGACCACATAGACTAAATCCACACATGTATTGTTTGAGGCTGATAAAGAAACCAAATTTACTGAATGCATCCAGCATGTCTGCCCGTGTGTCCATGACATCTTCGACAAATCCAATACCCAGTTGAGCAGAATTACATTAATCTCATGGAGTATCTCAATGCAATGGGGACCATTGCTTCCTAAGGGGGGAGGAATGGTCCAGGTGGATATTGGTGGCCACCCACCTATTCCATTTGGACCCCCACCATTGGTTCCTTTAGTTTTTCAGTTTCAGCAGAGCTTACTACTTTTAGCAGGTTTTCGAGTCCTAAACTTCTGGAGCCGTTTTGAGGCCCTAATGATCTAGGTGGATATTGGTGGCCACCCACCTATTCAATTTTCACCCCCACAATTAGTTCTTTCAACTTTTCAGTTTCATCAAAACTTACTATTTTTAGCAGTTTTTCAGGTCCTGAACTTCGGGAACCGTTTTGAGGCCCTAAACGACGTTTTTTGGGAAAATCAGGAAACAATTAGGCCTATAGACCTAATTTTATCACTCAACAGTTGTATTTATCAGATATATCTTTCTAAAGAGGTATTTAGTGCGTCAAACAGAGATGGTATGCCAAAGTTACGTCCCTGTGAAAATTGATGTACCATTTTACCTAAACAGGGCCTACAATTTTGGTGCTTCATCTCCTAGGGTTAGGTTTTTGGATGTTTAGGGTTTTTCATTGTTTCTCAATAATAAATAGGCCTTCGAGCCTCATTTTACATAGTTAAGAGGCATGTAGTTGCCACACTTCCTCTCAGAGATACGCTGCTAATCTGAAAATGGTCTGGATAACTTGTATGTATTTCAAGAACCTACCACTCAGTTTTAATTAAAATGATCTAGCTTTTACTTGACAATTTTTGCGGAATTATTTACTTGAAAGTGGTGTATGAATTTTTACTGTTTATGTTTCTTAACTTCATTTGTTCTTTATATAATTTAACATGTATGACAGCAACATAATACAACAAATAACCATTCAAACACAACAATAATTTTAATCTACCCGAAATCTCGTGGGCTACGTCTCCTTTGAGCTTTGTCATCATGACTCAGCTCTTTGGGATTATGGTAAGTTTTTTTTACAAGTAAATAATTAATTCCAATGAATACAATAGTGATCTAAAGGACTGAAAATACCATTTAAATCCCTCAAGTGGCTATCCAAACTTTGTAAACAGCTTTAGGCTCTTGTTGACACAATTCCTTCTGTCGGTGCACTAAGCTACTTTGAGCTTCCAAATGGCGCAAAATCCCTCAAAATTCTATTTCTGTCACTGAAAACACTACTTCTATATCCAATACACATCATACATAAAATACCAACTGATAAATTTCTCAAATTGAGCACTTCATTCCCCAAATAGGCTATCCTCCACAGTTCGCACAGGCTGCCCATAACTTCACATTATCTTTTTGAGCTCTATAAGTTCTAAAAATGTTCTGAAACCACTTCCATTGGTTCCAAAATGACTGAAATAGTCAAGATAGAGTTTTTTTTCATCAAAAATAGCCTTTGGCTACTCCAGTTTTGCCTCAATCACCTATCGGCACCCCCTGGCACTAGGGTCAAGGAAAACTTCTCTGCTGAGTTTTCAACCTCTAAAAGTCTTAAAAACTTGCTAAAACCTCTATAAATATATTTAGAATGATTTTTTCAATCAATAATGACCATTGGCTCATTTCATATGGTCTCAAGCAGCTCTGGCTAAGCCCTGCACTGCTGCTGGAAAAAGATGGCACTAATGGCCCCTGGAACTTTACTGAAGCTTTTCAGCCTTCAACAATTCTCTACAAGATCTGAAAACAATTTAATCAAATTCATAACATTTGAATTATCCAATTTTGACTATTGGATCTCTGGAAAAGAACTCTAGCTCCCCTGGCTAGGCCTCAAACTAATTTGGCTTCATGGTGGCCCTGATGGCCCCTTCATCTTCCTCGAAGAAAAAACCTCTAAAGATGACCTCTGTTCAACCTAAAACCTGTGCCCAATGTCTCCAGAAGGTTGAAGAGATCCAAAATTGACTAAAAATTTCGTCTAATTTGGTTCAATAATGAGGGAGTTATGGCCTCCCAAAGAAAACTGCCCAATGTCACTAAAAAACCTCCACCAAATGTGGAGAAACTGCTAGATAGGAGCACCAAACTAGCCAAACTGCTGAAAACATCGAATCTGCCATAATTTCCGCCATCCCTTTAATCTAGATTATTTTATTTTAAGTGCATCTTAAATGGGCGGATAAGATGGGTTTAATGTTAAGCGCTAATGATGTGGTTAGTGGCTAAACCACATTTAAATGCTAATTAATTTGCATTAACAAATTTCCGCTTTTGTTGTAAGTGCTTGGTCGTTCGGGCCTGGTCGTATGGAGCGCCATGAGGTGGGGGCTGGCCCCCTTTACCACCAACACAAATTTTACCTTATTTGAAATGTAACCGCCGCCACTATAGTGTTATGAAACACTGTTAGGCGGGTTGGTAAAGCCGCCCACGTGATATGCAAGAGGTCTTGGGTTCCAATCTCGCCGGTGCCAAATAATTTTACAAGACCTTTCCTGGGCCATGTGGTGGCCTCCGGGCCTGCCACATGGAAACTTCCCATTGGCCACAAAATATAAAGTCAACCAAACATCAAATCATCAAATGCCACATGTCACTACTACATTTGGCGGAAATTCCGACACTTGGTTCCGACGCTTTTGACCAAATGTCGGAAATTTCCCCAAATTGTTTCCATTCCACCCGAAACCGTCGCTATACTGACGTTTATAGAAAAGTGTCGCAATACTGACACTTAGACAAAGTGTCGCAATTGCGACGTTTGGAGGAAGACGTCGCAATTGCAACACTATGGCCCAAAGCGTCGCTATTTGCGACGACTGCCTCTAAACGTCGCAAGTACGACACAACGTCTAAGTGTCGCAATTGCGACGTTTAGAGGTAACTGTCATAGTAGCGACGCTTTTTCCACCATCGGTATAACGACACTGATATGCACGCTAAATAAAAATAAGAAACTTATATGTGCGCTACATAAAAATGATTTTATTGTTTCGTATCCGTCCCAATAGCTACATTAACGTCTGATATCACGCGCGCATTCACCCTCCACCCTTGCAGAATAGCATTCGCCCTCAGCATTCACCCTCAGCTCTTGCAGAACAAAATTTTTCCTTAGCATTCGCCCACTGTCGCTCAAATTTTGCAACAAATATCTACCCTTAGCTCTCGTGTCTTCAATGTTGTGCCCTTCCTCCTATAGTAGGGTTGACTCTATTTGGGTTTTTTTGGTCAATTCCATTGGATTGTGTTAGGCTGTAGGGTTCTCTCTAGATTTCAAGAATCAAGATTCAATACCCTCTATTATATTCATCACCCAATACAAGATTTAATTTTTTCCCAAAGAAAGGCTTATTAATTTGGCAGCCATTATTTCTCCCTGCTTTAAAAACCCTACATTTAAATGAAAACAAGAATTTCATTTCAACTAAAAAAATCTATTAGTGTTAAAATGTACATGTGTGCTACATTAACGTCTGATATCATGCACGCATTCGCCCTCCGCTCTTGCAGAACAGCGTTCGCCCTCAGCATTCGCCCTCAGCTCTTGCAGAACAACATTCGCCCTCAACATTCGCCTTGAGCTCTTGCAGAACAGCATTCGCCCTAAGCTCTTCTAGAATAGCATTCGCCCTTAGCTCTTGCAGAACAAAATTCACCCTACATTCGCCCTCAGCTCTTGAAAAATGGTAAGTTCTTACTGCAGACCCTTCCTCCTATAGTAGGGTTGACTCTATTTGGGTTTTTTTGGTCAATTCCATTAGATTGTGTTAGGCTGTAGGGTTCTCTCTAGATGTCAAGAATCAAGATTAAATACCCTCTATTATCTTCATCACCCAATACAAGATTTAAATTTTTCCCAAAGAAACGCTTATTAATTTGGCAGCCATTATTTCTCCCTGCTTTAAAAACCTACATTTAAATGAAAACAAGCATTGCATTTCAACTACAAAAATATATTAGTGTTCAAATGTACATGTGTGCATCACTTGTGTAGGGTATTCTTTTTCCACTTTCACATTATCCAAGAATGTGTGCAGTATAGTTCATATTTTTTGTGATTTAGATTATCTTGAAAAAGGAAAGGTAAATTATTTCCCATGGAAAAAGAAGGTTTTCCCTTTTTATAGGTTGTTTGGACCTACGTGGAAAAATTTATGGTATGCCTTTCATATTATGTAGTTTAAATTTGAATTAATAGATTATTCTACATGAAAATATAATTACCTATGTGATGTCCTTCATCACTAATTAAAATTATAGGGTTTCAATTTCCTAGACTCTTAACTCATCTGATGCTAAATTCTAGGTTCTCATTGGTGGATCACTCTTCCATTGACTTCCTTTCCCTCTGGATCTTGTCATACTTCAAAAGTCATCAATGATACATATATTATTTCAGGTATCCCAAAAGGCTTTATAGTAGAACATATTGTGAAGTTTTTTTGACACTTGAGGATTCTTTTTAGAACTGCAATGCGGTCTATGCTATCGAGTTATATACCAAGCAACTTGTCCTTAATAACCAAACTATGAGGTAGGTTCAACCAATTTGAACTTGTTGGGACATAGCATATGAAGTTGTGTGATGATTCCATATCACAGGTCTATTATGGTGAAAAAATTGAAGACACGTAATGATTTGATTTCCAGGGAAACATGCGCATGAAGAGAAAAAGTGCAGAATTAATGGAAAATCCATACATGCCACTTATAAAAACTACACCGAAAGGTCAAAAAATACTTAAGGCCTTAACTTAATTTGAATCCAAAAATGACAAAACAGGATTAGTGAAAACACGAGAGTGGTGTGGGTGAACAACATAAATAAAAAGTGAATATACCTTTCCCCAAGATGCCTTTGTCACTGTTGTATAAAAACATGTTTTCCTTTCCCTTTATACATGCAAGTGAATGCATTATAGGTATGGTGTTTTCCCAGAATAGGAGAAGCCTACTTAAATATATCATTCGTGGAGTGAATGTTTCCTTGACCCAAAACCTCATAGAAACTTATCACTGAATTTTATGTTGGGATTGGATTGTAATGATAACAACCTCTTCATTCCTACAAACTAGATTCCTTCCTGGAGTTAGGGTACAGAGTATTGAATCAAAGTTGTAGTTTCTAACTTCTTTTATTGGTTCATCAATCTTGAAATTCAGACATTGCATGTCTTCATTGCTTCATTTTTGAATAATTTGCATCATATCGTACAATAGGAAATTAGGAATTATGATTATTATTAATTTATGGATCTGTTAAGTTACTTTTAAGTTTGCATGGTTTAGTGTGAAATTATTCTAGTGTGCCCCTAGGCCTAGGTGAAGGAATGCCAAGGAATGAGAACCCTAGTTTTAAATGGTATTGTTTCTTATACCCAAAAACCCCTAAACATCACTTCTTATTAGTTTTTAACAATAGTGTTGTAAACAATTTGAGAATTGATATAGCAAAATCTCGCACTTCTCAAGATAAAGTCCTAAAGCTAAAGTGTGATACCATGTGTAATTCAATAGCCCCATTGTCACCTCACCAACCTCTTTTCACTTCCGGCTAGCTCTCCTCCAACTCAAGGGGGGTTCTCCCTAGTAGATGTTAGGGATCTAATGGCCCAACCAAACCAAGTCAAGAGCCCCCTAACTCTCTATTTTTACTACTATCAATCAAAATATTGAACAATAGGGTCAGACATGCATCCCGAAGATAAAATTGCCAGGGTATTTTTGGGTAATTTCAAAGGGAAAGTCCCCAAACACATATAATCAAGGAATTATAACGTGATTTCAAACATTAAATATCAAAAAAATCGTTTAAAGGATATTGAAAGGAAAAAGGCGATGGAATATAGAAAGTGCCTTACTTAAATGCTCTAAGGATTTTTCAATAGTTGCTCCAAAAGCTTCACTTCAAGGCCCTTCAAGATCGTCTCCAACAATGCTATACCATCAGCTTCAACAATGTTGCTCCAAAAATATCCTCAAGGTCTTCACAACATGTTTACTAGAAGTTACTCCAACAATATATTCAATAAGGTCTTCATTGTCAACTCGTCTCTTTTTTGGGTGCCTTAATGTGCAATGACATGCTTCCAGGACTGAATTCAATGCAAGGCATATTTGAAACTCTAACTCTATCTTCTGGTGTCTTATTAGAAATTATTTCAGTTTTCATTTTGTGTTTTCAATTTAGATATTGTTTTCAAGTTTTTACATTTATAATTTTATTGCAATGTGGCAGACTGATCAGAGCAGTGCAGGAACAACCCCGAGACGGGATGATCGCGGAAAGAGGCCAGCGGAAGAACATGTAAAGTGCCAGAATTGCTCTATCTTTAGGTATTTTAGTTATTTACATAATTGAAATAATATTAATTTTGTTCAAATATGCAGACACCTAACCATGGTACGCCCACTAGTACATTTGGTGGAAATTCCGACACTTGGTTCCGACGCTTTTGACCAAATGTCGGAAATTTTCCCAAATTTTTTCCATCCCGCCCGGAACCGTCGCTATAGCGACGTCTATAGAAAGCTGTCGCAATACCGACACCTAAAACCTGTCGCAATTGCGACGTTTGGAGGAAGACGTCACAATTTCGACACCATGGCCCAAAGCGTCGCTAAACTACTACATTTGGCGGAAATTCCGACACTTGCTTCCGACGCTTTTAACCAAATGTCGGAAATTTTCCCAAATTTTTTCCATCCCGCCCGCAACCGTCGCTATACCGACGTCTATAGAAACTTGTCGCAATACCGACACTTGAACCCTGTCGCAATTGCGACGTTTGGAGGAAGACATCGCAATTGCGACACCATCGCCCAAAGCGTCACTAAACTACTACATTTTGGCGGAAATTCTGCCACTTGCTTCCGACGCTTTTGACCAAATGTCGGAAATTTCCGCAAATTTTTTCAATCCCGCCTGAAGCCGTCGCTATACCGACATTTAGAGAAATGGGTCGTAATACCGACACTTAAACAAAGTGTCGCAGTGGCGACGTCTGAAGGAAGACGTCGCATTGGCGACCCTATTCTCCAAGCCGTCGCTATTGCGATAGATGCGTCCAAACGTCGCAATTGTAACACAATTATGTCGACAGATGCTTTGTGTGTATGTGTTGTGAGGAATAATTATATATTTCAACTTAATGGTTCATTATATATTCATGTGATCATCACCAATGATATATCTTAAAAAGAAACTCAAAAGCCATGTGTACAAAATCGATGTATACTCTAGAGAGTGGTTCTCATATCACTATGTAAATTGTTGTATGCTACTTCAACAAAATTATAAGATAAACTGTAATACACATCATATATGCACTATAACAATTATTACAGGGTAAAACCCACCTGCCACACCTTTGTACTCGATCCAATTTTCTCTGTCAACTCTTCTAGCTGTGGGAGTTTCCTTCAAGGATCATAATACCCCCAAGGCCTGTTATCACCCTAGTAATTCTCAGGTTGTGGGATAGGGATTTTTGTAGTTAATAACACCAAGGGTAACCAAGAACTGCTTTGGGAATTCAAGATCTAGCCTTCTTGAACTCTAGAGAGGGATCTCTCCGTATGATTTAGCTTTGTTTTAGTAACAAATATTAGGCTAGCTATGATTGTGTATTTGGGTTTGATTTTAAAAGATTGGTGGGAATAAAGAGATTTCAAGGTAAACGAGAAGGATCTACCAGAATATTGGGCAATGGAGTCAACTATCTAGGCAAGCAGAACTAAGAAATAAGGCTTAGAGATGCAAATGTGCTAAGGGCAAGATAGGTGACCTTCTAAGGATATGTATAGGCTTGATTTGATGGAGTGGATGGAATCTGAGCAAAAGGGCACTTAAGAATCCTTAAGCTACAGATAAGAATATTGAAGAAGGGGATCTAACTGGGAACCGTAGAACTGCCCATAAGGTTTTACGAACAGGCTATTACTGGCCTACCATCTTTAAGGATGCCAAAAAATTCGTGCAAGCCTGTGATAGCTGCCAAAGGGCACGACGCCCTGGGCAGTCTGATGAAATGCCTTTGAACCCTCAACTAGTGATTGAACCATTTGAACGCTGGGCACTTGATTTTGTTGGCCCTATTAGTCCTCCCTCAAACCACAAAACATACATCCTAGTTGCAACCGAATATGTCACTAAGTGGGTCGAAGCAGAGGCACTTTCAAAAGCTACAGAGGACTCTGTAGTACAATTTCTTTTCCAAATATTTGTGCACTATGGTCTCCCAAGGGACATAATCACAGATGGAGGACCACAATTTGTAGGTAATAAATTAGCTGAAACATTGCAAAACTACCACATTCAGCACAAAATTACAACTCCATATCACCCACAGGCCAATGGCCAAGTAGAGAGCACGAACAAAGTAGAAAACATTAAAATGCCAAGTAGAGAGCACGAACTATAGTTGTCTTGAGAAATTTTATTCACACTGAATACTTTTAATTGTGAAGAATTTATACAAAAAAATATTTACAAAATATCTCAGGAATTGAGATGATGTTTTAATCAAAAATAGGAAAGAAAACTTAAAAAGAGGGACAGCTACAAAATAGTTTGCAAGCTGTTACCTTTTTACAAGCAAAAATAGAACTGATTATTCTAATTTGAACTGATTGTTGTTGTACTGCACTTTAACCCTGTATTTTTACCATTTGAGGTAACAGTAAAAAATGAATTTGCAAGTGAATTTCCTATTTTTTATCCATTAAATTCACAACAGATCTGTGAATTCTTGCCACTTTTCTATAGAGGGGATCTTCATAGTCTTCAATTTTCTGTAACTTTCATCTGCCTCTGTATACTTGGAAAAGTTAGGCTTTATAGTGAACATATGCCTGATCTCATTATCTAAAAAGAACATATTTTCAAAATACTGAAGAAGTATTCTGCCTGTTGGTGATCCTTGAGGAAGTTGTTGTCTGGCTTGCTCTTTTGCATGATTTCTGATTTTTAGATCATACTCTTTCTGAGGCATTAACTTGTCATTCAATGCGTGAATATCAGGCAAACCTGCTTCTGACAATGTTTTTTATTTGGCTAAAAATCTTGAGATGGATAAATTCATGTCTTTACACCGGTCCTCTAGAGTACTCATTATGTTTCTTTTGTTTAGGACCTTTTTGATTTGAAGAATGGTTTCTGTTCTATCAACAATTTTCAATTCTTCCAACTCTTCCCTAGTTTTACTATTTAAAAAAACTATGATTTGGATTGCTTGGGATGGTTTTTTGTCAATTTCCCTCTTAGTCTTGTCAATCTCTGCACTAGCAACTTGAAGTAACTCCCTCTGTTCATAAATTATCTGAATTGAAGGCCATTGAGAATGAATGCCATCAATAATTTTGGTTCATAAATGACTTTTTATAAAGGCCACTTGATCTGTAAGATTTACTTGTGCTTGCAGAATCTTTACCTGTTCTTGTAGTCGATCAGCCCTTTGCTCATGTCCTCTAGAAGTAGTCAAGGCATCATTTTTGGATTTTTCCAAATTTTTAATAGTGCCTCTCAAACTAAGAATCTCTTTATCTTGGTCTTGTGGTGTGGTCCTCTGTGAGGATGAAGAAGAAGAGTCAGAGATTAGAGAAGTAATTGGCACTGCAGTTGGCAGTACTCCGTTCGGTGCCAAGTGTTCTGCCAAAGTAGATGGTATAGCAGTGTTTACAGTGGGGATCACTATAGGAATGACCATTGGTTGTGCTTTTCTTAGTTCTTCATTCTCTTTCATTAGAGCTTCTATTTTACTTTCCATTTTTTTTATCTGACCTGACATTTGATGTACAAGCTGCTTTAAATCATCATTCTCTATTTTTTGCTGTAGAATTTCTTTTGCTTGAGAGTTTTCACTCTGAGGCAACTTCAACTGTTTTCTAAGAGCAGCTATATCCTCATTTTTCTGTTTAATTAAGACTTTTTCCCCTTCAATGTTGGTTGGGTCACCCCCTGCTTCAATCACTATATCTTCTAGTGCTTTTATTCTTAAATTATTAGCATACAGTGAGGCTTTGTCCAACCTCATTTGATTTTGGAGGTTGAGCACTGTTTTCTCAAGCCTAATTGATTTCATAGTTTTACTGACAATTTTGGAATATAGCATTTCAGTATTGCTCCTATGAAATTCAATTTGATCTAATTCATGAATGGCATCTGCATCCAGTTCAAGATCTGTTTTGGAATAATCAGCCACTGATTTTGGCTCAGCCACTGTAGGCTTCAAGAATGACATTACCAATTTATTGGATGAATAATCAAATGCTGAAAGAAGCCTGTCTTTGTTTCCAGGCTTTTCCTTAAGAAATATAGAATGAGCTTGATTCTTGAGCTCTTCATTCTTCTCTTTAATCTGTCTGAATCTGATCTGAATCTCTGACTCTGTATTGTCAGTTTCCTGAGAAGAAGGAGGCAAATCGACAGTAGCCTGGTTTTCCTTCATGACTGTATCTTTTTGTTGTGTTCCAATTTCTACATTTTGAAGCTCTTCTAATGTTTGAGTGACTATTCTTGTTGCTTCATCATTTATATCAATATTTACAGCCTTATCCTTTTCTTCTTCTGTTGACTTGCTTCTTTTACTATAAGGAGTTCTGAATTTTACGTCCTCAATAGTCTCAGCTATGAAACTATCTCCTTCTCTGTCTCTTTTATGTACATTATAAGTATCTTTGCTTGTAGAAGCCACCTGTACTGTCTGTTCAATCTGTTTTCCTTTGCCACTATCTACCTGTATTACCTGTACTGCCTGTGAATCATCATCAGATAGGGTGTTTGGCTCCCATTCAATTTTATTTACATATCTTTGACTATGGGGCTTAGGATCATGCAAGTAAATAGGCAACTTACATTTTACCCTTATTGCACTCAAAATACCTTGTGGGTCATACTTCCATGTAAAACTACATGGGAACTTATACTCTTTAAGTTTGACATTTATCTCATTGGAAGCTTCTCTGTTATTCACAATGAATGGCCCAATTTGATTTTTCAACTTAAATTGGGTCTTTTTCTTGAAAGCTATGAAGTGGATTTCATCTACATTCAATAGTTGTCTCAGATATTCTAAAGCAAATATTCTTGTAGTTACAAATCTAGGTAACTTATATGGGGCCAGGGATGAGCCATACACTCTTATTTCTGTATGATTTTTATATAAATACCAATCTCCAGTTTTGTAGCTCTCTGATAACTGCAGAATTCTTCTTGTCTCATCATTGATCCTAGGGATCTCCTCTTTTTCCAAGAGATACATAGCAAGGGCTATAAATGAGTCATTGAAATCTGTAAAACTATACTCTTTGTTCCATTTCCTTAGAATAGATGACCAAAATACTACTGATAGAACTTTTCCTTCTGCATCCACTTTCTGACATTCAATTGGAAACTTATCCGTTTGATAATATAGGAAGAGGTGGAGTAGATAAGAGGAGTATCTGAAAACTCCTTCTTCTGATAATCTGGATAACTGATAATGCATACTTTCAGTAATAAATCTAGCAAAATTGAACTGAATGGATGGTGATTGACCAGGGCTTAGAGTTGACAGAAAACCTAGGATAGCCACATCAGTGAATTCATCACTGGCGTATCCTAGTATGAAGGAGAGCATTGAGACAATCTGTCTAGTTTCATGTGGGAAATCAACGGTGTCGAAAGGAGGATCTAACTTAGGAATATCAACTTGATTTGGACAAAAATTCTGGTATATTTTGAATCTAGCATTGAAATCCAAGTCAAGATATAGTTGGGTTAAATCTTCTCTTGTTAGGGAAGCAGAATTGGGGTCATGATTCATTTGCAGCATGGAATTTATCGACTCTTCAGTGATGTAAAACAAGGTTTCTTTTTCTTTGTTTACAATACATCTTTTTTCTAGCATATAATAGGCTTCACATAATCTGATAAAGTCAGGAACAGAATGAGTGAGAGGGACAATATATCTAGGCAGATTGGATTCCCAAATTGGAATATCTTTGTCACCCTTTTCCACTGATTTTCCATAGCACCAATTATAGATATCAAGCGGGTTAAATTCTACATTAGGGTCTAGTATTAGACAGTCCAGATCAACTAAAGGGCTCTTCTGTGGAGAAATGACTGGAGGCTGGACTGGTCTGACCACTTCTGTAGAATCAGCTGTGAGTGCAGGAGTTGGTTTGTCGATTTTGAAGGACATAAGCTGAGGAATCTTTGCAGAAGACTTCTTTTCATATTTTGGGCCTCCATTCTTGGGGGTTACCTGTTTCTTGGTCATTTTTAATAATGAACGAAGCAAGCTTAAACGGTTTGCTAAGTTCCTTTACGAGAAACAGGGGTTTATTGGCAAATTTCTACTGAAAATGGGGTTTCTGAGAAGGGTTTTTAGGAAATGCAAGGAATTTAAAGCTCAGGACATGTATTTAAAATCGATTTCAACAGCAAAACGGACCAGGGTATGGAAAAAACTGCAAGAAAGGGAAATTAGGGATTCCAGGGAAATTTTGACAGAGTTTTCCCTGAAAAATGGACACTTTTTTGCAGTAACTTTGGTAATTATTTGAAATCGACAGGAATTTTGAAATCTCAGAGGGAAACTTTGAATAAAAGTACCTGGAGAACTAGCGGAATTCGGTTGAAGACGTTGCAGAGGTGCTCAGTCTTCAATTTTTTGAAAATGGCTTCGCAGAGGACAATGTAGTACTTTGTAATGGAAATTCAGGGCAATGGGCATCGAAAAATGGTACTGGTAGGTTGAAAATGGCTCTGTAAAGTTTCTCAGGGTTCAAACAACGTGATTTTGAGGAAAACGGTTCTGCAATGTTTTTACAGGTTTAAAGCGAAAAGGTGAAAATTTGAATGCAAAAAATAATTTTAATGTTATCCTTTGATGGTATAACCATAGTTAAATGACATTAAACTCGGGTTAAACGGGTGAGGTTTAGGGAATACCGCCAGTGGTATTCGTGAGGGTAAATGGTGGTAAGCGGAAACTAGCTTTTCGAATGCGATACAACGTGGTGGCGACACGTAAGCACGGGTGGTTTGGAAAAACCACCCATTTCGCGCGGCTTTGCCAAAACATCAAACGATTAATTTATGAGCGCGGAAATGTATTAGCGCCGTCGGATCTGGATTCAACGAGCGAATGGCCACAATGAAAAGGAAAGGTGCGGGGAAAAGGTAAGTTATTGGGTTCAGTGCGATACTATTGCAAAAGTGTCACAAGAGCGACGAAAATGGAAATAGTTCAAAACGTCAGAAGAGCAACGCTTACCGAAAAGGTAAAAGGTAAGTTATCGGGTTCACTTTGGGTCATTGATCTTGGGAAACCGTCGCTATACCGACATTTAGAGAAATGTGTCGCAATACCGACACTTAGAAAAAGTGTCGCAATTGCGACACTATGCCCCAAAGCGTCGTTAGACGGCTTCCTCCAAATGTCGCTATTATATGTTTTACGAAGATATGGTAAGTAACTCTCTCTTGTTCTTCTTAGAAATAATTATATATAATTTTTATTTTTTTTTCAAAATACATTAAAAAAATTATATGAGAAAAATTATTAATTCATCAATATGTGTGTGTTGTGAGGAATAATTTCATAGTTCAACTTAATGGTTCATTATATAATCATGTGAGCATCACCAATGATATATCTTAAAAATCAACTGAAAAGCCATGTGTACGAAATCGATGTATACTCTACAGAGTGGTTCTCATATCACTAAGTAAATTTTTGTATGCTACTTCAACAAAATTATAAGATAAACTGTAATACACATTATATATGCACCATAACAATTTCCATACAACTAATTTGTTTTAGGATACATGTGGCATTCTAGGGGTAAATTCTATATGCTGTGTATATCAATATATTAGGTGTTGGTAAGTTTTTAGTATCTAAGAAATGATAAGGAATATCCATACATCATGATCTTGTAATGTGATTATAAATTGTGTCTATAATTTCCATAAAATGTATAAATGATTTGTTTTAAAAAAATCAACACAATCAACCCTAAACAATGCTCATGATGTGGAATGTCATTGGAAAAACCAAAATGATGGTCACATGTCCCATTTCTATGGTAATGGTGATCATATATATGTTGTAGTGACACTTGATGAGTAATTAAATAAATCTAAGAGTGTGACTCATTGTGCCATATTTTTTTAAAGCATGATTTGTTTTCCTAGTTTTTACTAATTTGTTAACATATTTTATTCATTTGGAAAGCTAATTAATGATGCTTTAAGTAATTAGGACCTAATGAGAGATCATCTTCATATCTTCACTGAAATATATTTGGTAATTGTAGTCACTATATGGACCGTACATGCATGCTACTTAAGAAAAATTGAAATATAAACTATAATACACATCTTATATCTGCCATAACAATTGTCATACAACTTATTTACTTCTAGATACATATGAAATACTTTAGGTAAATGCCATATTATGTGTATACCAATATAGTAGGTGTTGGTAAGTTATGAGGATCTAAGAAATGATAGGGTATCCACACATTAGTAGTGCCCTGGTGAATTTTTTGCATAATTTTCTATTTGTTGTAATTTTGTTGCCCGGATTTGTTATAGATTTCAAATAATATATACAATTATCTACCAATTTTTCTTTATAAAGAATAAGTACAATAAGTAGTCACCTAAAAGTGAGCCATGTGAAAATATTGGTAACATGAGTAACCTGGTAAGCTGTAAATGAAAAGTGAATAACCTCCACTCACCAAAAGTGAATAACCTCCACTCACCAACAAGTGGCAGGCAGGGTTGGAATTTGGATTTCTCTTTACCCGTCACACAATTTTTTTTGACGTTTTGGTCATTATTTTTCTAGTCAATAAACGTTACGTTTAAAATTTTGCACTTCATTAATGACGTTCTCGTAATAAATTAACCCTTCACCAATAAAAGTTTGATTAAAAAATTGAACGCTCTTCCATTTTCTTTGGATTTTGGAGTGTGATATATCTGTGTCATGGACTTTTAATACCTAAAGTTTCAAGAGAAATAATTGATTCTTGTCAAACTAATATTTCCTCAATATATGCTATGTGTTGAAATTACTTACAGCTGATGTACAGGCAGCCGCCTTCCATTTCCAACGATCAGTCAAGATCGCAGTATAACAAAAACGTTGCAGAGAGCCGCTTGCCATTTTTTATTGATCAGAGTTTAAAAAATTGAAGGACAGTGGTCCCAGAACTGAAATTTCCGGATTTGAAATCTCACTGAGGCGGATTTAATAGAAATTTCACATCACACTCAAACATTCGTACGAGTGCCCAAAAATTCCATGCGAAAAATTCAATGGCTGCATTGAATAGAAATTTCGCGTCACATTTTTGAAGACGTCGCAAATTTTTTTGGTACCCGAAATTGAAATTCTCGGATTAGAAATCTCACCGAGGCATTTAATAGAAATTCCCGCATCACACCCCGCCCGTCCGTATGAGTGCTCATTTTCGTTATTACCTAAAAAATTCATAAAGCAAACATTGAATAGAAATTTCGCGTCACATTGTTTATGACGCGCAAATTTTTTTGGCACCCGAAATTGACTAGGAGAGTTTAATTTTGTTGACGTCCGGTGGTCAAAGTTCTTTAATGTTTGTTTTAAAAATGTCGTGCGTACAGGTCCATATATATATATGTTTTACATATATACATCATATGCACAATTCAAAGCAGTGAGTTGTAAATGCACAGATAGAGTGAAATTTTAGAGTGAGTTTTGTGTTGAACTGTGTTTTGAAGCAGTCAAAGTTTTTTTATTCCCTCAGTCAGAGGATATTTTGTAACCAAAGTTTTGAAGTTTAATGAAATAGTTTTTATAGTGAAAACTCTGTTTCCATTGAAGAATTTTTTTTTTATATTTTCTCTGTGTTGAAGAGGGGAGTTTTATTCTCCATTGTTGTTCTAGAATTTTAAATATTCCAAAACTATGATCTACTAAAAATTACTTCAAAAATCAAGTAAACCTTCCAATATAAAGAAAAAAACATGAACGAGCTTTCCCTAAATTGCAATAAATTTATGTTTATTATTAATATTGCATAATCTATCTTATAAAATAAAAATTGCATAATCGTACTAAGAACAAATCCTCGTGCATTTTTTATCATGTTAGGATTAAAAAAATGAGCCAAAGAATG
Organism: Pinus albicaulis; assembly: GCA_034641835.2. Classification (NCBI taxonomy): domain Eukaryota; kingdom Viridiplantae; phylum Streptophyta; class Pinopsida; order Pinales; family Pinaceae; genus Pinus; species Pinus albicaulis. The sequence goes on along the minus strand of CM076584.1, from coordinate 1,194,688,453 downwards.
CTAAGGCACTCGGAGAAATCAATCTATGTATTATTTCTCACAAAACATGTTGAGTAGTGGAGACTAAGTGCTAGATTTTTTCTGTCCTCAATCTCTCTATTAATTATGTCTATGTAGTTATAAGAATAACAAGCCAAAGAAATCTTAGGCTTCCAGAGAAATTAGTCTCTGTGTCCAGAAATTGATGATCACTGTTGACTAAATGTTATACCATTTGAAATTGCTGAGCGAAATTAATCGGGCCATGATGTACCATTTGTCAGTATCTATTTTCTCATGTATGAAAGTTTTTTTTTTTTCTAAGTAAAATTAATTATATTAACAAAAGGAGTACAGTACAGCGGGCCAAAGCCTGATCATTGCCGAGTGTTGTGGCATTTGAAACAAAAAACCATAGTTTGAAGACTGCCCTGCAAGAGGGAAACTAGTCTGAAACAGTTCATTTGAAAAATCCTGCGCAGGGGAACCAGAGAATTGTAGTACTGGAGACCATATCAAGCAAAAATAGATGCATTTTCAGAGACAAGAAACACAAGAACAGCTCCGTGAGAATGTGGGCGTAAATAGGTGAAAACCGTAGTGAAGAGGAGCCTGTATCATCAGATCGTGTTCGTAGACAACTTCCGCACCAAAATTCATCTCGGTTCCCCGTCGAATTATACAGGCCGGCCACCGTACGGACTTCTACCTCCGTGGATGTATGCCCGCCCGTTGCCCCTCTCGCCCCCGCCTTTCCGTCCCATCTACTGAAAATGGGGTTTCTGAGCAGGGTTTTTAGGAAATGCAAGGAATTTAAAGCTCAGAACGTGTATTTAAAATTGATTTCAATAGAAAAATGGACCAGGGTATGGAAAAAACTGCGAGAAAGGGCAATTAGGGATTCCAGGGAAATTTTGACAGAGTTTTCCCTGAAAAATGGACACTTTTTTACAGTAACTTTGGTAATTATTTGAAATCGACAGGAATTTTGAAATCTCAGAGGGCAACTTCGAATAAAAGTACCTGGAGAACCAACGGAATTCGGTTGAAGACGTTGCAAAGGTGCTCAGTCTTAAATTTTTTAAAAATGGCTTCGCAGAGGACAATGTAGTACTTTGTAATGGAAATTCAGGGCAATGGGCGTCGAAAAATGGTACTGGTAGGTTGAAAATGGCTCTCCAAAGTTTCTCAGGGTTCAAACGACGTGATTTTGAGGAAAAACGGTTCTGCAATGTTTTTACAGGTTTAAAGCGAAAAGGTGAAAATTTGAATGCAAACAATAATTTTAATGTTATCCTTCGATGGTATAACCATAGTTAAATGACATTAAACTTGGGTTAAAAAGGTGAGGTTTAGGGAATACCGCCAGTGGTATTTGCAAGGGTAAATGGTGGTAAGCGGAAACTAGCTTTTCGAACGCGATACAACGCGGTGGCAACACGTAAGTGCGGGTGGTTTGGAAAAACCACCCATTTCGCGCGGCTTTGCCAAAACATCAAACGATTACTTTATGAGCGCGGAAATGTATTAGCGCCGTCAGATCTGGATTCAACGAATGAACGGCCACGATGAAAAGGAAAGGTGTGGGGAAAAGGTAAGTTATCGTTCAAAACGTCAGTTGCAAAAGTGTCACAAGACCGGAAGAAAATGGAAATCGTTCAAAACGTCGAAGAGCGACGCTATCAAAGTAAAACAAACCTTATCTAAGGTTCACTTTGGGAATAATTTCTTGGGAAATGGCTATACCGACATTTAGAGAAAGTGTCGCAATACCGCACTTAGACAAAGTGTCCAATTGCGACACTATGCCCCAAAGCGTCATTAGACGGCTTCCTCAAATGTCGCTATTATATGTTTTACGGATATATTAAGTAACTTTCTTGTTCTTCTTAGAAATAATTATATATAATTTTTATTTTTATTTCAAAATAGATTAAAAAAATTATATGATAAAAATTATTAATTCATCAATATGTGTGTGTTGTGAGGAATAATTTCATAGTTCAACTTAATGGTTCATTATATAATCATGTGAGCATCACCAATGATATATCTTAAAAATGAACTGAAAATCCATGTGTACAAAATCGATGTATATTCTAGAGAGTGGTTCTCATATCACTATGTAAATTGTTGTATGTTACTTCAACAAAATTATAAGATAAATTGTAATACACATCATATATGCACCATAACAATTTCCATACAACTAACTTGTTTTAGGATACATGTGGCATTCTAGGGGTAAATTCTATATGATGTGTATATCAATCTATTAGGTGTTGGTAAGTTGTGAGTATCTAGGAAATGATAAGGAATATCCATACATCATGATCTTGTAATGTGATTATAGATTGTGTCTATAATTTCCATAAAATGTATAAATGATTTGTTTAAAAAAAATCAACACAATCAACCCTAAACAATGCTCACAGATGTTAATACTCATTGGCTTAAACCAAAATGATGATCACATGTCCCATTTCTATGGTAATGGTGATCATATATATGTTTTAGTGACACTTGATGAGTAATTAAATAAATCTAAGAGTGTGACTCATTGTGCCATATTTTTTTAAAGCATGATTTGTTTTCCTAATTTTACTAATTTGTTAACATATTTTATTCATTTGGAAAGCTAATTAATGATGCTTTAAGTAATTCGGACTTAATGAGAGATCATCTTCACAGCTTCACTGAAATATATTGGTAATTGTAGTCACTATATGGACCGCACATGCATGCTAGAAAAATTGAAATATAAGCCATAATACACATCTTATATCTGCCATAACAATTGTCATACAACTTATTTACTTCTAGATACATATGAAATACTTCGTGTAAATGCCATATTATGTGTGTATACCAATATATTAGGTGTTGGTAAGTTATGAGGATCTAAGAAATGATAGGGTATCTACACATTAGTAGTGCCCTGGTGAGTTTTTTACATAATTTTCTATTTGTTCTAATTATGTTGCCTGGATTTGTTATAGATTTCAAATAATATATACAATTATCTACCAATGGTTCTTTATAAAGAAGAAGTACAATAAGTAGTCACCTAAAAGTGAGCCATGTGAAAATATTGGTAACATGAGTAACCCGGTAAGTCGTAAATGAAAAGTGAATAACCCCTCCCACTCACCAAAAGTGAATAACCTCCACTCACCAACAAGTGGCAGAAGGTGGTTGGAATTTGGATTTCTCTTTACCCGTCACACAAATTTTTTTGACATTTGGTCATTATTTTTCTAGTCAATAAACGTTACGTTTAAAATTTTGCACTTCATTAATGATGTTCTCGTAATAAATTAACCCTTCACCAATAAAAGTTTGATTAAAAAAATTAAATGCTCTTCCATTTTCTTTGGAATTTGGAGTGTGATATATCTTTGTCATGGACTTTTAATACCTAAAGTTTCAAAAGAAATAACTTATTCTTGTCAAACTAATATTTCCTCAATATATGTTATGTGTTGAAATTACTTACAGCTGATGTACAGGCAGCCACCTTCCATTTCTAGCAAACAGTCAAGATCGCAGTATAACAAAAACGTTGCAGAGAGCCGCTTGCCATTTTTGATTGATCAAAGTTTAAAAAATTGAAGGACAGTGGTCCCAGAACTGAAATTTCCAGATTTGAAATCTCACTGAGGCAGATTTAATAGAAATTTCGCATCACGCTCAGCCGTCCGTACGAGTGCCCAAAATCGGACGCGAAAAATTCATAAAGCAGATTGAATAGAAATTTCGCGTCACATTTTTTATGACGTCAGCAAAATTTTTTGGCACCCGAAATTGAAATTTCCAGATTTGAAATCTCACTGAGGCAGATTTAATAGAAATTTCGCATCACGCTCAGCCGTCCGTACGAGTGCCCAAAATCGGACGCGAAAAATTCATAAAGCAGATTGAATAGAAATTTCGCGTCACATTTTTTATGACGTCAGCAAAATTTTTTGGCACCCGAAATTGCTTGAAGGAGAGTTTAATTTTTGGTTGATGTTCGGTGGTCAAAGTTCTTTAATGTTTGTTTTAAAAATGTGGTGCGTACAGGTCCATATATATATAATATATACATCATATGCACAATTCAAAGCAGTGAGTTGTAAATGGACAGATAGAGTGAAATTTTAGAGTGTGAGTTTTGTGTTGAACTCTGTTTTGAAGCAGTCAAAGTTTTTTTATTCCCTACCAAAGGAGATTTTGTAACCAAAGTTTTGAAGTTTAATGAAATAGTTTTTACAGTGAAAACTCTGTTTCCAGTGAAGAAATTTTTTTTTATATTTTCTCTGTATTGACGAGGGGAGTTTTATTCTCCATTGTTGTTCTGGAATTTTAAATATTCCAACACTATGATCTACTAAAAATTACTTCAAAAAGAAAGTAACCTTCCAATATAAAGAAAAAACATGAACGAGATTTCCCTAAATTGCAATAAATTTATGTTTATTATTAATATTGCATAATTTGTCTTATAAAAATTGCTTAATTGGACTAAGAACAAATCCTTAGTGCATTTTTTATTGTTGTTTTGATTAAAATAATGAGCCAAAAGACGCTAAGGCACTCAGAGAAATCAATCTATGTATTATTTCTCACAAAATCATGTTTAGTAGTGGAGACTAAGCGCTAGATTTTTTTTTGTCCTCAATCTCTCTATTAATTATGTCTATGTAGTTATAAGAATAACAAGCCAAATAAATCTGAGGCTTCCAGAGAAATTAGTCGCTGTGTGCAGAAATTGATGATTACCGTTGACTAAATGTTATACCATTTGAAATTGCTGAGCGAAATTAATCAGGTCATGATGTACCATTTGTCAGTATCTATTTTCTCATGTATGAAAGTTTTTTTTTTCTAAGTAAAAGTAATTATATTAACAAAAGGAGTACAGTACAGTGGGCCGAAGCCTGATCATTGCCAAGTGCTGTGGCATTTGAAACAAAAAACCATAGTTTGAAGACTGCTCTACAAGAGGGAAACCAGTCTGAAACAGTTCATTTGAAAAATCCCGTGCAGGGGAACCAGAGAATTGTAGTACTGGAGACCATATCGAAGCAAAAAAAACAGATGCATTTTCAGAGACAGCAGGAAACAAATGAACAGGCCCATGAGAATGGGAAGAAATAGAGCAGAAAACCAGAGTGAAGAGGAGGAACTATTCATCAGGAGGTTCGTAGACAAATCTGCACCAGAATTCATCTGGTTCCCCGTCAGAATTATACAGGTCAGCAATAGAATGGATCACCTTCCCAGGATGGTTCGCCCTGTTGCCCCTCTCGCCTCAGTCTTCTATCCATCTTTTGCGAACCAAACAACAATTGAGTATTAGCCTCCTCTTACTGCCATAAGGCGAACATTAGAAAGTCTCCGCTCCCGGAGCGCACCACGCATTCACAAAGTGGGAATTCCGTTCGCATTCGCAGGGACTGATAATAACAACCGCCTATCGTGCAACCGTAACCGACCGGTAATAAACCACCATAAGTATGAACTGGAGGCTGAGTCATGTCACGGCATGCGAATGTGTATCGAGGAGCGGGACTATGGTTTATTCGAGCACCAGGAGGTAATGGCATTAAACACCGATCAGTCGACATTAAGAACTGAATGACAGCACTCTTTCGGGTGGGCCAGTGGCTGCCCCTTATGCCACACCCCTATCCCATCACGTTAAACACTACCAACTTCACCCGCATCCGGGTTCTCATGTATGAAAGTTGATGTACCATTGATATTATTTTTTTTATATTCTTTTACGGCTACTGGACAATGATTTACTATGGTTTTCCTACTAAATTCCAATGGATGATTATTCAAAAATATTGAGAATTATTTTAGTCTCAAGGCATAGCCAAGAGTCTTACTGGATAATTATAGATTACCTCTCCATTAGATGATTGTATATTTTTCATCTACTTTTTCACGTGAATTTCAGTTGATGCTATATCTTACATTAATAACTATACTTGCATGAATATCCATGCTTTTATACTTCCCCACTATGGTCAATGTTGATGTATGGCCTTGGCCCATTGATCTTACAATTAACTCACTATTCATTCTGGATGGCTTCCGGGCCTAACCCAATAAAATAAGGAAAAAAACGTAAAATTCAAATGCGGGCTACAAAAAAATGATTTTTTAAAATCCATATTAATGTCTGATATCATGCGCGCAATCGCCCTCTCGCCCGCCTCTTGTAGAACAAAGATTCGCTCTCGCATTCGCTCTACCCCCCCTTCCATGGCACGCATTCGCCCTCAGCTCTTGCAAAATGGTAAGTTCTTACTGCAGGCCCTTCGTCCTATAGTAGGGTTGACCCTATTTTGGTTTTTTTGGAGCCTCCGAGAATACAAAGGTTGTGATTGATTACGGGGCATTGCATATATTTGTGGAACTTCTTACCTCTGGGAATGATAATGTTTGAGAACAGGTAGCACGTTCATTTTAGAGGCATAAAATTATTCTTCCCAACTATCTTTATACGTCTGTAATTTTGATATTTGATTTAAAAAACTACTACCCAACTTTGAGTTCAACTGGTGTTCGTGTAAGGCTATTTGGGCTTTGGGAAATATTGTTGGAGACTTTGCATCATTTAGGGATCTTTCCCTCAGTCATGGAGCTCCGAGGCAGGTGCTTGCCCCGTTGAATGATACTGCCAGAATTTCAATGATACGAAATGCTACATGGGCTTTGTCAAATTTTTGCCGTGGTAAACCCCAACCACTATTCGAACAGGTAAGAAGAATACATTTTTTGCCTCTTCTTCTTAGTTCGCAGATACTGTGGATTTTTTTTTATAGATCTTGGTGCTTGGTAGATTTGGACATAATATAGACCTAGGAGCTTTTTCATTACAATGACTCCGTCATCAAGTTTTAGAAAATGCTCAAAAATTTGGGTTTCACAAGGGGATTACCCTTGCTTGCAATTATCAATTATCAATCACATTCAAAAAAATTATTTCGTAGCATTGTTGAGCTCTTTGTAGGTGAATTTCCAAGGCAATTTCATAATATCTGAACTAAATTTGTTTGTCCTTTTCAACACTCTGCACTTGTAACAGAACCAGAAAAACAATCTAGTGGCCAATGCAACAACAAAAACACCTCCTGTTGCAATGCCTGCAATTCACCCTCTCTGCATGCATGAATGACTATGGCACCCTCTTTTGTGAACAGGTACTGGAGCTAAAGGTACTGGTTTCCATTAGGATCATGGAATTCAACATCCAAAATAGTATCAAATTCCACTGCAATAGTATTCCCCAGCGAGGGCAACAGTTCATTGAGACCTATTGGAATCATCACCCCCAAATAGCCTCTAGGGCTACCTAGAGTGTGATCATCTTGAGCAATAACAAATGCTCATCCATCCCCAATTGAAACAAAAACAAGACCCACATTGGTTACAGAAAAGGAGAAACATGTTTTGAAAGAAGAAGAAACTTTTGTATTAGGGTCCAGAAATATAACTGGTCTATTGTACAATTCCCTACCTGCACTTCAAATTGGTACTCCCAACTCCATGCTAAGGCCCACTGTGCCATTCTTCAGATGAGCATCTTAACCTGAAGTTTGATTCCAAAAAACCCAAGTCCTCTGTTCTATGCCCAAGACCTCTGTTACAACGAGTAGAGTTCTGAGCGAAATACTTCACAATAGGAAGCAAAAGAAACATCGCAAAATTGCTCAGCTTTAGACCGATAATTTTCAGCAAAATTCAACTGCTGCATCAAAAACATAATGGCAACACAAACCAATCGACAAGTGAATTTGAACATGAGATTTATAACTACAAAAAAACCATTTCCGTGTTAAAAGAATTCCATAATGGCTTTAATATTCTACTAATGAGCGCTTACAACACCATAGAAATTACTGTCACAATGAAATCTGCTGGAAGCAAAGCCCTTGTACAGTTTCTAAATTTCCACAGTGGAAGAAATAATCTTGCTATCTCTCATGATCTGGTTCTATGGTCAAATCCTTTTCTATGGCTGTCTTGTTCTGCTAAACATGGATATGTCTTATCTTTGGCTCTGGTTCTCATTTAGGATCATGGCTATCTGATCTTGCTGTGGCTTTGACTATACAAACTTGTTCAATAGGAAAATGTTGACTCTGCTATATATAGGATCTTCAATGGGTGCTCTCAAACACTTTTTTGGGCAGCTTTGTTTTGTCTCTGATTCAAGTGCGTAAATATGTTGGCCTTGGTTTTTTAGTCCTTCGAACTTAGTTCTCTCATATTTGCCATCCTATCCCCATTTTTCTACCGAGAAAGACATAACTTCACGATATCAAAATTGACTATTTTTGGCCATTTATTTTTACTAATGGTACAACCTTAATTTGGTGCATTCGTACAGTATCTGAAGAGCACTCTCAAGTTGTTATTCAGTGTTTTAGCATAACTACTACATTTAACTGCCATGCTCTAATATTTATATCAACCATAAGTATTCTTAAGGTAGTTCACTTTGTAGCAATGTGAATGCTTCTCGATGCCTTGTCTATCATAGTGGTACACCGTTTCAGCTTATCTTTTATAAACCTCCAATTTTCCAAACGTAGAAGAGACTAAGGCCATATCCATCCTAACACCGTTTAGTATTCACAGAAATGCATTAAGAACAAAAAAATCCCACAATTTGTAAAAAAGTCACAATTTTGTAAAAAGCCCACATTTTGTAAAAAGCTCACAATTTGTAAAATGCCCATTTATTTTCTTTTGCTTATATATTGAGCTCCCATTGAGTTCAAGAAGTCTTGGGTTTTCTACACCATTGAGAGAGATTTATTATTTTCTTTATAGGATAATTTGCATCAATGAAAGAAAACATTAGAGGTGGAAAACAATTCAAAAGGGTGAAAGGGGTGATGGTAGAGTTTATTGCCCTTGCAAAAAATGTTGTATGAGAAATAATGTTAGAGTTTTAATAGCAACAACAACAATGCTGCATTGCAGGAAATATGGGCACATTGATGGTGGATCGAATGACTCTCGTCCCATGGTAATTAATTATCTATCTTCATTTTGATTATATCGTAAAATTTAATATTATTTTAAATTTTTAATATTTTTTGTATGCACACTAATGTTTAATTATTAATGTTTGTAATTTTCATAAAGGCACAGTTGCCCCCCCACTTTTTACAGATGATCAACCAGCTTCCACAGCAAAATAGTAGTAGATTAGATGATGTTGCACCAGTACAAGAGAATATTGCAAATATTAGTATTGGAAATGATAACAGACAAGGTGAAGAACATGAAGCGACGATTAAGTAATTTTAATGATCCCATGGAGGTAGATCAAGATGACAAGTAATGAGACAACACAACATTAATGATGGGACAAATCAAATGCTCCAAGACTTGTATGGTGAGTCGATGGGATGATGGTGGAGATAGCAGGTGACGATTATGATGTACCTATGATTTAAACGTCAAGTTAACGAATTTTTGAACACTCAAATGCAACTCTTCTCTTTGCTACATTGTTGCTGGTGAACTTAAAGGTTATGAATAATTTGTCAAACAGATGTATGACATAGTTCCTAAGGTATGCAATATGTATATATGATCACATATATGTAAATGTTGATTATTTTCCCATTTTTTAGTTGTAATAAATGGGTAAAATAATAACTTATATATAGTTATTATTTTACACCTATTACAACTAAAACAAGGGAAAATAATCCTACATTTACATATATGTGATCATATATACATATTGCATACCTTAGGAGTTGTGTCATACATATGTTCGACAAATTATTCATAACCTTTAAGTTCACCAGCTCTTTACTATTGTTGCTGGTGAACTTAAAGGTTATGAATAATTTGTCGAAAAGATGTATGACACAACTCCTAAGATATGCAATATGTATATATGATCACATATATGTAAATGTTGATTATTTTCCCTTTTTTTAGTTGTAATAAATGTGTAAAATAATAAGTTATATATATATATCATAGTTATCAAAACCGGCCAGTCAGGACGGCTGCTGGTTGGAACCGGCCTTGCAACCCGGTCAATAGCCTATTCTCACCTGTTTTGGCCGGTTAACCTGACCTAACCGCCCGGTTAAGTAAGGAACCGGCCAATTTATGCATAAAACAACCATTTCCGTACTTAACCAGCCGGTTAGGTGCTCCTCCATGAGTTACAAATTCCTCAGTGTCTCCTCCATGAGCGGAAAATTTCTCTATTATACTAGCAAAAAACTTGTCTAATAACTCATAATCAACACCTTATAGTAGCAACAATACACATGATGACTGATAAATACAAGGCTGGCTAGCATAAAATCCCTGGCAGCATGCAACTCATCAAGTGTACTTGATGAAAATTTCTGTTCTCAAAACAATCAACAACAACCTTATTTCACACTTAGCTAGAAACTGTCAGACCCTCTCTCTCTGCTCACACATAGCAGCAGCATAAATACAAAACCTTTCACACAACATACAAGAAATTTGATCATGGCATCAAGACTGATGCAAATGGGCTGACGCCACTCAAGGGACAACAACATACAACCTAATGAAAATGTGACTGGCAATAATAAATTTACCACTAGAAAATTCCTGCTTGGAAATGCACTAAGCTGGCCACTGAGTTTTCTGGGTTTTAACGAATCTTTTCAGTGATAAATTTTGTCAAAAACATTGTGAGAAGACTGCTGAAGTTGTAATGATCTCTCAACTTGTTACAAATAGCACTAATAGTGGGTTTCATAAACCAAATCAGTACCTCTAAGTGTTTTAGATTTTTTTCTAGAAATTTATTTCCAAGCAAACATAGATAATGAAGAATACAAGATCTTCAAAATGCTGGTCTGATATATATATACTGAACCCAGAATTTTCTTTAAGGCTGATACAATGAATTGACAATAGATATGAGCAGGGACATATTGTATATTATAATATTAACTCAGCAATAAAACACAGTGAATAATATAAGAGAAACCTGATACATTACTTCAACAAGTTTTCTTATGTATTTTTCGATGATATGTATTACACTTGGTGCCATTTTGATATATTCACCTTTGCATGGTATATAAATGAGAAAAAATTTCATATTTTGTCTCTATTGGATTGGAATCATGGTTGCAAATCTTAAAAATAGTTTTTTTTTTCTTTTTATTAAAAAATAATTATTTAATGTATTTTTTTAAAAACCGGTTCATTGAGATCTGACCGCTACCGGTTAGAACGGTTCCGGTTCGAAACCCGGTTCATTAGCTCCACCGGTCCGGTCACCAGTTCCGGTTTTAATAACTATGATATATATATATATATATAATTAATAATCTTTACATTAACTAGTTTTTGTTTATGTTGTAGATTGTTGGGTGAATATTTGTTACCATCGCCAAATATTTTGCCTCGAACATATTGATATCTACGTGCTATTATGAAACACTTTGGAATGGAATATAAAACTATAGATGCATGTCCTAAAGATCATATTATATATTATGGAGAACATGCATTGAAAATAGAATGTCCGAAATGTGGTACCAATAGATATCGAACAGATCAACTAACCAAAAAGGTGCCTCAAAATGTTCTTCGTCATATTCCCATAATTCCACGTTTGCAGCAAATGTTTAGGTGTAACAGCATAGCACAATTTATGGATTACCATTCAAAGAATAGAAGTGGAGATGGTGTTCTTCGAATGCTTGCAGATGGTTCTGCATTTAGAGAAATCGAGGAAAAATATGTAGATTTTAAAAAATGAACCTCGTAATGTCGTTTTCATTGGCGTACCGATGGTGTTAATCCATTCGGAGAGCTTAGATCTACTTACTCTGTGGCCTATTTTCGTTATCAACAATAACATTCCTCCTTGGATGTCAATAAAGAGGGAGCACATAATGTTGACTATGATTATTCCAGGTATTTGATACATTATTTCTTTGAATGTAACATTTTTATTTCTCTCGTTGTTTGAATAAATATATATATTTTATTTATTTAATTACTTATATATACATATATCATGGGAGTAATTATTATGTTCCGTAATTTTGAACAATTAGGTAAGTACCAGGTCAAAGATATGAATGTATATATTGAGCCTCATATCGATGAGCTAATACAGTTATGGCATGGCATCACTATGTATGACATCACTAAGCCAATCAAGCAGAAGAGATTTCAATGTCGTGGAATGCTTGTATGGACAATTCATGATGCCCCAGGACTAACACATGTTTGTGGTATGTAATATTTCATTTCACTTTAATATAATACATAATTATCTAAATTAGATATGCCATATTGCATGTTTTAAAAATTATCTCATAGTATATTAATTGTTATTGATCCATCTATTGCAGGTCTTCAAAAAAAGGGTAGATTTGCATGTCTAGTTTTTGGCCCTAAGATGAAGTATCGTCATTCGCCAGACTTAAGAAAGATGGTGTTTGATGAGTTTAGGTACTTCCTCCCTAGGAACCATAATTATCGTACTACTGAAAAACATCTTTTCAATGATAAAGAAGAAACTAGATTAAAACCACAAAGAATGACACCTCAATTGTGGATGTTGGAATATAACAGAATTAATGATCGTCGAGCAGCTGGTATGTAATTTGTGTGTGTGTATATATATATATATATATATATATATAATTTGTTTATGTAATGTTTGGAATTTTTGTTTTAATTAATGAATTTATTTTATTGTATTTTATAATTAATATTGTTTTGATTTATTTTATTCTTTGATATCAAGGTCATCGTCACGGTGAAGGTACTAATATTGTACTTCCACTTGGAATGAAATGTTATCCTTCTCAATTCGCGAGGTTGCCCTACTATGAGGACCTAAAAATAGCTCATTTGTTTGATACAATGCATGTCGGGAAGCATGTGACAGAAACGTTATGGTGAACCATAGATGGTGCACATGATAGAGATAAAATTGAAAAAATTTGTGCTGACATTGAGAATTCGAATCATGCAATGAAAAGTGTGACTGTAATATCAAATAACAATAGAGGTCGAAATTATAATAATATTCCATGGTTATTAACAGAACAACAAAGCAATGATGTAAAAGAGGTCGTTAGAAGAATCAAATTTCCAACGGGTTTTGCTTCAAACATAAATAATATCTTAATGAATAAAGGTGACTTCAATGGGGTGAAAACACATGATTGGCATACCTTTATTAAGGTAATTTTTTTGGTATATGTTTTTGTATGTTATTGCTTGAATACATATTTTAAATTTTCATTTTTTCTGTTCAATTTGGAAACCAATAGCAATTCATTTTTTATTGTTATAGTATGTTCTACCTGTATCTCTCCCAAAGGAATTCGACAACAATGTCAAACAAGTTATATATGGTCTTAGTAAATACATGAGGTAAGTAGTTTTGATTTATACGCAAAATCTAATTGCTACAATTTCTTTTCGTAATTGATGAAATGATGCATTAATTTACTTGTAATGAAATATATATTATCTTTCATTGAAATAACCTTGCGTAATGATTTGCAGATCGTTGTCATTGAAAGAAATCCATCAAGATGAAATAAATTATTGGAAGAGAGAAATTCCTCGGCTAATGTGTGAAATGGAAAAGTATCTACCTCCAACATTTTTAAATGCACAAGAACACTACTTGATACACCAAGTTGAGGAGATTGAAATGTGTGGACCAAGACACACAAGGTCAATGTGGATGGTCGAGAGGCACCAAATCCTTGAAGGCTTTGGTTAATCAAAGAGCATGACCTGAAAGAGCATGACCCGAGGGTTCTATGTGGAGGGATGTGGTATATCAATCCATGGTGTATATTAGTCAATATCTTCCCAAATTAGTCGCGCTACCATGAAGACTATGGATTTCATTTGGGATGTGAACTCCATCAAAAAATTTGAAGAGGAGCACCTGTTGGGAAAAGGTAGAATGAAGAAAGTGAGAGGTAAAATATTTATTATTTATAATACATATAATGTTTCATTTTTTTACATCATGTATATGATAATTATATTCATTTATGTCTTATTCTTTCATATTTTATTAATTAATATAATTTACCATGGTTATAAGTAATATTTATTAATATTGGTGGATTATTATTTTTTTATTCAGGTGCTCAAGATTATGAGGCACTACTTTTATACATTGCAAACAATCTTGAGTGGATGAGTGAATGGATTGAAACATGCAAAGCGCGTAACGACGGTAGGTTATCATGGCAACTACGGTCTGAATTGATTAGAGAAGCGTATCGTAGTGGAGATGGGAACGTTACGGACAGGGAAATCGATTTAGCATATCGTTTGAAAGATAGAAAGGTAAGCAATTAATTCACCTATTTTATTGATTACCTATTTTATACTATATTTATAATGTGACAAGAAGTTTGATTTTTCAGTTAATTTTCATGCTGTGTGAATTATATGTTTAATTATTAATTGAGAATGCATCTTTTTCATGTTTGGCATATTGCAGTTGAAACACCACAAGGCTATGTGGTGCAATGGTCGTCAATTTTGCGTTAAACATTTGGATGATAATAGGAAAAATTCTGATAGTGGGATAACTGCAATATTCCAGGTCACTAATGTTTCCTCCAGGAGTGACAGACATCCTCGAGAATCTGAAAATAGATATTATGGGGTTTTAGATGATATATTTGAGTGTGACTTTAATTCCTTCAAAATAGTTTTGTTCAACGTCAAATGGTATAGGCTACGAATGAATGTACATGATGATGATAGAACACTTATTCAACATGACAATGGATTTCCAATGGTTAAAACATCGTGCTTTGAAGTGGTGAAAAATCGCTATGTTTTTCCAAGCCAATGCGAACAAGTCTTTTACTCGCAGGTTCCGTGAGAAGGAATGGTCATTTGCTATTAGATATGATCTAAGAGGAAGGCCGTAGAGTATACTGTAGAGGAAGAAGATGATATTGATCAAGAAGAAGATGATGCAGTGGCAGATGAGCAGGAAGATGCATTGACAGATGAAGAAGATATCTTAGAAGATGAACCAGGCATAGGAGACGAGGCAAAAATTATTGATGATGATATCGATGAGGATATTATTGAAAATGACATAATTGATGATGATGATGACATGGTCAATCATTTGAACACCGTTTCTGAATCAGATGTTGATATAGATGTCGATCAATTGGATGAAGATCAAGAAGATACAGAAGAAGAATATTGATACAGATGTTATGTTCAAGTATGAGCTGGTATGTTATAACTTTATATTTTAATATGTAGGACTTATTGTCTCATGGGGGAAAATACCGAGAGGGGGTGAATCAATATTTAGGCTGACCGAAAACTTTTCACCGCAGATATTCTTATTATGCCGTTAATTCTTTACTTTGATTATTGCAATTCGTCACGGTTCCACTCTTCCACACAGGGTTCCATCGCGCTTCCATTTCTTATGTTCCACCTCTTTCCTTCTAGGTTCCGTTCATGATTCTGAAGGGTTAGTCCGTGTTCCACCGAAATTTCGATGCCAAATACTCTGTTTTAGTTCTTTCGCGTTATAACTGGTTTTCTCTCGCTCCTCGTTCTTTTCTCCATGAAAGCCAGTCAGCTCCTTACTAATAGTGTAGACCCTTCCATCATATATTTAACGAATATATATAACTCTAGTGTCTACCAGTTTGGATACACTGTCAACCGTATTAACATCGGTTCCTCGATCAACATACAGAGCACAGGGTTTCTAACGGATGTCAATTATCCTTCATCAGGATGCATACATATGTTCACACATGAATTAACTCGTCCTTATTTATATCGATTCTCCATTAAATATAGAGATTTCCATCAAGGACAATCATATACTAGGATACAGGAAACATATTACCAACATTTTCTTTAAATAATTTACTAATTATGCGGGTTTGTTGCATGTTGTTTATTATTTCAAACCAATAAATAATGGACTTACTATTGTTTATTATTTCGCAGGATTCACAGGATTCACTTGATTCTATGGTCAGGTCTCTGAAAAAACCAATTAAACACTTAAATAGTCAAGATCTGGAAGACAGGCTTTACCCCCACCATAAATTGCTGAAAAACCGGCCTTCAGTTCAGCTTGTTGTGCTAAAGACGAGGGTGGATTTGCATGATCATTTGAATGAAAATGAATCAAATACTCGGGATGCTTTTGAGGGCAGATTCATAATCCCCATAGATGAAGATCCCATTGCTGCAGAATTTCTGTCTGCGTTGAAGCACAAGTATAATGTTGTATCGGAATACAAATTAGAGGACAACTATACCAAATCTAAATCAATTGAATCCAGTTCTAGTGCTCTTGAACTTACCGAATTAAAGCCAGAAGGAGGATTTACAATCTCTAGTGGGAACGGGTATGGTAGTTCCAATATTGGATTGGATGTCCGGAGCTCTGCAATAGGCACTGGACCTGATCGTAATGAACCCCAATTAATCCAATGTGATGAAAATATGGACTTTGATGATGATCAGGAAAACAAGCTAGAGCATTTTGGCAATATTGAAGAAACTGAAGAGGTTTCCTGTGATCGATTGAATCAACTCATCCATAAGACATCTACTGCAGGCTGGTTTGTATCAAGGAGAATCGGCAACTAATCGGTTTTGCTTTCCATGATGATGCCCATGATGATGGATGTCGCTCTTTTCACGATATAGAAAAATTCAAAGGTGTGGGAAGGTTTTAATTATCGTACTTAATTTTGGGGTTTATGGGTGTTATAATTTATACATTTTGGGATTTTCTATTAGAAATAGGGAAAAGCCTGAGGGTTAGATTATTCTCATGGTTTAAATTTCTATATTTGAAAAATAAAATTCACCAATTTCTCGTTTAAAAAAATGATTTGCCTAAATATTTGATGTAGTTTAAATAGGATGTAGTTCATTTCTTAAAGATCAAGAAATTTTCTAGAAACTATGGATTGGTCCATTAAGAATATTTATGCACTCTTTAAATTTTCCCTTAACATAAAGGGCAATTGATGTATGAGTAATACTCAGTATTGTTATTTTCCAATCTCCAAGAGAAGGCTGAATATAAAGCTCCATATGGGCTTACCCCAAACATGTGTGGTGATTGCTGGTTGATCAGAGCAGCTGGTTCAGATGGTCGCTCTGGTAAATATGTTGTGGCAACATCTGCAGGTTGTACATTGGACTTAGGTTTCTTTTCATGGGACTTTTATAATAAATAAATTATGGCATTCCATACTGAATCAGAGGCCTTCACTTCAACGTCCAGTACCATGTCTCCAGTTTTGGCAGAGAGGGATGTCTCGGGGAGAAATTTTGGGCTTTGCAAATGTTGTGCCAAAGAATCAACATTGGTGGTACAAGCCATGTGGGCCTCTTATCGTATCTACTGCCAGTGCCCAAAAGACATTTAATATTTATGATATTCGTGATGGAGATCCTGTGATTTCAATATATTTTTTTTGAAAGTTTAGGTTTCATAGTAAATCATCAATGGGCTCTAAAATAAGGCCACATTGAAATCTTGGACACATGTTTCATGCCAAAATCAGTTGTCTCTTCCATAAATACACAATCTTGGACCACTCTGTATAAATCTGCTTCTCAGACAATATTACATCTCCTCATTATACAGGTGGTGTTCTTACATGCATAGCAAAGGCATTGTTTTGGCAATCATTTTTTAAGTCACTAGATATTGTGGGTACAAGGATCTAGGGTCTCCACATGAAACCGTGTTGTCCTGGGAGACTCACTCTCGCCCGTCCTTAACAGACCTGCCATAGTAGTATGCCAATTCTTCTTTCATTTTGTGTGCATAAGACGATTTTTTGTCAAATTCCATAATTGTTTTTAAGTTTTATCCATCCCAATTTTGTTGTGAATGCATACGTTTTTGGCTCAACACATATCTGTTATATCTTTGTACTTTTCCTTTACTAACTATTTGAATTTTCTAGTTATATTTAGAGGTGTATTTTAAGGGATGAGGGGAATTACTTGGATTTAGTGCTGCTAGGCTTATCATTTATTCTCCAAATGAAGCCCTGTAATCTGTAACACTATATGGGCATGCAACTCACATGTTAAAATATAGTTGATACAATATGTTGTACATGAAGCCTGGAATTGTGTACATTCCTGGAATATATTAATTTTCAGGCATGCTTAAAAGAGAGATAGGGTTTGATAAAATCAAAAACCCTGAACATGAAGAAAAAAATAGGCAATTATTTTATACAGATAGAACCAAGACACTATCTCCTCATTAATAACAAAACCTCAGTCCAAAAATCATATGTACAAATTCTAGAAGTCAAAAGTTGAAAATTTTTGAAATCGAACCAGGCCCTTTTCAAAAGAATAAATTTAGTAAAAACGAGGGTGAAGAAAGTTATCATATCAAAATTTCCACATACCGTGTTAGCAAGGAATGACTATGAGTCCTAAGCAGTGAGACTGAGGAATTGCTCCTTTGCTGCAGGTTGCAGTTCTCTTCTCCAACACGATGAAAAGAAAATTCTTAGCTTTGGAGTCTGAAGCTCGAGTCACAAATTGGAATTTGGTAAGGAAAATTATCAGGGTTGTTGCCAGTTGGCTTGGAGTTCACAGCCTAATTAATTTTCTTTAATGCATTTCCTTCAATGTTGCGCCAGTTGTCACTGGCCAGCAACCTTTACAATAAAATTTATTAGACCCGTCAAGCTACGAGGAAAATTTGACGTGATCACTGATCATTGATTTCTTATTGTGATAACAAACATTGGAGATTTATTGTCCTGTTTTAAAGTTTTATATATTTTTTTTTAAATTTAAACCGCCGTCGGCATACCGACCCCTTGTAAGCGTCGTTCTTTTGACGTTTTGAACGATTTCCATTTTCGTCGGTCTTGTGTCGTCCGTCGATATTACGACAGCTCTAGAAACGTCGGAAGAGCGACAGAAAAAAGAGGTCGGAAGGGCGACGTCCAAAAATTCGGACCACATTTCATCGGAATTGCAACAATTCTTCCTAGCGTCGATATTGTGACGCTTCTGGAAAGCGTCGGTCTTCTGACACTTTTGTACGGCGTTGGAACTGCGATAGTTTAGACACGTCGGAAGAGTGACAGTATAAAGACGTCGGAAGAGTGACGTTCAAAACGTCGGACGACATTTCGTCGGAATGGCGAGACTTTACAAACGTCGGAAGCGCGACGTTAAAAACGTCGGACCAAATTTCGTCGGAATGGCGACATTTTACAAACGTCGGTTTGGGAGGCGTCGGAAAAGCGACGAGTGTTTGGAAGCGACGGGAAGTGTCGGTAGTGCGACACTTTGTAAAGGCGTCGAAATTGCGACCGCACGAGAAACCACGTTTTTCCCGGCCTCGAACTGTCACTCTTGCGACGACTGTGTGTCGGAAAAGCGATGATTTGGCCGTCGGAAATTGCGCCAAATGTTCTAGTGGCCTGATGATTCCCTCTTTGAGGAAGAGCTTTCTTCATCCCTATCTCCAGTGTTCTTGTTGAAAAAAAGGCACGAGATGCAAGGTTGGAATTTAATACTTTAATAGACGTGCCTCAAACACCTGAAACAGAAGTGAGGATTAAACAACTTATGACCCAGCTAGCAACATATCAGGTAATAATAAAAAATCAAAAGGATATTTTTTTGTTCTGCATGAGATGAATTGTGATAGTTTGATTTTTAATTTTTGCATTAGCTATACTAACAAAAAGTTCTTTTGTATGTAGCATTATCTAACACTTGGTGAACCTAGTGTTGGTAGTAGTGGGACATAAGGGAAAGAGATTTCCAAGCAACCCTCTCGTACACCTTCTACTCCTTTAGGTGCCAGCCAAGAAACACACCCTACCCAAGTAGACACCTGTACCAACCACCTGGGAACGTGTTGGCAATGATGAGGATGATATGGCCAACTACATTATTGCATTTAGAGCTACACGTGTCGCCCACAGTATTCATTAATGGCACGTTGTTGGTGAACGATGAAGGTGTCCCTATAAAGCACGTACAACTCTCAGGTAAATTTTAATATTTTAACTATTTCATGTACTCTATCTAAAACATATTTATCATGATTTTTATTTTTAAATTAATGATAATATCTTCTTCTTTTTTTTTGTGTAGGAAACAATGAGTTCTACAGGTTTTTGGAGAGCCATGCATTGGTAATTTTTGGCCCAACCATACACACAAGGTGGAATTACTAGAATTTCAACCTGAAAAAAGAACTTCTAGATTATCTAGAAGCCCTTTTTGGGGTCGGCACATTTGACAGAACAACGGTGGCTCGGGTAGCCGACAAATATTTGAAATATACTAGGGACACCTATAGGACGCAATTGCAATTTAACCCTAGATATGAGCGTCCTCTCACAGTTCCATAGAGTGAGTGGAGAGCACTCATCCATGACGGAAAAGAGAAAAGGGCAAAGAAAGAAGGAAAAATGCCAACTGGACCCACAAGGTAAATTACAACTTTAAGTCAATAGCTTTAATTTTCTCTATGTATAAAATAAAAGTGTGCTACGTCATATATGACTTCAATATTTTGATGATAGGTTGTCTAACACCTTGAAAGAAACCAAAGCTAGGATTGAAAAAAAGGGCCATCACAAGCTAGGCCAGGGCGGCTACTTGAAATTAGCCGCAATAATTTTAAGTAGCTAAACATCTTACAATTAATTGTATCGCCTTCCAACGTTTTTGTAATCCCATCAAATAACATTAAAAATACACAATCATATGTAATGTAGGGTGATGAATTTGGAACGGAAACTACAGAGGAGGATAAAAATATCGCTTTCCATTTCGGCTATCAAGCCGTAGTTGAACGTCGTTGAATCCGTACGTTCGATACAAAACATTAACCTTTCAATATGTTTGTTTTCGTCCCCATAAATTTAATTTCTAAAAACTTTGTTTAAATCGTGGGAGCAGCACTACCGAGAGGAAAATAACCTGCCTTTAGAGCCGTATTGCAGATGATCCTCAATGGCAGCAACCCGATCATTGTAGTGGGGAATTGTGAAATAATGTTACGGCATAGTGGGGTGAGGGCCGTGACGGTAATTAATTTCCACTTATAATTTTTTCTAATTATACCTTGATGGTTGTCCTTATAACGTTTTTTTTTTAAATGACAGAGAATGTTTCCCTTGAGGATATTACCACCAGAGAGGAAGATAGGGCAACAATCCCAACGGCGACAACTGGTGCACCAGGTAAATAATCTCATTGCAATTTTTTTTATTAATATTACCGAACTAGGTCAATGATATTTAAAAACTGACAATTAAAATTTAATATTATCTGTTTTTGTAGGAGATGCCCCGTCACTGGATGAGACCAGACATCGTGACTACGCAACTAGGTCAGCGGCGACAACTAGTGCACCAGGTAAATAATCTCATTGCAATTTTTTTTATTAATATTACCGAACTAGTTCAATGATATTTAAAAACCGACAATTAAAATTTAATATTATCTGTTTTTGTAGGCGATGCCCCATCACTGGATGAGACCAGACATCGTGACTATGCAACTAGGTCAGCGGCGACAACTGGTGCACCAGGTAAATACTCTCATTGCAATTTGTTTATTAATATTACCGAACTAGTTCAATGATATTTAAAAACTGACAATTAAAATTTAATATTATCTGTTTTTGTAGGCGATGCCCCGTCACTGGATGAGACCAGACATCGTGACTACGCAACTAGGTCAGCAGTGCTGGTCGAAAGGCACGAAACAGGAGCAGAGCATGATGATATTGATGATGTAATTAGGAGCTTTAGAAATAGGAAGAAGAAAAAGAAAATTCGATAATGTAAAATATTGTATTATTATAAGACAAACGTTACCATACTTGGAACGTTTTTTGTGTTATATAAAAAACTCATTTATCATAATATTTTTATGTCAAGCATTAATTGCAATGTTTCCTTGCGTACTTTTTGTTGAATTGTTTTTTTATTAGTTATTGAATTTTTTTTTTTATGCTCATGAAAGTAAAAAATGAAATATAGATTGGGTATTGGGGAATTGAGAGTGATGTGAGGGGGGGGGAGGGGCCATAAGAGTTTCCACCTTCACGTGGTTGGCCCTGTTTAGTAGAGAATAATTTATTGGAGCGATTTAATCTTGGAGCAAACCTCCCTTGATCCAGCGTAGCAACAAAAAAGTCACTGTTGACTTAGTTGCTACTCTTTTAGATCGTGGGAGGCTTGTTCCAAGTTCATGCGACTCCAATAAATTGTTCTTGAAACGAAAAGGAGCTTATTCATGTATGTTTTGACATTTTCAACATATGTTCTAACATTATCATAAGAATGCATCTTAGAGTAAAAAATACTACATCAATTACTTGTATTTATTGTATAGATAATGATGGATTTTGATTGATTTGGCAGTGCAGGTACAAATCCTCTTGCATCATGAGAAATACAACTTGTCAACCAGGGTCATGTCTAGGATATTTTTGCTTGTGCGCTTGATCAGGTTCATAATGTCACATTTTTTAAGTTCATTTACAGTTCATAATTCAATATTAAGCTTGTTCATGATTATTATCTAGGTTTTTTGTATGTGTTTTTTCATCTATTTGATTGTAAGCAACTCTGCATGTTTCCTGTTGTTCACTATGATTTCTCCCATTAACACTCCCAGGATGAATCCGACTTTATTGTTACATAGGTTACTTTATTGTTACTATGATTTCTCCATTTACGATTTCATAGGTTATATCATGTAAAGTTGTCAATCTCAGGTTGGTGATGAGCTTTAGTTCTCCAAATTTGGGGCTTTTATGATATTTCATCCTTCACGTCATTCCTACATCACCTCGTTGTTTGAGCATGCCAATTGTCTACCACTTGTACCAATTGGCACATGTCAATCTCTGAGTGGTGCCACATTTCACCTATTTTCAGTGAGAGTTTAGGGTTTCTCTAACATAGCTTCAGAAATCCGATTCAGTGCCTGCTTGAATATCGTCACATAATACTCATGGTTAGGATTGATGAGCATGTTCTGAATGGTTGGTTGATTCATAAGAACCACCCATATAGTCATCTTTAGATATTTCAGAAGTTTTCTCGGGTTTCCTTTTTCACCGTTTCTAGTGGGTGGGATGGTGTGGGGTGATCCATCAATACTGGTGCTCTTGTAGTAGGGAATTTGTTTTTGGGGATATAAAGGAGCATTTGGTGTAGATATCCCATTGGATGCATTCATAGATGGGTACGAGAGGTCAAGAATTTAAATTAAAAATATGCAACCTCTAGCATGGCAACCTGAAGGCCGCGAGAGACACTGGTTAAAGATTGTTTTGTGGTGGCCTTAATATAGTCGTGATTTCTTTCTATTATCTTAATGAAAATATATAGTCCGGTCTCATTAAAATGAGGATTGTGGTTGTATTTCTCTTTGTTTTTTTCTCTCTTAATGCTCCAGAAGTTGCCAAAAGTTGTGATAGTTGTTTAGTTTGCCTGTTACAACTTAAAAGTGGTTTTTAGCAATGGGAGTCATGTTTTTTAAGGTTCATAATAATATGAAGATCTTGTAATTCTATATTCAGCATAAGAGAAGATGGCCTCTGCTTTGGGCAGTATGACAACAATTGCCACATCTACCTCATTGGGTAACAATGGAAAGGGGAAGAAGTTTGGTGCAATGTTTGATAATTATGGCAGACAATTGTCTTCTCTTTCAGTTTTTTCACCCATTTCCTTTAATCGCTCAAGCAGAAGAGGGACTCTGAGATTACGCGATAGAGAGAAGGTAGTTTTTATTGGTTGAATTAGAGGACCCAGTTGAAAATATTGGGGCCAAGTAGGCTGGTTTTCCTTTTTGCTGATGGTTTGGTGTATCTAATTGAATAAGTTGCCTAAGGTATTTTTGGTTGCAAACTCCTTTTCATTTTTCATACAGTATTGGCCTTGTGGAATACATTTGATAGTGTGGTCTTGTTAGATCTACAACATTTGTAGTTGTTTAGTCTTATGGCCGAGGTGCACTTTTATTATGGAAATAGTTGATGCAATATTGTCATTTAATCCTTACTGCAGGGTAGCATGTTTAGAAGTTTCTTGTGAAACATTTGGTATTCAAAATGACACTTGATCCTATACAGCATCATGCACTTGACTTCAAAATTCATATTCAAAGTGTGCCAGACAATTCTTGCAAAATTTCAAATATTTATGTTGTTTTAAACCATTATATTTTTCATGTATTGGATGTTGAAAATGTGAAAAAGACTTTGGTATGAAACCAACTGGTGAATAATTTCCAGCAAAACAACCACTTCCAAGACATGATTTAGAAGTAGAACATATGTACTTGTGAAGCATAGAAAGATATCCTTGATGCATTGTCAATGTTTGGCTAGGGTTATTTTTGGAGAAAATAACTCCTTATTCCTAGAATAGTGATCTTCAATACAAGTAAATGCGAGAGAAGAGAGATCATCGTGTGACGCAACAAAACTGAAATTGGACCCCCAAGGAGAGCTGGTGTGTCTACAATCGCTCTGTCAGCATTTTCCCTTGGTTTACCCCGTTCTTTTCCTCCAACCTGAGTCTTAATTGACTTCTTCTTTCTTTGGGTTTATTTATCAAATTCGTAGAATTTGATAAATAAATACTATCCACAATGGTTGGACTTTAATTTATATTCCAGACTTTATATTATCTCCAAGCCTTATAACCAATGTTTAACTTTCAACACTTTGTATTTATACTCCATGTTTCTTTTTAAATAAATAACTTGTAATGAACTTTCGGCTCTATATTTCACCACCCAGCCTTACAACAATCACACTCCAGACTTATGCTAATTATCCACCAATCATTTAATTAAACAATTTCATTATACATCGGCCCCACCTATATATATCAATAACCAATCAAACACTCGTATCGTACCTGGCTATCCTCCGCACACCTTAGTTAACCTCCGAGCAAGTTCAACGTGTGACCACTGTCTGATGGCCCTTCTCCAAATCAACGACTCTTGGCAATTTCGCTCGGCTTCCAACGTCGGGCTTTAACATGCAATGGCGCAGGTTAAACAGTGGTTTTTCAGGGGTCACTTCGCCATGTGTCGCATTCCCTATGGAATCGCTCGCGAATAGGAAATACCACCTACTCCGCAAAAGCAGTGCGATATGGGCAACCCGCTTTTGTGATTCCACTCATGGTTTTGGTACAGGGCTTAACCATGGGTGCAAGTCTGGTTCCGCTATCCTTTTGTTTGTTAACTCATGTCCAATCCTCGGGTCAGGTTCCGAAAGCACAACAATTTTGTCTCTTTATTAAGTGGGATTTTTATATTTGAACAATGTTCACAACCCCAGTTCTCTACACAGACCTCGCCTTCGGGTGGGGTGAGTTCACAAGTTTATCCAACAATTTACGGGAATTCAAAGACAAAAGAATGGAATTATCAGTACCCAATCACCTCACAGTTAAAAAATTCTTCACAATTAGTAGTTCGAGATAATTCAATGGCAACTAAGCTTGGAAATCATTTAACTAGAAACAATTGTTCACACACAGAGGTTTATTGCAGAAATCCCCTCTCTACTCTCCTCTTCCCTCTCTACTTTTATTCATCCAAGGAATTAAAATTTATATACATAACATATGGCTCTTCGGTTCCTCTGAGAGGACCGTTCTAGAAATCAAAAGGTCTAATTATAATAATTCAACTAACTAAAACTACTCGACTCCTACAACTCTAACTAGTCTAAGTAATACAGTCAGCTGAGGTATTGACACCTAGCTATTACAACTCAAATGTTTTCGAACCCTCCTAGCCACAACATGTGGACAAAACCTCCTACATTGCTGGCTAGTGCCTAATGCCCTTGCATCATCATGTGACATAAACCTATTAACAAAAGTGAACAGGGAATGATTATTAATTATGGCATACTAAGTTGTCAGTGATTTTGACTATTTGTCTTTAACATGTAAAAATGTTAAATTCCAATCTTACATCATCATGGTTTGGCATCATGAGCTTGAATAATTGTCCACCATGCTCATAATTTCATTGTTGTATTCATATCTATAAACAACGTTTCAAATAATAATAAAAAAGTTCTATAAGAAAAATCCAGACCTCCATGTTGCTACTCCTTGTGAGACAAAGTCAAAATTGCATTACACAATCTGACACATAAGAATCTCCTATATCCCGGTGGTATGTATCCAAACTCTTATAATAGTGTCTTCAAGACTTATGGTGACATTGCCAATGAGATTTTTAAGCAATGAAAGATGGAGACTTCTTCATTGTTGTATATGTAACATTATTTTATTAATATAAAGATTGATGGTTTTTTCTTTCTAAAAATGAAATGTAAGAATAATTTATTGTGGTCAATTGAAATTTTTTTTTTTTAAGCTTTTCATTATGGAAGGGTGACATAGATATATGCCCTTCTAATTTAAATTCGGACCTGCCCTTCAAATTTGATCATTGTGTGGGACCTTAACAAACAATAAAACTATTCCGCCGCGCGTTACATAAAACATATAACAAAACCTTTGTCAAAACTTCAAACGAACCCTTTAGCCGTGGGTATTTCATCACGAATTGATCATTTTACCATGTACCTGATTCTAGGGGAATATTTTTCCACTTGATTAGGTACTTCATAATGGTTATATGTCAAAGAGATACAGAATGTTTATCTATAACTTTTTGTGGTTCAAGAATCAACTTTCATTCTTCATCTAATTTTGGAAGTTCTATTTACATTGGCATATTTTTCCCAAAACCTTTTTTAGGCAAGATACATGAAAAACCTTATGAATGCAAGAAGAAGGAAAATATAACTTCTATACCACTTGTGCAATCCTATGAATAATTATTTAGGGCCATAATAGTTTTGCAGTGTGGAAAAAGTCGGCAAAAAGTCCCGACTTTTTGAAAAAATCCTGAATTTTTCCCGGAGCCGACTTTATTGACTGACTTTTTTCCAACTTTTTCATCCCTGAAAAAGTTGTGATTTTATCCTCAAAGTCCCGACTTTTTGCCGACTTTTTCGAAAAAATCTTGAGTGAGGTAGTTTCTTTAATAATTTTTTAATTTTTTTTGAAAAAATCAGGATTTTTTCCAAAAATGAATATTTTTGTATTTTTTTAGTTTTGCCGACTTTTTGCCGACTTTTTCAAAAAACTCCCGACTTTATCGAGTATTTCAAATTTTGGACCCTTGCCGATTTAATCCCGACTTCGACTTTTTCCACATTGCATTTTTGAGCTAATTCTTTATTCTTCTTTTTCTTGAATGAAGATTGCTTATAATGCTATAATCTAAAAAATACCCAATTACCCTCCTCAAATTATATTTCACTTCAATGTTGTTCCCCTTGTTGTTTTATCATGTTTCATGTCATTTTAAGGTTTTCCATAATAATTTTCAAAGTTTCTTTAGTATTTTCCATATGTGACTCTGTTTCCTATACTTTGGACTTATCTTGCAAAAAGTATGAGATATTAGGAGTTGGATATCCATAAAGGGCCTTAAATGGGGAAATTTTAGTAGATGTGTGATAGGTAGTATGATAGTATCATATTACCATTCTTCCTTGAGGAACCCACTTCATCCATTAAGATTGCTTTTTTAAAGAGTAACATTGTAGATAACTTTAAAAACATTTGTTAACTATTTTTGTTTGACCATTTGATTGTGTTTGATATGTAGAACTCATGGCAGCTAGTGTTTCTCCACTCATATTAAATAATTATTTCCAAAAGTTTCTTGTTACTATTACTTCAGGAAAACCATGAAGACTATTAATTTCTTTCACGGACACTTCTGCCACTTGGCTTTTTGTTTGTGTACTTTGAGCTCTACAAAAAAAATCTACAAAATTTGTCTATATAAATGACCACAAAAATGTAATACTTACCTTTATATTTCAGTAACCATGTAATAAATTCTATTGATATATCTTCTAGTCTTTGAAAATGTATGTGGAATGGTTGAAGTAACCCTAGAGATTTTACTATCTCTCTTTTATTTATTATACAAACCTGACCTTCTCTTACAAAATTTTGAATATCTTTCTTCATTCCTTCCAAAAATATATTTTTTGATCCTTTGAGATGTTTTAAGGAACCCTGCGTCCTACCATCAGAGAGACATGGGACTCCCTTAATATTTTTTATTCAAATATGCTTGCATGCATAAAAATATTCTACATTTGCACCAAAGTATATCTCTCTTTCACTCCCAATGCTCCATAGAGTTCATCACATCCTTTATAAATTTTAGTTCTTGTTTAGTACTATTGTCATTTTTCCATTATGGAAAGCTTCTTCTAGCCACCTAGGAATAGAAAATGTAATTGGATATAAATTTGAGGCCTCTTCTATTTTAGAAAGAGCATCATGTACTAAATTTTCCTTACCCTTTTTGCAGATTATCTCAAAATTAAAACTTTGCATTTTTTTCTCCTCATTTTTGTTAATCTTCCAATGAAATCCATAGCTTCAAAAAATACTTTATGCTATCATGGTATATATTGACTTTAAAGTACCTCCCAGTGATATACTATCCCCATTTTTTATTGCATGTAATATTGCTTCCATTTATTTTTCATATGTAGATTTCACCAAATATTTTCTTTGAATTTCTTGCTTTTAAAAGCCAATGATATCCCTTATTGTGTTAATGTTATGTAAATTCCTTGTCCTAGTGCCTCACACTCTACTATGAATGTTTTACCAAAAGTAGGTGCAATCGATGTTGGTGTAGAAGACATGGCATCCATTAAAAGAGAGAATGCCAAAGTAGCCTCATCATTCCATATAAATGATATTTCCTTCAAGAGATATGTGAGTGGACTTGAAATGCATGCATAATTCTTAACAAATTATCAATAATATCATGTAAGTCTAAAAAATCTTCTAAGAACCTTGATTTCTTAGGAATAGGTCATTTTGTAATAGCTTGCATCTTTTGAGGCTCCAACTTCACTCCTTCCTTTAAAACAATATGAACCAAATACTCGAATTCTTATTTCCCAAAAGAACATTTGGATATTTTTACATAAAAATGATTGTTCTCAATAATTTATATAACTTCTCCACATGTTTACTAGTGTGGTATTCCCATGATTTATTATAAATATGTGTATTATCAAAGAAAACCAACACAAATTTTATAAGATGGGATCAAACAAAATTGTTCTTAAGTCGAGCTCGTCGGACTTCAAACGGCGATAAACCATAATTTAAACCAAATTCGCATTGCAAAATAGCCTGCTGACATCGGCCAATTTTGTGACGTGAAAACCAAATGAATTCCGCCCTAATATTTTTCGGGTCCGAAGTTGGGCTGGCGTACAGAGAGAGAGTTGTGATGCGAATTTCTTATCAAATTCACCCTAATCTTTTTTGGGTCCAGATTTCCACTGCGTGAGCGGCCCAAACAAAGATCCACTCCAATCAATTTCTGCCACGTGTCCTCAATCAGAACTTTCCCTACCCCCGGCTGCGGGTGCATTCGATGGCGTTTAAGGCGATGGGACATGGATGTGGCGATTTCATATCAATCGCATTAAGTTTTAACGCTGTTCAATTAAGTTCCAAGGTTTTCACATCTAATCGCATTAAGTTTTAACACTGTTCAAGATCGGACCTCCACTCCTGTGAGTGATTCCGCATGCTCCAATATGATCCGGCCTTCGGCTCTCATTAATGATCAGAGATTAATTATGACAAGCGTCCTTCGATTTCATTGCAGTCGGGTCGATAAAATGGCATTTCGCTATGGTTTTTCAGACAATCCGGTTGCTGGGTTACACTACCTGCTCACTGTGACGAGAAGGAGAAGTGGCCAGCTGAACTGCTGCGTAGACCTTGTTGCATATATTCATTTCTCTCAGTCTAGTCCTTGTCTGTCTTCCTCTGTTTCTTGGAATTCTGCTTCTCCGTCTCCTCTTGTGCCCACTGCTAGTGAGACTGCACCCATGCCTCGCATGCGTCAAAGGATGCATTGCCATAGGGGGAGCACTAGAGGTCAACTCCTACGCGCTCCCTCCAGCCCCTCAACCGAGATGTCTTCCGACCAGTCTAGTGATTATTATGCAGGTCGCTATCCAAATACTAGGAGTGGGCGGGGTCGGGTTGTAGTATCTGGCCACCGTATGGATTCCCCTGCTCCTCGTTTCCCCACCGCTAGTTCACCTTCTCCCACGACGCGCACTGCGCAATTTTCCTTTAATTTCTCTCTCAACCGCCCACGAATTACAGCTTCAATCACTGTGGTTTTCCGTGAGGAGGCCCAAACGGAGGAAGAATGCACCCGTCTAGCGGGTCTAAGCTCGAAAAAAGCTGGCCAGCATTTGAGCCTTCAGGAGGGGAGCCATGGCATGAATGTGGAGGTAGCACCTAGCGATCCTGGACCTTTCGAAGGATGGTGCCGAATCGTCGAGGAGCCGGAGGAGTAGTTTGGTTAATTTGTTTTTCTTGCTTCGTGGCCCACTTAATTGGGCTGCTTTTAGATTATTTTACTGTTCTGGACCTTTGTAATATTTTTGAATTTTGTAAATTAAACGTTCAAGACTGGTTTCCCCGTATGAGGGCAGTCTTCTTAATTTTTTGATTTTTTGATGACAAATTTTCCATGATTTTGGGCAATGATTTTGACTTCGGTGTAATTTTATTCCCACTTTTAATAGATTAACTTTACTTAGAAAAAAAAATGTTGCCATGTTTCTATTTTAAACCTGTTTTTTGAAATACAGAGCCATGTTTATATGGTCTACGTATTATACTCTTTCTCTGTATATCTACGGGAACCTTTTTGCTATGAACAGGGTGGATGTTGTAGCAGGCTACTAATGGAAACAAGCGAGCTTGAACCTTACATCTCGGATGCAACAGATGGTTACCAATTTTGGAATCAAGCGAGTCTGATCTTACAAGCGAGCCTGGGTTTCTGCAGATGGTTATCATACTCCTCACATGATTAGTGTTTTTCTCTGTTCAAGGATTTTGGGTACTTTAATTTGTATTTGGAACAATGGACGTCAGTACTCTATCTATTGCTTTAAAATTCTACATACTGCTATTTCACTTTCTTATAGATGCCTCGGGCATATTTGGATGCTTTCTCAGATTTGTCGATAATCTCCATGTGGACCGTTACTGGGTTTTATATCATGTCCCTGTATGTGACATGGGGTATTTTTCTATCATTGTATGGGGTGGGACTTCCACTTTTTTGGATGGATATTTGGGTTCCAATCTTCAGATGTGAAAATGTAATGACTTCATGGACTGTTTTACTTCATATAATATATTCAAAAAAACATTTTTTCTCTTGTGAAAAAAAAATGATTAATGTTTATCACTTTGCCTTCAAAACTAGATATGCTGGTCTATGTTGCTGGTTTATTGATATGGTCTAATGGTCTTTTTATATTTTGGACATATCACACTCCTCACATGATTAGTGTTTTTCTCTGTTCAAGGATTTTGGGTACTTTAATTTGTATTTGGAACAATGGACGTCGGTACTATATCTGTTGCTTTACTATTCTACATACTGCTATTTCACTTTCTTATAGATGCCTCGGGCATATTTGGATGCTTTCTCAGATTGTCGATAATCTCCATGTGGACCGTTACTAGGTTTTATATCAAGTCCCTATATGTGACATGGGGTATTTTTCTATCACTGTCTGGGGTGGGACTTCCACTTTTCTGGATGGATATTTGGGTTCCAATCTTCAGATGTGAAAATGTAATAACTTCATGAACTGTTTTACTTCATATAATATATTCAAAACAACGTTTTTCTCTTGTGAAAAAAAAATGATTAATGTTTATCACTCTGCCTTCAAAACTAGCGATGCTGGTCTATGTTGCTGGTTTATTGATATGGTCTGATGGTCTTTTTATATTTTGGACATATCACAATCCTCACATGATTAGCGTTTTTCTCTGTTGCAGTATTTTGGGTACTTTAATTTATATTTGGAACAATGGACGTCGGTACTCTATCTGTTGCTTTACTATTCTACATACTGCTATTTCACTTTCTTATAGATGCCTCGGGCATATTTGGATGCTTTCTCAGATTGTCGATAATCTCCATGTGGACCATTACTAGGTTTTATATCATGTCCCTGTATGTGACATGGGGTATTTTTCTATCATTGTCTGGGGTGGGACTTCCACTTTTCTGGATGGATATTTGGGTTCCAATCTTGAGATGTGAAAATGTAATGACTTCATGGACTGTTTTACTTCATATAATATATTCAAAACAACGTTTTTTCTCTTGTGAAAAAAAAATGATTAATGTTTATCACTCCGCCTTCAAAACTAGCGATGCTGGTCTATGTTGTTGGTTTATTGATATGGTCTAATGGTCTTTTTATATTTTGGACATATCACACTCCTCACATGATTAGCGTTTTTCTCTGTTCAAGGATTTTGGGTACTTTAATTTGTATTTGGAACAATGGATGTCGGTACTCTATCTGTTTCTTTACTATTCTACATACTGTTATTTCACTTTCTTATAGATGCCTCGGGCATATTTGGATGCTTTCTCAAATTTGTCGATAATCTCCATGTGGACCGTTACTGGGTTTTATATCATGTCCCTGTATGTGACATGGGGTATTTTTCTATCATTGTCTGGGGTGGGACTTCCACTTTTCTGGATGGATATTTGGGTTCTAATCTTCAGATTTGAAAATGTAATGACTTCATGGACTGTTTTACTTCATATAATATATTCAAAACAACGTTTTCCCTCTTTTAAAGTTTCATTTTTTTTTTTTTAAATTGAACCCATCGTCGCTATATCGATGCCTTCTAAGCATCGAAATTGCGACAGATTATAAATGTCGAAAGAGCGACAGTATAAAAACATCGAATGAGTGATGTTCAACACATCGGACCACATTTCGTCAGAATTGCGACAGTTTACAAACGTCGGAAGAGCGACGTCTAAAACGTTGGACCACATTTCGTCGGAATTGTGACAGTTTACAACCGTAGAAAGAGTGATGTCCAAAACTTCGAACCACATTGCGTCGGAATTGCGACAGTTTAAAAATGTCGAAAGAGCGACGTTCAAAACGTCGGACCACATTTCGTCGTAATTGTGACAGTTTACAAACGTCGGAAGAGCAACGTTCAAAACGTTGGACCACATTTCTTCAGAAGTGTGACAGTTTACAAAGGTCGGAAGTGTGACGGCTTGGGAAATGTCGGAAGAGTGACACTTGTTTGGAAGCGAGGGAAAAAGTGTTGATAGTGCGACACTTCTTAATTGCGTCGGAACTACGACGGTATGGTAAAACACATTTTTCCTGCCCTCGAATTGTCGCTCTTGCGACGACTATGTGTCGGAATAGCGACGAATTGGCCGTCGGAATTTCCGCCAAATTTTCTAGTGTGTCGATAAATGATTCTCCAAAATGGAATATTCCAAGGAATATGCCTGGAATATTCTTTGGACTATTCTTTTTTTAATTTTTCCAAAGTTTAAAAGTCAAACTTGGTCAACTGAATTTTGGAGTTTACTGGAGACTTCAAACCTTCATAAATTTCACATACGACCTCGGTTTTGAGAACCGTTCATGGTGCTAGAATTGCAACAACTAGGCCTTTCTAGTCGTTTAGGTTTGGCACTCTTCCGAGCACTTTGAATTTTGAGCTATCATTCTGGTCCATGATCCAGTTTTGATTAGCAGCCAATGCTCTAGATAGTTTATTTCCATTATTTCTGTAAGAATATTTATGTTATTTGATATTAATGAAATGAAATATTATGTCTGCTGCATCTATGTGTTTGTGTTTATTTCTGTGTATTATTGTGTTCTTGCATAAATCTGGATCAGTGGTATCAGAGTGGTCTCCTCCTTCTCTATTTTTTCTTTGCATGTCCCCAACAAGTTCAGGGTATAAGGAGTTATGGCTCATTCTGGTTGAACCCTTGCAATATCAACCTCGCAAACCTTGAATTTCTGCCATGGCAGAAGAAAAGTGATCAGAATTGGATCAAGGACCTAAGGATTAGCTCAAAATTAAAAATTATAGGATTGGGTTGAAACCAAAATGGTTGCATAGGTCTCATCTTCCTGATTCCGACGTCACAAACGGTTCAAAAAATAGACACTGTATGAAGAAGTTATTGCACCTTGAATGCCGAGTGGGTTTGACGGAGCACGAAGGGGCCAACCATCCTCCCATGGAACCTCATCATATGACTAGTGTGGGAGCTTAATGTTAAGAGAACTTAAGGAGCCTAAGCTCAAGTTTAATATTTAATTAAGCTTTAGTTAAGTGGAGCTTAATATGGCAGATATTTTGGAGGCGCTCCCAAATTTAGGCATACTTCCACTTTTCGTGGAGTTAACTGGCAGTTGCCCCATATTTTGTGGAGGAAATTGGGGCAAATTTGTTTTGGTCATAAATCTCTCATTATTGAACCAAATTGGATGAAATTTTGGTCAATTTTGGGTCTAGTTGACCTCTTGAGCACTTTGGGATAGTTTTTAGGTCTAATGGAGTTGATCTTCAGTAGATTTTTCTTCAGGGAAGATGAAGGAGCCATCAGGGCCACCATGAGACAAATTCGGTTTAAGGCCTAACCAGGGGAGTTAGAGTCCTTTTCCCAAGTTCCAATAGGCTAAATTGGATAATTAAGATGTTTTGAATCTGATGAAATGGTTTGAAGAGCTTTTAGTGAGCATTAGAAATCCGAAAAGCTTCATTTAAGTTCCAGAGGCCATTTTTGCCTACTTTTGCCAGTAGCAGTGTAGGGCCTAGCCAAGGGAGCTAGAGACCATTTGCAGTGAACCAGTGGCCATTATTGACTGGGAATTTGATTCTAAATCTAATGACAGAGGTTTCAGAAAGTTTGGATAACTTCTAGAGGTTGAAAACTTAACAGAGATGTTTTATTTAACCCTAGTGCTAGGGGGTGTCGACAGTGTATGGAGGCGAAACCGGAGCAGCCTGAGGTTGTTTCTGATGAAAAAATAGTCTAAATTGGATTTTTTCAAAAATTTTGGAACTAATGGAAGTGGTGTTAGTACATTTTTAGAACTTCTTCAGCTCGAGAAGTTGATGGGAAGTTTTGGGAAACCCTGGGCAAACTGTGGAGGATAGCCTATTTTGGGGATGATGTGCTTGATTTAAGCAATTTATCAGTTGAAATTTGGTGTATGATTTTTTTTGGATATAGCAGTAGTGGTTTTGGTGATTTAAATATAATTATGAGGGATTTTGTGCCATTAAGAAGCTCAGAGAAGCTTAGTGCACCGACAAAAGGAAATGTGTTAACAGAGCCTAAAACTGTTTGTAGAATTTCCACAGCCATTAGAGGGATTTAAATGGTATTCTCATCCCTTTGAATCATTTTTGTATTCATTGGTGTTAAGCATGAAACTTGTAAAAGAACAATTACTTTAATCCCAAAGAGTCAAGTCTAGTTGACAAGACTCAAAGGAGACGTAGCCCACGAGATTTCGGGTGAAATCCTATATTATATTGCTATTGTGTTTAATGGTTTTATTTCTGAATTATGTTTTTGTTATACATGTTACATTACAGCAAGAAAAAATAAACTTAAGACACATAAACATTAAAAAAAACATATACCACTTTCAAGCCCAAATTCCGCAAAACGTTAAGTTCAAGCTAGATCATTTTAATTAAAACTTAGTGGTAGGTTCTTGAACTCCATACAAGTTATCCACACCATTTTCAGATTAGGTTTGTATTAGAGCATAGTTTCTTTCTTGACAGAGCATTTGGCTTCTTGATTGTATAGCTTGAAAGGTGTTAAACAGTGTAAAATATTGATTGTTTTACTGTTTGCAAACTGATTGTTGTTTGAGTTTTCTTGAGTTTTGGAGATAGCAACTGATTAGCTAAGTCTTGGAGAGGAAAAAAAGGAAGAAAAGGTATTAAGGCATATTCCTTACCCCAAGGGACCTCAAGGTCACTTTTGGAACAAACCCTCTTGAAGATTGTTTGTTAAGAAGCTCTTGGAGTTTGTTTGTTGTTTGGCTGCTTGAATAAGAGTTTGTCTTTATAGCCATTTGGTTAAAAAAAAAAAAATTGTTTTGAAAGCTTTGATAACTTGGTTGAAGTTAATTTTTTCATTGACATCATAATGAAAACTTCTACAAGTGAAGTTTCCTCCTTCACAAGATTCTTCGATGATGATATGAAGCGTGACTTTATTATATTGAAGGACATGGTGCAGATTTTGTTTGAGGATAAACGAGAAAGCACTGAACTTCGTGAACGTTGTTTTTCATGAAGGAAGAGAAGGAATAAATTCTTCAAAGATTTCATGATATGGAGAGGCAACTCCATCAAGCCCAAGAGGATTTTTCCAAGAAAATTCACAAGGAAGAGGTAATCCATTCTAGCTTGTCTTTAGTTTCCTCATTAGAAAGATGTGTTGGTTATTTCAAAAAACATACAAGAAGTATAGTATCCAAATTAATGATTAAAATGGGCTATGAAGGCAAGGGATTAGGCAAGCATGCATAAGGCATGGTTGATCCCATTTCAGTTGAGGAACGACCCAAGAATCTTGGTCTTGGTTATGTGCAATTTAATGGCGAAGACTCCAAAACCATGAAAGCATGTGAGGCTATTTAAAAGAGAACCTTTATTCCAAGTTCTAAGATGAAAATATGTCGAATTTGTTTAAAAGATGATTGCCATTGTTTTAAGCCTTTGTTGCAGCAAGAAGATGGTAGACATGCAGCTTATGGCGAGCATGCAAGTTCAAACAGTTTTCAAGACAAGAATGGTGATGTTAGTCTACAAATGAAATCTGTAGCCTCTACTACTTCATCTTCTCATGAAGGCAAAAAGGATGAACATTCAAAGCAATACAAGAGGTATAAATCTTCTCATGATCAATTTGATTGTGTTTCTGTAAAGCATGATAATTTTGCATGCTTAAATGGAATAAATATTTGTTGTACATATTGTGGTGGATTTAACCATGTTGTTTCGAGATGCTGGATGAGGAAGAAAGCATACAGGAAGCAGATGAGGCAAAGACAACTTTCTAAGAAGGTGCATAAGTTTTGCACATATTTCCAAAAGAAGGGACATGATGTCTCTCATTGTTGGAATTTGCATCCAACTAGTCATCCCAAGCACATGCAGCAAGAGGACAAAAAGATTGGCACATGTGGAACTATGGATTCCATTATTGATGTGAAAATGGAAGATTCACATGAGGAAGAGTTGCAGCAGCAAAAGTCTCCATGGAGGTGGCTTGGAAAGAAGTGGATGGACTTCTTAACATAGTAATAAATACTCCTTTGTACATATGCACATTTTGGTTGTATGCATGTATTTATGTTGAAAAGTTTGGTGCAAGATTGCATATAAAAGCAGTTCAGTTGAATGAATTTCTTTGTTGTTGAATTTGTTTTTCATGGAGGTGTAAAAGATGAGTATGATACTCACTTATATGGCAGCAATATATTTTAGTTCAGCTCTTTTGCCACCCACATGTTTTTGGGATTATGTACTTGTTGGTAGTTGAAAAGAAGAGTTGAAGGTGTACATGTGCATGGAAGTTGTATGTGTAAATAGTGAACTGTAAATAGGTTCATTGTACATTTATTCATGCAAAATGTGTTTGTCAAGATGTATCATGTTTTTTATCGACTTGTGTCAATTGCGTCGCACATGTTTTTCGACTTGTGTCGATTGTGTTGCAAACTTTTTACATTTATTTTGTGTCAATTGTATAACACATTTTATGATGACTTGTTGTTTATGTCGCATGTTGCATGACTTATGTTTGAGCCACCTTGGATCATTGATCAAGGTAGCGATGTACAGTTTACTTCTGCAATTTCTTTCCAGAAATTTTCAGAGAGAGTGCAAAAAAGACATCTCTTGACAGGAGGACAAACACATCGATGAAGGGAAGTGTGAATTTATTTCTAGTTGTGGTTCAAATTCACTAGCCATGCAGGGAAAGTGTTTGTAGGCTGAAGAGAAGAGGGTGCAGTCCTCTCATTTGCTGTAAAGATCAGTTTCAATAGTCCAAGAGAGCTTTTGGGGTCCAAAAGCTTCTCATTTGGGAGGTGTGATCAGAACTGGATCAAGGACCTAAGGATTAGCTCAAAATTTAAAGTTACATGATTGGGTTGAAACTAAAATGTTTGCATATGCCTCATCTTCTTGATTCTGGCACTGCAAATGGTTCAAAAAATGGACACCATATGAAGAATCTATTGCACTTTGAATGTCAAGTGGGTCCGACGGAGCACGGAGGGGCCAACCCTCCTCCTATGGAACCTCATCATAGGACCAGTGTGGGAGCTTAATGTTAAGAACGCTTAAAGAGCCTAATCTTAGGTTTAATATTTAATTAAGCTTCAGTTAAGTGGAGTTTAATATTGCAGAGATTCCTGGAGGCACTCCCAAATTTAGGCAGACTTCCACTTTTAATGGATTTAACTGGCAGTTGCCCCACATTTAGTGGAGGAAATTGGGGCAAATTTGTTTTGGTCATAACTCTCTCATTATTGAACCAAATTTGTTAGGTCCCTATATTACTAGTATAGTCCCTTATTTTTGCAAGTGTAACCCCCTTATTGTTATTATTGTACTCCTGTAACCCCTATATTGTTATTATTGTGCCCTTAAATTATTATTGTTAGGTCGGCTAGGATTACATTGTGGCCCCACTAGGATTACAATGTGGCCCCATGGACTCCTATATATAGAAAGGAGGTTT
This sequence comes from Pinus albicaulis, assembly GCA_034641835.2. Classification (NCBI taxonomy): domain Eukaryota; kingdom Viridiplantae; phylum Streptophyta; class Pinopsida; order Pinales; family Pinaceae; genus Pinus; species Pinus albicaulis. The sequence continues at coordinate 1,194,649,663 of CM076584.1, read as the reverse complement.
TTTAATTTGTATCATCCAAGAATTTTTCATTCATGTAATGTATTGGAGGTTTCCCCCTCGAAGTGGCTTATATCTAAGGAGTTGATATGCCTTTTCTTCTATTTTTGGAGCTGGTTCATTTGGTATCAGAGGTTTGATATTCTAGGGTTTCGCTGCTCCAAACAGGTCATCATGGCATTTTCGCTATAACGTTTTTTATATGAAGGTTAAGAATCTAAAATTTTTAGAGTTAGAAGGAAAAATCCTGAGGAACATCATCACAAAATTTCAGAGCTTGGTTCACAATATTTTCGGAGACATGATCTGTGCAAGTTAGGTCATGTTGCAGGCTCCTGAATTTAACCTAAACAAGTCATCGTGGTATTTTCATAATAAATTTTTTTCTACAAAGGTTTAGAATCTGATATTTTTAGAGTGTGAAGCTGAAATCCTGAGGAAAATTGTCAAAAAATTTCAGATATTGTTTCACAGTACTTTCGGAGATATGATCTGTGGAAGTTAGGGCTTTTTGAGGCTTCTGAATTTCATCTCAAAGAGGTGATCATGGGAAAATATTCATAGCTCTCTCTCTGAGCATCAGATTGGAATGCTGTAAAAAGTGGCTACAAATGCACAGATTTTAGTTTTTGGTCTATCAATTTCATAGCAAAAGGAGGAAACAGTGCCACGTGGCAAGTCATACAAGTTCGCTTTACTGAACCAATCAAAATTGGGTCATTGGGAGAGATTGGACATAACTTTGTCTTGAAGAATCCAAATCAAATTAGACCTGTGGCATTTGAAAGAATATTCATAGGGCTACTATAGGGTGGAATTTTAGATATTTAGGATTCACAATTATAGAGATAATTCAATTTGAATATCGAGCTCCTCAAAATCAAGTAAAAGGTGTGTATTTTTTTATTTTATTTTTTCCGAATTGCATAAGTCTTGTTTGAAGAATCAAGTTGAATTAATTCCAATGGCATATTGTAGAATAGATATCAGTATTGGATTATAAAATGGCCCCTAAAAATAATTCAACACCCATTAAGCCTTTAGAAGTCTCTACTATGACTCATGAAGATGAAGAATGGCAACATGACATATCAAAATTACAGGAGCAAGTGCAACAAATTTGGCTCTCACAAAGAACAACAAAAAATGAAATGGAAGTTTTGAAGAAAGGTGTGGAAACTAAGATGGATGGTTTTAAGAAATGCATGGAAGCTAAGATGAATGGTTTGGAAGCTAAGATGGATGGCATGGAAGCTAAGATCAATGAAAAAATGAAAGACAACATGGAAAACATGAAGAAGGATATAAAAGTAGACATTGAAGGTTTGGAAAATTTTATACAAGAAATGTTTCCTAATGGTGAAAAGATAGTAGAGGAAACTCATGATGAGAAAAAAATAAATGTTAATCATGATTTCATAAACTCTACTGTTGGAGGGAAGAACCACCATATTCCAAAAATGGATATGAGGAAGTTTTATGGAAAGGATCCTGTAACATGGATACTACAGATGGAGCAATATTTTGATCTCAATAATGTGAAAAAAACACAAAAGGTACGCATTGCAACTTTACATTTAGAACAAAATACATTTGTATGGTATCGATTGCTTTGTTCCTGTAAAAAAATTGTCACTCGGTCAATTTTTACGGAGGAAATGATAGCACATTATGAGGATACGAAGAGCAACACCTTCTTTAGCCAATTGATCAGTCTCAAAGAAAAGGGTTTAGTGGGGGAGCACATTGAGGACTTCCAAAAATTGAATATAAGGGTAACTAATATTTCAGAGGAACACATGATTGATCTCTTCATAGGTACTTTAAAGGATAACATCCAACATGAAGTTCTCATTTTGGAACCTTATTCATTGGAGAAGGCATTCAGGTTGGCTAGAAAAACTGAATGTAAAATTATGGCGACAAGGAAGCCTACCACTCACTTCTATAAAGAGGTAAGTGTTTGTAATCCTAGATTTGCACAACCTACAAGGTTGACACCACAAAAATTGGAAGAAAAAGGAGAAAAAGGGCTTTGCTATAGTTGTGATAGAAAATACACTAAAGGTTATCAGTGTGCTGAGAAGAAATTATTTTACATAGATTGTGAAGAGGAAGAATAAAATGAACAAGAATCTTCAAAATAAGAGGATATACACCACCAATCAACCCTAGAAGAGGAACAAATGAGTCCGACCATATCGTGTAATGCATTGGCAGGAATTACCACTCCTCAAACTCCCAAGATAGAAGGACATATCAAGAAGAAAAAGGTAATAGTGTTGATTGATTCAGGTAGTACCCATAATTTTATTCATTGTAAGGTAGCCAAGGAATTGAATTGTTTCCTATACCTAGCACTATAATGTCAAGTGATGGTTGCAAATGGAGGAACTATAAATTTCTCTGGAAAATGCCATAATATCAAACTAAATATGGGGGAATATGTATTGAATATTCCAATGCTTTCCATTCCTATGAGAGGTGTTGATGTTGTACTAGGAGTACAATGGTTACAATATTTGGGGACGGTAGCTTTTAATTTTCAAGAAATTTTCTTGAATTTTCTTTTTCAGAAGGAAAGGAAGTCAAATTATGGGGTATTGCGAGGAAGCCAGGAAATATAATAAGCTCTAATGTCATGAAAAAGCTTCTAAAGAAAGAACAATGAGGCGTAATTGCACAATTATGCTCACTAGTAGTTCCAACATCAAAATCATCTATTTCTTTAGATCTCCAAAAAGTCTTGGACAATCATTCCAAGGTGTTTTAAAATCGCAAAGGACTCCCACCTATTCGTGTTCATGATCATGCTATTCATTTGATTCCAGGAAGTGTTCCTCCAAGCATTAGGCCTTATAGATATCCTTATGTCCAAAAGAGTGAAATTGAACATATGATTGCAGAAATGTTAGAGGCTGGTATAATTCAACCTAGTCAAAGTTCTTTCTCTGCTCCTGTAGTATTGGTACACAAGAAGGATGGATCATGGCACATGTGTCCGGATTAGAGGGAGCTCAATAAGGTCACCATTAAAGATAAATTTCCCATTCCTGTGATTGATGAATTACTGGATGAATTACATGGAGCAATTTATTTTACCAAGTTGGATCTTCGTTTAGGATATCATCAAATTAGAATGAAGACTGAAGATATTATGAAAATAGCATTTCAAACTCATGAGGGTCATTATGAATTTTCCATTTTCTATAGGGTATTATTGCAAGTTTGTTAAGAATTAGGGGAGAATAGTAGCACCTCTAACAACATTATTGAAGAAAGATGCATTTTCATGGACTCCTAAAGCAACTAAGGCCTTTGAACATCTTAAAGAAGAAATGCGCCTAGCATCGGTCTTAGCTACACTAGATTTCACAAAAAACCTTTATTGTGGAATGTGATGCCTCAGGAAATGGAATTGGTGTTGTTTTAATGCAAGAAGGAAGACCCATTTCTTTTGAAAGTCGTCCAATCAAAGGAAAGTATTTACAAAAAGCTATTTATGAGAAGGAAATGTTAGCAATACTACATGCACTAAAGAAATGGCGAACTTACCTAAAGGGAAGACACTTGAAGGTAAAAACTGATCATGATAGTCTTAAACACTTTTTGGAACAAAGACTATCTTCAGAAGAGCAGCAAAAATGGGTCACAAATATGTTGGGTTATGACTTTGAAATAATCTACAAAAAAGGGTAGATAAATGTTGTTGCAGATGCACTCTCAAGAAAGAATGAAGAGGTGGAAGCATTGCTTTGTGCCATATCTATTATCCAACCAGATTGGATAACTGAAGCAAGGGATGAATTGAAGAAGAACGAAGAAGTGTGGACACTCAATCAAAAGTTGCAGCAAGATCCTAGTACATCTGATACATTTAGTTGGAAAAATGATTCCTTATGGTAAAAAGATCGCTTATATCTTTGTAAGAATTCCCAACTAAAAAAAAATATTATTTTGGAATTGCACACTTCTCCTTTAGGAGGACACTCAGGATTTTTAAAAACATACCACAAGGTGAAGAAAGATTTTTTTTGGGATGGCCTTAAATCTGATATTCAAAATTTTGTAGTGGAATGTTTGGTTTGCCAGCAGAATAAAGTTGAGACAATTAAGACCTAAGGTCCTCTACAACCTTTATCCATTCTAAGTCAACGTTGGGAGGAAATTTCAGTGGATTTTATCATAGGTTTACCTAAGTCCGAAGGAAAGAGTGTCATCATGGTGGTAGTTGATAGACTTACCAAGTATGCAAAATTTTGTCCATTATCTCATCCATTTAAAGCAAGTACAGTTGCTACTACATTTATGGACACAATTCAAAAGCTATATGGAAACCCAAGGGTTATTGTGAGAGACAGAGATCCCATTTTTACTGGAAATTTTTGGACGGAGTTATTTTCTTTTTTGGGTACTCAATTAGCTCATAGCTCTTATCATCCTCAATTTGATGGTCAAACTGAGATAGTAAATAAATTTTTTGAAGGATATCTTCGTTGTTTTGTATCTGATAAACAAACACAATGGGTCAAGCGGTTACCTCTTGCTGAATGGTGGTATAACACTTCCTTCCATACTACAGCAAAAATGACCCCATTTATGGCACTTTATGGATATCATCTACCATCCATCACATCATATTTAAGAGAAAATTTGAAGGTTCAAGCAGTGGAAGATCACATTGAGCATCAAAAATAAGTTCTCCAACTCTTAAAGGATAACCTGAATTTGGCACAAAATCAAATGAAACAACAGGTAGATCAACATTGTAGCAAGAGAAGTTTTGATGTAGGAGACTGGGTATTTTTACGGCTACAACCATACAAACAAATGTCCCTCAAGCAAGCTAAGAAGGATAATAAATTATCACCAAAGTACTATAGTCCTTACAAGGTGTTGCAAAAGATTGGTACTATGGCATACAAATTGGAGCTTCCTGCATCTTCACGAGTGCATCCAGTTTTCCGTGTTTCATGCTTAAAGAAGGTTTTAGGTGAAAATCTTCCTGTTCAAACAATATTGCCATAACTTGATGAGGAAGGAAAAATCATATTGGAATCTTAAACGGTCATGGAAACAAGAACTTGACAGCTACGAAATCGATCAATTTCAGAGTATATCATCAAGTGGAAGAACTTACCCATTGAAAATTCTACATGGGAGGATGAAAACTTTACACAAAAGCACCCATAGCTACTCAAGCATTGAGGACAACACTTTTTTGAAGGAGAGGGGCATGTTAGGTCCCTATATTACTAGTATAGTCCCTTATTGTTGTTAGTGTAACCCCCTTATTGTTATTATTGTACTCCTGTAACCCCCATATTGTTATTATTGTGCCCTTCAATTATTATTGTTACGTCGGCTAGGATTACATTGTGGCCCCACTAGGATTACAATGTGGTCCCATGGACTCCTATATATAGAAAGGAGGTTTTGTAATTTTTATCATCCAAGAATTGTTCATTCATGTAATGTATTGGAGGTTGTCCCCTCAAAGTGGCTTATTTCTAAGGAGTTGATATCTCTTTTCTTCTATTTTTGGAGCTGGTTTCACAACAAAATTGGATGAAATTTTGGTCAATTTTGGGTCTCTTCAACCTCCTGAGCACTTTGGGATAGATTTTAGGTTGAATGGAGGTGATCGTCAGCAGCTTTTGCTTCAGGGAAGATGAAGGAGCCATCAGGGCCACCATGAGACAAATTCAGTTTGAGGCCTAACCAGGGGAGTTAGAGTCCTATTCCAAAGTTCCACTAGGCTAAATTGGATAATTCAAATGTTCTAAATCTGATGAAATGGTTTTTAGCCTATAGAGAGCATTAGAAAGATGAAAAGCTTCATTTAAGTTCCAGAGGCCATTTTTTCCTACTTTTTCCAGTAGCAGTGTAGAGCCTAGCCAGAGGAGTTAGAGACTATTTGCAGTGAACCAGTGGTCATTATTGATTTAAAATTTGATTCTAAATTTAATGACAAAGGTTTCAGAAAATTTGGATGACTTCTAGAGGTTGAAAACTCAGCAGAGAGGTTTTCTTTAACCCTAGTGCCAGGGGGTGCTGACAGTGTATGGAGGGGAAAGTGGAGCAGCCGAAGGCCGTTTCTGATGAAAAAATAGTTGAAATTGGATTTTTCAGAAATTTTGGAACCAATGGAAGTGGTTTCAGTACATTTTGAGAACTTCTTCAGCTCAAGAAGTTGATGGGAAGTTTTAGGCAGCCCTGGGAAAACCATCAAGGATAACCTATTTTGGGGATGTTGTGCTTGATTTAAGCAATTTATCAGTTGAAATTTGGTGTATGATGTTTTTTGGATATATTAGTAGTGTTTTCAGTGATTTAAATATAATTCTAAGGGAGTTTGTGCCATTTAGAATCTCATAGAAGCTTAGTGCGTCGACAGAAGGAAATGTGTTAACAGGAGCCTAAAGCTATTTGCAGAATTTGTGTAAAAATTATATAGAAGATGCATGCATATATCTAGATTCTCCTGATCTAAAAATATTTAACTTCTTTATAAATACATAATCCTTCCACTGTTAATATTTTTCGGAAATTAAAATCAATTTCAAACACATGAAGCAGTAAAAACAATCGCACATAACACATTTGTTTAACAGGAAAGCCTGAAGCTGAAAACCCCAACTATCATATATTATTTATCACGGAGATCATGTAACAATCTCATACAAAGCTTAGTACATCAATCTCTCAGTACAATCAATCGTCACACACTAATCAGAAGAAATCTGCAAATCCATGCATTGATTTCTTGCCACCTGCTAGCCTGCCTCCACTGTGCAATCCCTGCTGAATAATAGCTTTGGATTAATTTGAATTACCCTTGCCTTGACTGTGCAATCCTCATTGGAAACTCTAATTTGTGTGTGGTGCAATCAATGCATCACTATAGTCACAACAAATAGTCCATCCTGCCCTTTCACCTATCTCTCCACTGGGTCTCCACTGGAACTGCCATGCATTGTAGTTAACTGCTGTATTGTTCAGTTGATTAATGAGTTATTATTTGTGAATTAATTAACTTATTAATTCACTCCACTCTCACTAGTGTATTATTCAGTTAGACTAGATACAACTAGCTCAGCTGAGTTTAACTCCATTTACAGAGTTAAACTGAATAACAACTCCATGAACTACTCTTCCAACTTTATCATAACTTTTCCACTTCAGTTCTAACTAATTCCTCCATGCATGAACCACAATTAAACCCTAGGAATTGCGTAATTCCTTCAGCCCACTGATTTTCCAAGTCTGTGTACTGAAACTAAGTTCTCCAAAAGAATAAGTTGTTGTTTATTGTCGGATTATTATTAAGAGCTAATAATAATCGAAACTTCTTTTTTTAGATCGACGATATATAAATAGCCTTCGCCCAATATTCTAAAAATATAATTTCATCTAGTTTTTAAACTTGACCAACCATCCACAAATAGCATCCTGCAACTTATGAAATATGATCACCATGTCTAAAAATAGACTTGCGCCAAAAATAGCTTGCGGGCCCACTTAGTGAAGACAACTCATTTTCACTAAGCTCATCATCCTGTTGAATCTCAACACTCCCTTATAACAAGATAGGGATTATCCTTCACCCCGATCCTGCCTCTATGGTATTCAAATTTGCTCCTGGTGAGCGCCTTCATCAAAATATCTGCATCCTGATCCTCCGTAGGAATGTACTGAAGCAACATGATATTCCGCTGCACACAATCTCTGATATGATGATACCAGATATCAATATGTTTAGATCTATCATGAAACATAGGATTAATCAATAGTTTAATTCAACTCTGATTATCACAATGTATCACTGTAGGATCTAAATGTGATTCGAACAAACCAACCAGGATATTCCTCATCCATATAGCCTCACATGCAGCTTGACTTGCTACCATGTATTCTGCTTTTGCTGAACTGAGTGCCATGGATCTTTGTTTCCTATTGTACCAAGAAACTCTCGTAGATCCGATACTGAAAATCCCTCCTAATGTGCTCTTTTTGTTTTTTGGGCTGCCTACCCAATCTGCATCTGTGAAACCATCCAACTTCACCTCATCCGTCTGTCTGTACCATAAGCCATACTCAGATGTGCAACTGAGATACCTCAGGACATGCTTGCCTGCCTTCCAAAAGAGCTTGGTAGGCTTAACCATCGCTTGTTAAAGCTGGTTCACCGCATAGCATATGTCCGGTATTGTATTAACTAAACACATGAGCGAACCTACAAACTGTTGATAAAAAATGGTATCCACTACCTTTGCCGATGTAGCATCCTCTTTCCTCCAGTTTCCTAGAAGAGGAGTGTCAATAGAATTGCAGCCTTGCATGTAAAACTTCTCCAGTATCTCCCGAGCATATTTTCCTTGAGACACAAACAGTTCACCTTCCCACTGCCATATTTCCAATCCAAGGAAATAATGAAGGAGGCCCAAATCCTTCATCTCAAAATCCTTTGCAAGGTTTGCCTTGCATGAGTGTATCAACTTCTCATCACTCGTTAGTATTAAATCATCAACATAAAGAACAATTATTGAAAGCTTACCCTCCACCACGATTTGGTATAGGTTTTCATCCGCCTCACTCTTGGTAAAGCCAAGTCCAGTGAAATAGCTGTCGATCCATGTGTACCAAGCATGAGGTGCTTGATTTAGCCCATACAACTCTCTTTTGAGCCTGCACACATGCGAATCACTGTTGTAGATCTCAAATCCTTCAGGATGCTCAATGTACACCTCTTCCTCAATGATCCCATTAAGGAACACAGTCTTCACATCCATATGATGAATGTGCCAACCCATCTACGCTGAGAGAGAAATGATGGTCCTTATGGAAGAATACTGTGTGACAGGTGCAAATGTTTATTTATAATCAATCCCCTCGATTTGTGAGAAGCCCCAGGAAAAAAATCTTGCCTTATACTTCTCGATGCTCCCATTAGCAGCTTGCTTTACCTTGTAGATCCATCTTGATCCTACAACTGATTTACCCACCGGCCTTGGAACAATCTCCCAAGCACTGTTTCTGACAATGGAGTCATACTTGTCCACCATGGCATCTACCCATGTGAGCTCCTGCACTGCTTCCTCAAAATAAGATGGCTCTGTCAAGACACACTTGCTCATAAGAGCCATGTATCTAGTAAAACAATCAGGTGACTGTCTCTGTCTACCCTGTGATGTAGGGACTCCTACATTCTATGCCGCATCAAGCTTCAGTCTCTCAGCTTCTTTGGTACGCTTTCTGCCTTGTCTTATGTTTGGTTCTGCATGAGGGGACTCCTCCACTCCATGAATCTCCTCTTGTGGCTAATCCACATCTAGAGGCTCATCTTTGGGAACAAGAAGTTCCTCCTCTATGTTAGCTCCCCTATAAATTTTTGACAAGCAAAGTAGGGGGCTAAAATGTTTCTGAGACTTCAATGAATGCATCTCCCCTGGAAACACATCATCCTTGAAGTCTTCTGTGCCTTTTCTCTATGATGTAATCCCCTCTGCTGATTTCCATACAAGAAGCCTCTCTAATTGTGACAAACTGTGTTCCTAAGAGCCTTATTTTTTGCCCCTTTTCCCCCCTTTTTCAAGTTTCCCTTGCTCCCCTCTTTTCCCCTATTAACCCTCTAAACCTCCCAAGATCCCCTTTAAATCCCATTTTTTCCCTTTGTTTAAACTTTTATACCCCTTTCCTTCCTATCGTTACCCTTTATAGGCCCCAAAATGCAATAAAAAGGTTTAAAAACCCACTTTAAACTTTATATCAGGCCTAGCCCCTCTCCCGCTTAGCCCCACACCTCTTCCTCCACATGATCCGGCACTGGAACCACCCACGAAATCAAAAAGGCTCTTGTCGTATTTGTTCATCGGGCGCAACCTCGACCGTCGATCTTGGTAGATCTGACGGATATCATTAAATCTGCAACGCCCGGGTTTTCTCTGTTATAACTCCTGACCGCACCATCGCCATCCATTTACATGCGGATCTGATGGTCCGCAATGCGCCTGCGCCGGTGGTCCCCATACACTGTTCATAAACCCAGTGGTTTCTATCGCACCGCCTTTGGGTGGTAGGCGGCTTTCCCTCGTCGGCCAGTGATTCCATACGGAAATCGACACGTGTCCTCCTGTACGATTTCAAAACCATCATCCATCGCACATTATTGTTCAGACACAGATGCCCAGCGATATTGCTGTGGATTGTCCGATCTGGGGCGGGCCATCCGACGGCTATCGCTTGCCGAAGATGCGCAGTAGTTAACCTAGATGCACGCGCGATAACCCAAGGTATGGCCCGCCATCCGTCACCCTCCGACGCATCCACCGTCATTGATCTCCGTCACGATCGGATGGTCCACATTCAATTGCCCCCGCTGTTGACTATTCCGTCATTCGAACACGTGTCTCCTCCGTACATTCGTCCACCCCCATGACATATATCCATTCCAAGGCCAAATTTCACGGTTTTTACGTTAAATTGCTTGCTCCGACATCTTTCCATGCATTTCCCGCTCTGCCACGTCACCCCCACGTGCACTCGTCATACGTCATCCCATGCATCGCATATATTTATGAAAAATTCGTGTTTTTAAGGTTTTTTCATTCGTATTTTGCTCCGCAGACCGCCAACCTCCACTAGAGCATTTTTCACCATTTCTCTTCGATTTTTCCCCCATTTCATCATCTGCACGACCATTTCCTCCATCCATACTGCCTCTGTCATTCCTGACCGTGAATTTCTTGACACGTTTGTTGTTTTGCAGGGTTTCAAGCAAGGAAATCTGCCATGGCTCGTTATCTCTGTCACAATGGCAGAGATTGCAAAGCAGGTCATGTACAGAGATGCATTTAGTGAAGCCAAGCCTGGGAAGGTGATGGACATGACTGCATTTAAATAACCAGGCTGAAAAACCTGTACAGCTCTCCTGGGGCCATTAAAGACGCAGTTTTTCTCCAACAGAGATATAAATGGAACAACGAGGAGGCATGCCAATAAATATTTTTGAGCCCTATGCAGAGTATTGAGAGGCAAAGTACCATATTGAAGACCCCGAGGATCGATCAGAAGGTCCTGTGTACAAGTAAAAGATAACATCAGGGTTTATTCACCAACATAATGTTTTTCTTCATGAAGGGACGGAATGCCCATATAGTTCTTATATTATACATCTTGTTCCTGAGGATTTTCCGCCCTGACAACCGTCCAGAATACTATCAGAAGCATTTTTTTCGCAGTATGGAGACCCAAGCATTTTTATTTTACTTTTATTCAAGTCACCAGGAGTACTTCCGAGCCCCATGGCCGAAATATGTCAAATTCATATCCAGAGAAGATCACTCTTTCATAAAAGGGGTGACAGAAATTAAATACTCAGCATTCAAACAGAATGGGCTTCAGCCCTCTTTCTTTTCAAGAGTTTAATACAACATTCAGTTCTTCACCTACCTCTTCTACTTCTCTTCAACTATAAAATGCATGAGAAAATATTGTAATGGTTGTTGATCAGTTATCAGAGAACTGCAAGCAGTTTCTTTTGAGACTCAGTATCTGTGTAAATATTGTAAGATAGGTTGAAGGATATGCTTTCAGATTGAGTATTCAGCTATTGGAAATATTGTACTTGATTGGTATTGTTACTTAATATGACAAGCACATTTCTTTGGATCCTGATCTGAAGCAGCGGTGATGTTTTCCTATCTCTGTGTTTACATTCATTTCATTTCGTTTCTACTGACTTGCATCAGAATTTTGACATAGGATTTACCCTTGTTAGGTACCCTATGTTCTTGCTCTCCTTGACATTTATGTTTCTCTTCTGAATGTATTATCTGAGAAGTGATTTCAGTTGGTTTAACCAGTGTAGTGGATGGTATTGCATGCTCTCTGATGTATGAATTAAATGAATTTACTTCTTAGATGCTTCTTGTTATAGATTTAGTTGGAATATTTGGGAACACTGGGATTGGTGTTAGCCCTGTCCACTAGGATCCTTGTATGACCTGCTGATCCATAACTTTTTGCTCTAAAATCTGTGTTATCACCTTCCTACTACTTTTCCATATCACACAATCATCTTGAAGATCCTAAGTTTCAGATGACTAGCCCAATTGAAAGCCTACCTGTTGAGTAGCAATCAAATCCTTTCCTGACTCCATTTCCCAATGGTTTTGAGTATTCCCTAAAATGTTTCACCTTTGCCTTATCCCTCTTTGCTAATCATGGTATTACGTCGAACCCTTCTTTCCTGATAACTAGCAACCAAAACAAAAAATCAAACAAACCAACCCATGCCTATAACTAGCCTAACATCTTAAACCTTGAGCTTCATAGACATAAAACTTTGCTCAAATTAGAGAGATCCCTCTCTAGACCCAGGAGGGCTAGATCCTGAGGTCCGAAAGTGGTTCTGATGTTGTCCCATCTTTTGGTCTTGCCAATTTGGCCAAAACATGGGAACCCCAACATAATGGTGAATCCACTGGGGACAAGTGAGTTCATTACACCTTAAACATTCTTAGGCATTCAAAAAACCTACAATCCTTGGTTAGGTTGGCAATTAACACTCCTATTCTCACATCAACCTCTTCACCATTTTTTGCGTTTTCCCATACTCTTGGACAGAGTCTGGAAAGGGTCAGGTAGCCTCTGGATCTCACACTCTTTAAGAGGTGACATATCTGGTAAATTCTCTCCTAGTCAATCTCTGGTTAGAGTTTGTTGTGTTTGAAGATATCCTTGAAAAGGGACATCTCAAGAGCACCATGGTGGACAATGTACCCTCCAAAAATCTCCTAAAACCTCCACTTGGTGACTCCAATATTCCATAAACATTTCAAAGACTCCACTGGTGATCAGTAGGCCTGCTGATTATCTTGGTTCACATTAGACTCCACTGGGAGACCAACCCCCATAAAAACATCAACCACAGTAGAAGTAACAAGTAAGGTTAAGCTGCTTGGTCAGAAACAACATTTTGGCTTCTAGGACCATTCATACAAGAGCTTACCCTAACCGGGACCCACCTGAAATAGTTGAAAATCTTGAGAGCATCCTCAAGGGGGCTCATACACCTAAAAGATCAACTATTTCCAATCACATCCATAGAGTTAATTCTGCACCAGAAGATCTTACAGCTCTATCACACTTTCACCTTGACCCAGACCTACCTAACAACTTATCTAGAACTAGGTCATTTAGTGGCTTAGACCAGCCAGACCCTGAGTTTCCTGATTCACCACAGCAAAGTGGTAGACACCTTGGGGATAGACAGACCCCTCCATCTACACCTCTTGATTTACATTTCATACAAAATTTGGGGCTCATTCACCCAAGGTCTGCTCATCAGTCCTCTGCTGGTCATAATATCCCTGTCATCCATATACCAGCTTCCCAAGTTAACCCTTTACCTCATCAAAACATCACCATGGCAGCGTGGTATGCACCTCTGGTTTTACCCCAACCTCTAGTACCCTTTCCAAATGATTATCAGTCAAAGATCCCACACTTCACTGTAAAGGAGTCCATCATAGCCCAACAACATGTAGATAAAATGGAAGATTATTTTGACTACATGGAAATAGATGATGATACCGTCAAAATGAGAATATTTTCCCAAAGCTTAAGGGGTGATGTGAATAAATGGTTTAAAGGCCTACCTCTGGGTAGCATCAATGATCTCCCAGCCCTATATCAAACCTTCATAAACAAATGGGAAACTAGGGCGAATCCTCGCCAACTCCTGGAAGAGTACATGACCCTTAAGAGAAACCTAGGAGAGAGTGTCCACGATTACACAAAGAGGTTCAACAGCATTTATAATGTTCTCCCTCCACATATGAAACCTCCACAAGGCATGGCCCTAGTGAAATACCCTGAAGGCTTTGATGCTGATATGGCCTATGAGTTCAGAGATAAGGAATACAACACATTGGAGGACATGCAGAAAAGAGCCGTGAACATAGAGGAAAATTTGATTGAGAAAAGAGCAAGACTGAAATCTAAGAGAAGGGTAACATATAGAGATGATAATGTAGCCTCCACATCTGATCCAAATCATGATCATCTATCTAAAAAATTGGACAAGCTATACCAAATGATGGAAAAAATGGTTGTCACGGTTAGTAACCAGAATAGAAACCAAAACCAGAACCAAAACTTTAGAAGAAACAATAACGCTCCCAACAGACAAAGAGAATCAGATCAACAAGTTATTCCCCCATTCCAAGAGAATTTTCTTGATGAAGATGAGGGAATCATAGAAGAGTCTGAGGGAAACACAATTAATATGTTTGAAACAGAAAATTCAATCCATAACTGTTATTTAGAAGAATACCAGCCTTCACCCTCTGGTTGGGGTGAGGAATGGTTGGAATCTGAAGATTACAGATTAGGATTTGAAAATGCCATGATGCAGGTCAGAGAGCAATATGAGCTTAGAAGCAAAAAGATTCAAGAAACTGCCAAACCCAAAGCTTCTGAGACTACCATAAAAAAGAGGCCTGAGAAAACTTCTAAAGCAACTATTGAAAGCAGCAAATCATCAACTGAGAGTTCTGGAAAGAATAGAGAAAAATACAACCAAAACACTAATGCACAAGGTAAACTAGCTAGCAGCACTAGCACTGCAGTTAGTGCTCCTGATAAAACTGCCACAAACACTGTACATAAGAAAAATCAACCCATTGATTCAGCCACTAAGGCAGTGGCAAATAGAACAGAGATGAGTATCCCAAAGAGTCAGTCCGCTTTCAATTTGGAAAGTGAAATTGCAAAGATCAAAATCTCCGTACCACTATCTAAGCTGGCCGCTCAGGATGTATATAAAGGCCAAATTTTGAAAGCATTGAATCTGGGGGAAAACAACGACACTGTAAATTTGAGTGATGATCAACCTGCCCTCCTGTTTGGGCCAAAGATTGAGGGAAAGTTTTAGGAAGGGGTAGTTCCGCCTTTCTATATCAGTCTCAACATTCATGACAAGATCCTACACAATGCAATCCATGATTCTGGAGCATCCCACAACCTAATGCCTAAGGTAGTTATGGAAAGACTAGGGCTAGAGATAACTAGACCCTACAAATATTTATACTCCTTCGACTCTAGTAGAGTAAAATGCCTAGGCCTGATCAAAGACTTGTGTGTGACCTTAACTCAAATCCCAGCTAAATGCATGGTCATGGACGTTGTGGTGGCAGATGTGCCACCCAAGTATGGCATGCTACTATCAATATCATGGGGAGCCAAGCTGGAGGGTACAATGCAGATGGATGGCTCATATGCCACGATCCCAATCTTTGGCCAACTTAGAAAATTGTATAGGGAGACACAAATGAAATTCCTAGTCAGTATCCCCGAAAAACCAAAAAATTCACCTGTCTATTCTGTACATACAGACCTTGACTCCTTCATATTTTGTAATGATGAATCCTTAGAAGGGTCAGAGTCCCAAAACAGAGATACAAACGAAGAGGAAGAGACCATGGATTTTAACATAATGGCTACTCTGGATTTAGAGGACAATGAAGAAGAAAACCGCAATGAAACCTATAGGATATGTGGTGGAAACCTAACTCCGAGTGAACAAGAAATGACACATAAACAGCCGTCTAGCCAGATCCCTGAAACTCATACATTTCACGAAGAACAAAGTGATCCACAGCGTAATACAAACCCTACAACACAACACAATGGCAAACCCAGCTGTAAGGGAGAAAACAATGGTAATCATGAGAATAAACCCTTGTGGGAAATGAGCTTTGACGGGTCTTGTACTAAAAGGACGACAGGGGCAGGGGCATGGGTATGGTTACATAATACAAAAAATGACTACGCTGAGAGCCACGCTTGTAGTCTGCATTTCAAATGCACAAATAATGTCACTGAATACGAGGCTCTAATCCTGGGTCTGAATCTGTTGAAGAAAAAGGGAGCCCGTAGGATAACCATAAGGGGAGATTCAGAGTTAGTATCAAACAGGTGAACGGGGAGTACACAGTGAAACATCCCAGGTTGAGAGCATATAGGAATGACACCGTGGATCTGCCGAAAATGTTTGTTCAATACAAATTAGTGTTTGTTCCTAGGAGTCAAAATGTCAGTGCAAATGGATTAGCTTGCCTAGCCAGTTCCTACCCAAAATCTCCCAGTGACCGACAGATCATCATTCAAACCAAATTCAGACCTGCTATGCCAGACAATGAAAAATATTGGCAGGTCTTTGAAGGTGATAAATAGATTCGGAGGATTTTCCTTTGCAGTGCGAACGAGTTTGAGTTTTCGATTCGTACTTCAAACTGACAAAGAACTGCTGAGCCTCAAAATTGTGCTTTCCTTCACTTCATTTTACCTCATTTTCCTTTTCCATTGCTATCTTAGACCCAATTGATCAATGAACAGAGTAGTTAAAATTACTTAGAATGATTTACATGATCGACTTGTTAAATTTCCAGATTTTTTCCATTGTAAAGAATTTTGACCGACCAGCCGGCAGCACGCATTCCGTAGCGAACCGGAAATTTCGTGTACCGCCTTCATGTTTGAGTATGTTCCGGTGGCCTCTTGAGAAAACCGCATAAGGGCATGATCCACGTCATGTCTACATGGTTCGTTGCTCATCATGGAGGAAGAACCAATTTCGGGTATGGTTTTGAACGTGGGGAACACATTTAGGAAGGAGACTTTCTATTAGACCGGTTTCGGGCCCGTATGTCTTTTTTCCCTCTTCACGTTACCCACTTCAAAGAGTCCTAACATGATTCCGATACAAAGATGTTCCCGAATTGTTGCAATTATTGTTATGTGCATTTGCTTTATAAAGACTTGGGAGACCGAGAGCTATGTTAGAGATTTTATGTTAGATTTGATGCCAGATTTTGTTTAAACTCGTGCTACATTTATGAAGACTTGCAGAGTGTTATGTTCAAACTATTTCATCTTTAATGGAGCGTAGACCGTGTTGTTCAAGCGTGATTTAATTTGGAGTTGAATTCCGTCGGCGTGTAGAGGGCCCCCGCCTCTCGTACCCGACGTATTTTGTATGTGAAATTAGATAAGTTTCCCTAGTCGCCTTTATTGCCTGTATCCGAATTAATAGTTGTTTTAATTAGCCATCAGAGTCGTACTCATTCTAACTCTTCCACAAGAAGATGCTCTTCCAAAAGATTATAATGATGAATGCTGAATACCATAGTATTGTAGGATTAGGAGTTGAATTTATAGTTGTTTTAACTAGCTATCGTAGTTATATTCATTATAACTCTTCCACAAGAAGACACTCTTCCAAAATATTATAATGATGAATGATGAATAGCTATAGTACCGTAGGATTTAGTTGTAGTTTTTTTTTGTCAGTTACTCATCACAGTTTACACTTGTTCTAATCATTCTTCCACAAGAAGAAACTCTTCCAAGAAATTCTTAAGAAGTACAAGACATGACCGTGATAATGAATGATTTATTTGTGTGTTTATACTAAGTATCATCTCTGCTCTTGCTCTTAAACGCTTGCCCAAGACATCATAATGACGAGTAGGGTATGGATATGATATCTTAGTTTTTCATTTGCTTTCTGGCCTATTTGTTTGCTAAATTTGCACTCAATTACACAATGTAATGTTTTAATTTCTTCAAAAGAAGGAACTCTTCCAAAATATCACTAATGATGAACAAACAGATTGTGTAACTTCATAGAATAATGCATGTTAGCATAGTTAGAATGCTCCTGAGTTTCATTGCATTTAACTTATGTTCAATTACTTTTTTCGAGTTTGATGATGACTTATAGTTCAAGATTGTTCTAGATTAGTGGCATTTTAGGTTCATTCTTAGATTAACCTATCACACTTGGTAATTGCAGTATTCAAATTGTCATCCATTGCACAATAAATTACTTCATTGTTGGGATTAACAAGACAGCCTTCATTATTCACAAACCTCTTCTGTTCTGGTAAATCCCTAATTGATCTATAATCATATGAACAGAAGACAACATCATTCTAAGGCCCTAAGTACCGCAATTTCCTCATCATTTTATAAACAAGAGCTCTTCCTAAGAGACTACTTTGGAGAGAAATCAATAACTCGAGGAAGGTTTTTGTACATTCAATTAAATTGCAGAATAGAGATAGGAGCTAGAATAGAAGATCTTATGATGATAACAATGTCTCTCCCTCTAATTATGTTTCAGATTCTAATCAAGGACAAAGTATCGCATCATTGTAAGCGTTGTTCACCGTTTATTTAGAGAATTTGCATACTTAGTGATCATTTCTCAAGTTTAGTTTGTGTTTTGAATCATTTATTAAAAGTCATTCAGCTTTGTTTTTTTTTTTTTTTTTTTTATTTAGTCAAGGCTTTAGATTTAATTTTGCTTCGTTGCTTCAATCGCATTTGCCATTTGTCATTCCATCAATTAGCTTAACTCTCGTTTTTAATCACCAGCTTCTTTTCCATTAGCTTTCTGTGCATTTTCCCCGCAAAACATAAAACCACCAAAAGACCAAAACATCATAAATCATCACAAAAGACCAAAAAATCATAAACACTACACACAACGCATTAGGAAACAAGCACCTAGGTACATATAGTACACTTCACTTCAGTGCAAACTTTACAAATCCTCGGTTGACACCAAATGAGCTCAGCTTAGGAGACTAGATTGAGACCCAATATTTTGGCGCCGTTGTCGTGGAAGTGAAAACTAGTAACTTTGTTTCTTAGCATCCAAAAACAATTTTATGTGAGGAGAGAGATTCAAGGGGAAGATTTATAAGTAAAGCAGAGTGCGTGTTTGATTCTAGAACACCACTTGTTTCATCTAGATCCAATCAGTACACCTTCAACTCAAACCCATCTTCCATCCTTTACCGATCCCGGACTTCTAGAAGATCTAAGGTCACCTATTCCATTAGAGAAACCTTCCACTCCATCCACCGAACCCGCCATGTAAGAAGATCTAAAACTCTGTTGGGGATAAAACCTTTCTACTTCCACAGAGAGTCAACCATGGCAGAAGAAGGAGGAGGAGGAGTTTTTAATGGAGAACACACATTATTTGGAGGAGGAGGTAGAGGTAGAGGTAGAGGAGAAGGAGGAAGAGGAGAAGGAGGTAGAGGAAAGATGGAGGAAGAGGTAGAATAGGAAGCTCTTTTGGGTTCCCTACTTGATGAAGAAACCAATACAACCAAGGAAAACATTTCACCCTCCTGGCCCTTCCAAACTTCTATGGACTTTAAAACTCAAGATCTCAAACTTTCTTATTTGAATTTGAAGTGTCATGGTAGGACTTATGACTACCTACAAGATGCTCAAAAACTCGAAATTATTTCCTTCAACTCAAGGGAGCAACATTGAAGTGGTTTATGAGTCTAATCAAGAGGTTCTATTGAACATGGGAAGACATGAAACAAGAATTTCTAGAGAGATACTTGGATTATTGTATGTCAGTTAATCATAAGGAAGAAGTGTCTAAGATGTTACAAAAGAAGATGAAACTTAGAAGATTTGTTGAAAGATTTAATTACAACATCAAAAGGGCAAAAATGGAAAATCTAGATCAAGACACCTTAAAAGCTCTTTTGTTGAAAACAATTAGGATGAATGGTTGGATATTCTTAACATGATGGGAAAAGGGGATATATCACAATTCATATTGACTCGAAATATCCGAGTTATGCATCAACCTTTCCAAGAGGGAAATTCAAAATCGTCAAAGGTCCAAGAGATCCCGCTCTTGCAAGGGCAAGTAAATTCCGTTTTGGGGGACAGTATAGACGTAAATAGGACACATGCTTGATATTTGGCATGACATCTTAGGGAGTCTTAGTGAACAACATGACACCCTTAAGATACAAAATGTGCTGCATATCAATCCGATGCTTTGGCAATCTTTGTCCCAAATGTAGAAAGAAAACATGCCTTAAGAGAGTGTCCTTGATGTAAAAAAGTTATAGAAACCTCAGGTTATTTGTCTCTGAGAAACATGAGACCAAGAATTGTCCTCTTCCTGGTCTCAAGGTTTTTTCAGAAGAACTCTGCTGCATCTATTTAATCTCTTAACTTTGTATCTAGAAGATCTTGGCAGGGACCTTTACACAAGGATTCCATGATCAAATGTATAATCAACCTCCACCTTGGAATTTGGAGTAAAGAATCCCTTGGCCCCAATTTCAAAATCAATCGCAATCTTGGGCACAAGGAACACAAATTCTCTATGGAAGATACTCTCCATATTATCGCATCTCACCATCCTATCCACCATATCCACATTTTTATCCTCAAAATCCTCAACAAAATTTCCCCAAAATATTCAACAAAATTTTCAACAAAATCCTCAACAACATCATCGTAACCAACCACATCAAAATCAACCACTTCCATTACCATTCCCTCAAAAAATCCAATCAATTGCCACTACAACCTATACCAAACCCCAATAATAAGAACCCTCGCAATACACATGATAGAAGGTCACAATTCCCCCAACTTATTTAATTACCTCTTCTAGACCTTAGTAATGTTCAACTTAGGTCTCAAGGATACTTGAGAAGAGGAAACCTTCTCGTGATCATACAAGAACAAGATAATTCCGAGGAAGACTCCCTACGGTTAATAAAAGTCTTGAAGAAGATACATCCTTTTCAAGACCAAAACATTGAAAAACTAAAACAAAAAGATCCAATAAATCCAACTCCGTATTAGAGCAACCATCCACATCTACTTATACCTCCCTTTTCGAAAGATTACAAATTGATAAAGGTGTAGAAAAACAAATCATGGTGCCTAATTATGATTTCTTAGATTAGTCTGAGAAATGTTTGCATTAAAATTCCATTATTGCAAGCCATCAAGGAAATCCCAATTTTAGCCAAAACAATAAAGGAGTTGAGTATGAAGACAACAAGAAAAAGAATAAGAGAAACCAAGAAAATTCAACCTGGTAGGACAAATAGCAAGACATTATGATGGGAAAGATTGTTATTCCAAAGTATCTTGACTCAGAAATCCAACTTGTCAAAATTCACATCAACGGAATTGAAATTCAAAACAGACCATCGACTTAGGAGCAAGAATAAATATCATGAGTAGACAAATCATGGACAAATCGAAACTTCCTAATCTTCTCTTACACCCAATCGTTACACCAGCGTGTGACATATCTCGTGATCGTACCTCAGATGGGGTAATAGAAGACATTCCAGTTGTCCCTAGATTCTTGGGAATACCCCTCGTGATTTCATGATCCTAACTCCTAAGAATAATCTAGAGGCCATCCCCGTTATACTAGGAAGACCTTTGGCTGGCTGGGCTGTACCGATGCTTTTATTAGTTGTAGGTCCTGATATGTATATTTCTGATGGTAGTTCAACAAAGAAATTCACTTTATATCCTCTAGCTAGGACAATTACAAGGCATTCAGATGACACTTAATGGATAGAGTGATGAAGAATATTTACAACCACTCTTCACAATTTCAGACCATGGAAGATAATCAAATTCTCGAATACTCTAGAAAACTTTGAATCCTCTCCAGAATAATACATGAATCATTTCAAGAGGGATCCAATATTGAGTTTTTTGTCATCTAGGCAGTATGTCTCTTCATTCTATGGAAAAATTTGGCGCTCTACAAGTGAAATTTTTCCGTGCAAAACCTTGAACATAAACAAAAACCTAGAAAATCTCAACAAGAAGAGTTAGTCAAAGTATTACAGACATTCATCCGCATATGCATGGGAATACACCGACATGAAAGGGATAAGTCCCAAGACTTGTACCCATCATATCTATATAGAGGAAAATTGCAACCAATCGTATTGTACCCTCAAAAGCATCTTGATGAATCCAAATCTTAGGGAAATTGTCAAGGAAGAATTACAAAAATTGTTAAATGTTAATTTCTATCTATCCTGTATTTCGTATACCAAGTGGGTTTCTCCCTTGGTGATTGTGCCTAAGAAAAATGGAAAATGGAGGGTGTGTGTCGATCAATGAGAACTCAAATAAAGCTACTCTTAAAGACCATTTTCCCTTACTCTTCATAGATCAAGTATTAGATACATTAGTCAAAGGTAAAAAGTACTTTTCATTCCTAGATGGGTTTAGTGGTTACAATCAAATCCGTAGTACACTTCTGAAGACCAAGATAAACCACATTTACTTGTCCTTGGGGTACCTATGCCTACCGAGTATTGCCATTTGGGTTATGCAATGCACCCGCAACATTCCGTGCGTATTAGAATTTTTTCTCGATTCGATACATGACCGTGTAGAGGTGTACATGGATGATTTCCGCTACTTATGGGGATACATTTGAAGAGGCTTTAGAAAACTTGGAAAAAAGTCTTAAAAATATGTCAAGAAGCAAACCTTTCTCTTATTCATGAAAAAAATTTCATGATGTTCACCGAAGGTAATGTTGTTTTAGGGCACCACATTTCAGGATGGGATTAGAGTTGATGAGGTGTAAAGTCAAGTTATTTCTAACCTATCCATTCCAAGTTGTCAAAAAGATGTTAGAAGTTTTCTAGGATTTGCTGCAGTATTACTTCCAGAGATTTATAGAAAACTCACCAACATAGCATCTACCTCTTCAAATTACTTACCAAAGATTGTGAATTTAAGTGGACTTCTGATTGCCGCTTAGCTTTTGAACCCTAAACCAAAATTTCAAGCACCCATATTAAGGGGACCTAACCGGAAGTTACCTTTTCATATTCGACAGATAAGCTCGATGCTGTACTCTAGGAGCAAGATTGGGACAAAATAAAGATTTGATTCCCTATGCCATCTATTATACCAAAGAAAATTTGACTTCGGCAGAGAGTTAAACTATACCGTATTTAAAAGAGTTTTTAGCTTCGTTGTTCATGCCATAAACAAGTTTAGACACTATATAATGTGCTATGAAACTTTTATTCACACCGGGATCATCTCCACCATTAGATACTTAATGAACAAATCATTCACTAATGGCAGTAGTTATAAGATGGCTTGGCATTATTGCAAGAATTCAACATTACTATTTTAGATAGGCTCCCTGAAAACAAACACTGTGGCCGATTTCCCGTCTAGAATCCAAAATATCAAAGATGACACTCCTAAGTTGAAGATCAATTTCCCGATGAATATCTTTTTGCAATCTCTACCTTTCAAACTCCATGGTTCATTGACATTGCTAATTATTTAGTTTCGTGAAAATTCTCTTTCAATTATGAATGCAAGGGATAAAAGAAAATCATTAATGATAAGTACAAGATATTCATGGCTGCTAATGAGTTGTACAAGATGTGTCCGTATTTGATCATTAGAAGGTGTGTTCGTGAAGATGATGCCCGAAATTCTCAAGGCATGTCATGATGAACCTTGTATGACACTCCTATAAGAGATAAGAGGACAGCCTATAAGATCCTTAATTTAGGATATTATTGGCTATCTTTGTTTAAATATGTAAGGGAGTATGTAAAAGGTGGCTGGGCTTGCCAAAGGGTAGGGAAACCTTCTCCTTCGGTGAGATGCCATTACAACTCAGTACACATTGAACCTTTTGAAAAATGGGCTTTGGATTTTGTGAGACCTATTAGTCCTCCATCAAGACAAAAGAAATATATATTAGTTTGCAATCGATTATGTTACTAAGTGGGTAGAAGCTAAACTATTACTTGTTGCTAATGAATCATCCTCGTAGTTACTTTTTCTTTTGAGGATATTTTTACTCGTTTTGGTGTCCCAAGGGGAAATTTTTACGTATCAAGGAGCTCAATTTACATCAAGGCTAGTGGAGCAAATGATGGAGAAGTACAAAATCAGACATAGAATATCTACTCCTTATCATCCACAAGCAAATGGTCAAGTGGAATCCACTAATAAAGTCATTGAAGGAATCCTAACAAAGACTGCTCATCTACATAGAAGAGATTGGGTAGATAGGCTTCCAAGCCTTAGGGCTCATAGAACTACATGGAGAAACACAAATGTGCCATACTCCTTATGAGCTTGTTTATGGAAAGAAAGTTATGTTTCCACAGAGTTCCAAATTCAAACATTCAAGATGGCAACAAATTAGACTCTGATCTAACTGAGGCACAAAAGCATAGACTCCGGAGCAAATTAATGAATTGGATGAGATCAGACAAGATGCAAGTCTCGTAAACAAGTCTAGTCCAACAAAGGGCTAGATGGTATGACAAGTACATCAAGGAGAAGAAATTCAAAGAGGGTGACTGGCTCTCTTGTTTGATTCAAAATTCAAGGATTTTCAAGGGAAATTTTCTGTATACATTGGCTTTGGCCATAAGGAATTGTTTGAATTTTTGATAATGGGGCAAAGAAAATAAAAATATAGATGAAGAAGAGGTCACTTTTCTTGTGAATGGTCATAGACTCAAGCTATACCACAAGCCACTCTCAAGAGAAGAGTTTGTCGAAGAAGTTCCAAGAAGACAATGATGTAGTTAATGAAGAAGAGTCTCTTCTTCATCAACTCGATTAAATTTTTCAAGCATTTCTCTTGAAAAAAAATAAAAAATAAAAATAAAAATAAAAAATAAAAAATAAAAATAAAATAAAGGTATAAACATGAAAACCAATCATTGATTGGCATGTTTATACAAAGATAGGGTGAAAATCGTAGTCTCTCCGACACTCTAACTTTTCCCATTTTTGTTTTACAAGGCACTGCTACAAAAATAAAGAACAAAAAAAATAAATCATAAGTTCGGGCCCATAGTGCTTATGATTCATTTCATTTCATTTCACTCATCCACTTATCCATCCATACTCCATTTCATTCCACCATTCATATTTCACTCCATTCCACATTTCATTCCACATTCCATCTTCCATCCATCTCATTTTCTCATGTCAAAATACAAAATTTGATATCTTGTCAGTGAATAAAACATGTCATGAATTATGACAAAATTCTTATGTTCTTTCACTCCATTTTCATGAATCGAATCTATTCCATTTCATCATCCACTTCATACATATCATAATCCATCATCCATTTTCATTCATACCACATAACATTTCACCCATATTCCAAAACATTCCATTTCATGATTAAAGTGCTCTTACAGAACATTCTCAGAAATTGCTGGACATTCTCACCGATCACCTTTCATAAATGTATTGCATTTTCCATAGCCTATAAACCCCCGAAGGCATCAACCAAACAGACATCGAATTGCAACAAAAGGACTCAGTTGTATCCATGAATCAAAAGCATCAAGAAAATTATGAAGACTCCTCCAAAGCAACAAGAAGACAAAGGCCACAAAATCAAATGAAAGGCAAGAGGTAACAATTTTAAATTATAATGCATTTCATAAAAGTTTAGCATAGTTTAGTTATGGATTGTTCGGCAAAGGTTGTTTTAATTGTTTTTATTGATCAACACCAATAAACCTCCACAGATTTTGATTAAAATCTTCATTTCAAATTTCATATCCGATATCATTGCTTTGTTAAAAAATGTGCCGAGGTATTTGAATTCCTCTCCACGTCTCTAACCAAATCATTCAATGATGATTTCCTTTGTCGTCAGAAAATTCCACCGTCTCTCTTCAATCATTAATACATTCCCTCCACCTCACTCCACTACTCCATTCCGTGACCACCGCCATAACTTCATTTTGTAGCCGTATTCCATTCAAGACAAGAGATATTATTATCACCGAGAGCGTGAGCTAAAAGGATATCAACTTGAATAACGTTGAGCATTGTAAACTTGAGCAAGAGAAAAGGTAATTAGAAGCATAACAAGATGAGAATTTGAAGCCATTTGATTCGTGGTATACAAAGTATATCGTGGCAGTAGTTTGAGTATTTTGTAGCAACAGAGTTTGGAAGTCTTTGTTACCGCAGACAGGTGCTGCGTTGATTGAACAAACCATTTGCTACCGCAGACAGAGGTGTTGGCAAGGTTGAATTCAAACCATTTGCTACCAAGAGCCGCAGGTGTCATGAAGAAGAAGTTGAAGGGCTTGTCACTATCAAACAAGAGACATATCAAGCCCAAATTTCAATTGTCAATGAGGTATATTAGCCCTGCCTTACTTTGCCACTATTAATCGTAGAGGTATGTCATTCTAAGTTTGAAGCCATTTCCATTCGTAACTTAAACCATTTCAATCCGAAGGTGAAAGTCATTGTTTTTGTGATAGAAGAGTGTTAATTTGAATATTGAAAGAAGCAATCATGGGTTTCATTGTAAGGACTGAACCAAGCTGGGTTCAAAATATTTAGAAGGCTACCCACAATGCAAAGAAATGTTGCAACAAATAGGATGGTTTAATTTTTAGAGAAATTTAATGGCTTCCCCGCTGCCAGTCACTAAACATTCTGCAAGATCATTTCAAGAACCGAAGTTGAGGTGGGTGATGTAAAATGCATCATTACCGAAGTTTTCTAATAAGAGAGTTGCTGTGTTGTTTCAGAATCGGAAAGAGATGGTTTAAAAAATAGATAATTCCACAATGACTCCCGGAAACAAATTTTAAAATCACCTGTATGGATGTCGTGTATTTAAGAAAGGAATTCCCGCCTCCGCATTGAAAAACAAATGGAGAAACATACTACTTTTCCGCAAAAATTTATTACATGTGAGGTGCAGATATGGAACATTTTATGTCTACCACGTTAGACTAATGATGCATTTTCTCGGGGGAAGACTTAAACCTACCATATTTCTTGCTTCAAAGTCTAAAGAAGATGGCTTCCGTGTTCGAGAAGAGTTCAATTTTTAGAGACAACCCCATATCATCATGGTTTAATAAAATTTGATCGAGCATCATCTAGCTAAAAACAAATGATACAAGGGACGATTTCTTATCAAGAAATCATTTTGAAGAAGCAAAGAACCATCACTCCGAACCACAAACTTACAAAGAGAAGTAGGAGATGGAGGGCTTCAAAGTTGAAATTGACAAAACAATCCAAGTAGAGAAGTGAGGAAATCATTTAGAGAAGTTGACTCAAATCAAGAGGCAACTTAAGGAAGAGAAGGTAATCAAGGAATCGCCACATAGAAAGGATAGGATCCTCTCACCAGAGGAGCCACAGACAAAGGGAAAACTCAAGAAAACACTAATCAACAAACAGGGTAATCAATATAGAAGATGAAGAACATCCATTGAAGAGGATGTCGAAGAGGATTTTTATGAAGGAACTTCTGAAATCGACCGCTCAACAGAAATTTATGACTATGTGGAAACTTTGAGAGGAGAGCTTCGTAAAAGGTAGAGAGAACCTCTCAAATTCTCCACCGGCCCGAAATAGATATATTAAGAAGGGATAGGTATGAGTTGGAATTACCGAATAGACACATCAAAAATGAGAATGAAATTCTCAAGGATCAAATCAAGCTCAAAACTCGATATGAACTCAACTCATCTCCGCATATAGACAAAGTGGAGAAGACCAATGAAAAGTTGAAGACAAGGAACAAAAAGCCGATCGTGGCACCTACCAACCTAAGGTTCAAACTTGTTATTAGAAACCCAAGATCTCTAGCTTCCGTACCAAAGGAGAAGGAGAGGATTAGATGTCCTCGCAGAGTCCTCTGAAGTTCATAGGATAATTTGCATGAGGACATGCAAAGAGACAAATAGTTGGGGGTATGTTGAGCCTCAAAATTGTGCTTTCCTTCACTTCATTTTACCTCATTTTCCCTTGTCCATTGCTATCTTAGACCCAATTGATCAATGAATATAGTTAAAATTATCAGAATGATTTACATGACCGACTTGTTAAATTTTGTGATTTTTTCCATTGTAAAGCATTTTGATCGAACTAAGCCGCATAATGCGTACATTCCGTAGCTAACCGGCAATTCTCGTTAGCCCTCGCCTTCATGTTTGAGTATGTTCTGTGGCCTCTTGAGAAAAACTCGCATATGGGCATGATCCATCGCCATGTCTACATGGTTCTGCGGTTTCATCATGGAGGAAGAAACGAATTCTGGTATGGTTTTGAACGTGGGGAACACATTTAGGAAGGAAGACTTCTATTAGGACTCGTTCCTTACCCGTATGTCTTTTTCCTCTTCACGCAAACCTACTTCAAAGAGTCCTAACGTGATTCCGATAAGGAAAGACAATGTTCTTGAATTGTTGCAATTATTGTTATGTGCATTTGCTTTATAAAGACTTGGGAGACCGAGAGCTATGTTAGAGATTTTATGCTAGATTTGATGCTAGATTTTGTTTAAACTCGTGCTACATTTCGAAGATGCAATAGTGTTATGTTCAAACTATTTCATCTTTAATGGAGCAGACTGTTGTTCTCAAGCGTGATTTAATTTGGATTTCCACCCACAAAATGGTAGAGGGCCCCCGCCTGTACGGATTTATTTTGCGTAAATTAGATAAGTTTCCTAGCTGCCTTTACGTTTCTTTGGTATCCGAATTAATAGTTGTTTTAATTAGCTATCAGAATGCCGTACTCATTCTAACTCTTTCCACAAGAAGATGCTCTTCCAAAAAGATTATAATGATGAATGTTGAATGACTATAGTATTGTAGGATTAGGAGTTGAATTTATAGTTGTTTTAACTAGCTACCGTAGTTATATTCATTCTAACTCTTCCACAAGAAGACACTCTCTTCCAAAATATTATAATGATGAATGATGAATAACTATAGTACCGTAGGATTTAGTTGTAGTTCTTTTTTGTTTCGTTCACTATCACGCTTACACTTGTTCTAATCATTCTTCCACAAGAAGAAACTCTTCCAAGAAATTCTTAAGAAGTTCAAAACATGACCGTGATAATGAATGATTTATTTGTGTGTTTATACTAAGTATAACTGCTCTTGCTCTTAAACGCTTGCCCAAGAGCATCATAATGACGGTAGGGTATGGATATAATATCTTAGTTTTTCATTTGCTTTCGCCCATTTGCTTACAATTGCACTCAATTACACAAATTTCGAATTGTTCTACCTCTTCCAAAAGAAGGAACTCTTCCAAAATATCACTAATGATGAACAAACAGATTGTGTAACTTCATAGAATAATGCATGTTAGGTGATGTAGTTAGAATGCTCCAGCAGTTTCATTGCATTTAAATCATGTTCAATTACTTTGTTTCGAGTTTGATGATGACTTATAGTTCAAACATTGTTCTAGATTAGTGGCATTTTAGGTTCATTCTTTAGATTAACTCATTGCACTTGCACTTCATATTCAAATTGTCATCCATTGCACAATAAATTACTTCATTGTTAGGATTAACAAGACAACCTTCATTATTCACAAACCTCTTCTTGTTCTAAAATCCCTAATTGATCTATAATCATATGAACAAGACAACATCATTCTAAGGTTCGAAGTACCTCTCCGCAATTTCCTCATCATTTTATAAATGCAGCTCTTCCTCAAGAGACTACTTTGGAAAGAAATCAATGTAACTCTGAGTAAAGGTTTTGTGACATTCAATTAAATTGCGTAATAGAGATAGGAGCTAGAATAGAAGATCTTATGATGATAACAATGTCTCTCCTCTAATTATGTTTCATCTCTAATCAAGGACAAAGTATTGCATCATTGTAAGTTACTTGTTTCACTCATTTAGAGAATTTGCATACTTAGTGATCATTTCTCAAGTTTAGTTTGTGTTTTGAATCATTTGTTTAAAAGTCATTATCAAGCTTTGCTTTTATTTAGTCATAGTTTAGATTTAATTTTTCTTCAAATTGTTTCCAATTGCATTTGCCATTTGTCATTCCATCAATTAGCTTAACTCTCATAATCACCAAATTTTTCCATTAGTTTTCTAGGCATTTTCCCGCAAACATAAAAAACCACCAAAAGACCAAAAACATCATAAATCATCACAAAAGACCAAAAACATCATAAACACTACACACAACGCATTAGGAAACAAGCACCTAGGTACATACAGTACACTTCACTTCAGCAGTTTACAAATCCTGGTTGACAATTAAATGAGCTCAGTTTAGGAGACTAGATTGAGACCCAACAACAACCACCTAAGTGAAGAATCCTCAGATGAGGAAGAAACACCCTATATCATAGAACTAAACTCTTTAAATGAAAAAACTGGAAATTCAACCACAAAATGTGAAAATGCAGATAGTGAAGAGGTAGTGGTGCTGCAGGCCAAAGACAAGAATATACCCAGAGGCCTGGCACCCCTAGAGGATCTTTTTTACTTTTACGATGTGGCTAAAAATCCCACTATAGAACATGCAGAATCTGATGTTGAAGAATGCAACATAGGCACTGAAGATAAACCCAAAATGATTAAACTGGTTAAGTCTTTACCTGCAAACATGAAGAAAAAATACATTGACCTTTTTAAGGAATTCATTGATGTGTTTGTTCGAGTTATGAAGACTTAAAGGCCTATGACACAAACATCATTCAAAGACAAAATACCCTTGAAAGACAATCAGAATCCCTTTAGGCAACAACTTCGCAGAATCAATCCTAAACAATTGCCTACAGTAGAGAAAGAAATCAAGAAGATGTATGAAGCAGGTATAATTGTGCCTGTGAGGTTCTCCAATTGGGTATCAAACTTAGTGGCTGTGAGGAAGAAAACAGGAGAAATCAGATTGTGTATAGATTTAAAAAATCTTAATAGAGCCTCACTCAAAGATAATTACCCTTTGCCAAGAATGGAACATATCCTTCAAAAGGTAGTGGGCTCTAAAAGAATCTCCATGTTGGATATCTTTTCAGGTTATAACCAAGTCCTAGTGATCCCAGAAGACCAACTGTGCCCACTTTTGTCACTCCATGGGGTACCTTCATGTATGTGAAGATGCCTTTTGGATTGATGAATGTTGGAGCCACCTTCCAAAGAGCGATGGACATAGAATTTTCAGTTGAGATAGGGCACTTCATTGTTATCTACTTAGATTACATAACAATCTTTTCCAAGACCGAAGAAGAACACTTGAAACGTCTGAGAAAGGTATTTGAAAAATGTCGAAGGTTTGGTTTGTCTTTGAATCCCAAAAAGACTGTCTTTGGGCTACAGGAGGGTAAGCTCCTTGGCCACATTATATCCGAGAAGGGAATCAAGATAGACCCCCAGAGAGTTGAGGGAATACTACAGATCACACACCTAAGAAACATCAAAGAGTTACAGTCCTTCATTGGGAAAATCAACTTCCGTAGGAGGTTTATTCTAAATCTGCCTGAACACCTTAGGAACATGACTAACATGTGTCGAAGAAAGGTACAGGAATTAAATGAACTATTGGAGCCAAGAAATATTTTGAGTTAGTAAAACTCACACTCACTCAGGCTCCCATCCTGATTAGCCCAGATTTCTCAAAGGACTTCCTGATCTTTTCATTCACCCTCGAGCATACACATCCGCAACTTCGCCGTGTAAAGGCACAGAAGGAATGGAACAACCCATCTCATTTTTCGGCCAGCACTGCGAGATGCACCCTTGAAATACAACATTATGGAGAAGCAGCTTTCATGCTTCCGATTAAAGCCTTGAAAGACTTCGTGGTGTACATATTGCATTCTCACAATCGTAGCTTATGTTCCCAACATCATAGTCAAAGATATACCGTCACAAGACCCCATGGGAAAAGGGGGCAAATGGACAATAGCATCCTAGCAATATGACCTTGAGATAAAACCCACCAAACTAATTAAAGGCCGTGGCTTGGGCCAAGTTAATGGATGAATCAAACCTACAAGCTCTAGACATAAACATGATAAGTACCTTAGATGAGAAAAAAGAATTGGGTTCCTGACCTCATCATGGTGAAAATTTCTGTATCTCTCCTTGGTATTCCGACATTCTATATGTGCTTACTCATCTCAATGCCCTCCCGAGCTATCAAATACCAAGGCCGACTTAAAGCTAAAAGCCGTAAATTACCGCATCTTAGAAGGAAAACTCTATACCTGGAAGAATCCTAATGGCCTATTTCTAAAATGTTTGTTCGAAAATGAGGCAGAGGGTTAAACAAGAATCTGCAAGGTCAGAGAATGTGGAGGCCACCCAGTTGGAAAGCCACCGCAAAAAAAATACTTAGGGTTGGTTATTATTGGCCCACACTCTTCAATGATGTCTACAATGATAGTTGCTTGCCACAAATGTCGCATCTTTGAAGGCAAGAGAAAATCCTCCTTTACCCCTACAACCCATCACCGTTGAAGGGTCCCTTCGCAATGGGGCCTAGATTTGTTAGGGAAATTCACTCTGGCTTCTTCTCCGCCCAACACAAATGGATCCTACCACCTGCTGCATTTTCTATTTCACTAAGTGGATAGAGGCCGTGCCCACTAGGAATGCCACAAATTTAGTCATCATTAGCTTCCTAGAAAGTCACATCCTCTCTCACATGCTCCAAGGAAAAATAATCACCGATAGTGCTACTGCCGCATCCAAAAAGATGGTTGACTTTTGTCACAGTACTAAATAGCACTTGGTAATTCAACCGCCTATTACCCCAAGGTAATGGATTAGTCGAATCATCAAACAAGAGCTTGGTGATCAAGGTCAAAAACTATTGGAAGAGAACAAAAAATCAGCATAATAAGATATTAGCATGCTTTGTGGGCTTCATTGTGCTTACAACAAAAAAGTCCATTGGCATGTCACCTTTTCAAATTGCCTATGGAATGTATGATTCCTTTTTTTTGGCACGCCTTGGGATACCAAAGTTGATCAAGTCATTCAAGAGATCCAAACGTAAAAGACAAAGATGGTGAGGAGAATAAACCAAACTATCCACCTTCAAAGAAACAAGGGAAGAGGTCTACAATGTGAGTGTGTTGAAAGTTCAGAGAATATAAAGAAATTATTTGACAAAAAAGAACAAAAGATGTGCCGGTTTCAAAGTTGGAGATAAGGTTCGCGGGATTTGAGAAGAGAGGATAAAGGGAAAGCACAACAAATTTGATAGTTTGTGGAAAGTTCCATACCCTCATCCAGATAATTTGGTGGGTCCAAATGCTTTCTTATGGGAACTAGATGGTACAAGTAGCTGGGGTCCCACAATGGCAGGATGCTCAAACACTACTTCGCTAATTCACAATTTCCAAATTTTTCATTTCATTACACACACACATCACACTTTTTTTTACTTTCAAAGAAAAAGAAAACAGTTTCAAAAAAAAATGTAGGAAAGAAAGGTTCCGTACATGCTTAAAACATGGACTTCACTGATATGCTGAAGAGTGGCTCTAATAGTACCAAAACCCCGTCAAAGAAAGTAAACAAAATGTGGTCCTAATATTAAAAACTGGATCAAAGAAAGGAAAAAGCAGAATCAGCTCTAACATGCCCAAAACCAGAGCTGCAATGAAGAAAAGGAGGTGACTCTAACATGCTCAAAACTTGAGTCACAAAAAGGAAGGAAGGATGTTTCAAGTTCATATCCCAAGCCTTCGTAGTTTTGTTTTCAATTTTCTGCAAGTTTCTATCCATGTGCAACTTTTTTGTTTGATCCACAAAGAAGTCGACAAGCCTAATCCCGACTTGACTGCTTTTCACCGTTGTAGAATGTATACAAATGATGTTTAATCCTGCAAAGCAGATATTATATTAGGTAGAGAAACATATGAGACCAACAAGCCTAATCTCGTCTCATGGAGCAATAAGGGTAGATTTAGAATAGTTTTATTTCCCCGTTTGAAAAATAAAGATGTAAAGGGTCCGCGAAATTTCAAATGCACTCGAGAAGAAAAAATGCTAGGATTGTAGTATGGGTAGGTAGTTTGTTGGAGTAAGTTTCCGTTTGATGTAATGTTTTCATATTGTAGCGCTTTATCAAAGAAAAAGGGATGTGCTAAGCAAATTTGTGCCACCGGCCTACTCCAAATATCTATTCTCTCAATTTGACTCCTTCAAGAAGAAGCCATCCCCATGTGGAGCCACCGTTAGCCCCTATAAATTTTTGACAAGCCAAGTAGGGGCTAAAAATGTTTCGAGACTTCAATGAATGCATCCTCCTCGGAGACACATCAACCTTGAAGTCTTTTGTGCCTTTTCCCCGTGATGTAATCCTCCGTCGATTTCCACATAAGAGCTCTCCCGATTGTGACAAACTGTGTTCCTAAGAGCCTTCGTTTTTGTCCCTTTTCCCCCCTTTTTCAAGTTTCCCTTGCTCCCCTCTTTTCCCCTATTAACCCTCTAAACCTCCCAAGATCCCCTTTAAATCCCATTTTTTCCCTTTGTTTAAAATTTTATACCCCTTTCCTTCCTATCGTTACCCTTTATAGGCCTCAAAATGCAATAAAAAGGTTTAAAACCCCACTTCAAACATTATATCAAAGCCCAGCTCCCTCTCGCTTAGCCCTCGCACTCCTTCTCCTCCACGTGATCCGGCCACAGAACAACCCGCGAAATCCGAAAGGCTCTTGCCGCATTTGTTCATCTAAGCAGAACTCCTCAATCGTCGATCTTGGTAGACCGTACGATATCATTAAATCTCTGCTAGCCGCCTGTGTTTTCCCGTTATAACTCATGACCGCGCCACTCGTCCATTTACACGTAGATCTAACGGCCCCACCGCGCCCTCGGTCCCCACACATTGTTCATAAACCCTATGGTTTTCGACGCACCGCCTTTTGGGCGTAGGCGAAGCTCGTTAGCCGGCCGATTCCATACGGCACCGACACACGTCCTCTCGTACGCATTTCAAAACCGTCATCCATCGCGCATTATTGTTCTATTACGGATGCCCAACGCATATTACCGTGGACCGTCCGATCTAGGGCGTCATCCGATGGCTATCGCCGCCGAAGATGCGCAAAGAGTTAACCTGATGCACACGCGATAACCCGTGGCAGGCCTCGCCATCCGCCGCCTCCGACGCATCCACCGCCATTGATCTCCATCACGGACGGACGATCCACATTCAATTGCCCCCGCTGTTGACTATTCCGTCATTCATCCACGTGTCTCCTCCGTACATTCACCCACCCCGTGACATATATCCATTCAAGTTGCCAAATTTCATGGTTTTTACGTTAAATTGTCTCGCTTCCGATGTCCGTCCATGCATTTCGCTTCCGCCACGTCACCCCCACGTGCATCCGTCGATGTCATCCCATGCATCGCATATATTTGTAAAAAAACTTCATGTTTTAAGGTTTTTCCATTCGTATTTTTCTCCGTTGCATCACCCAACCTCCACCAGAAAGATTTTTTTCCATTTCTCTTCGATTTTTCCCCCCATTTCATCATCTGCATGGCCATTTCCTCCATCCATACCGCCTCCGCTGGCCCCGACTGCGGATTTCTTGACAAGTTTGTTGTTTTCTTGTGTGGCTCTGCGGGGGAACCGCCATGGCTCGGTTATCTCCGTCACAATGGCGGCAGATTGCAAGAGCAAGTCATGTACAGATGCATTTAGAAGCTGGCCCGGAAGGTGATGGACGTGACCGCATTTAAAGAACCGGGCCGAAAAACCCCGCATGCCTCTCCCGGGGCCATTAAACATTTAATTTTTCTCCACCGCAGATATAAATGGAACAACAGGAGCTTAGGGCACGCCAATGAAGATTTTTGAGCCTTATGCAAGAGTATTGAGAGGCAAAGTACCGTATCAAGACCTCGAGGATCGATTATAAAGGTCCTGTACAAGTAAAAGATAACATCAGTGGTTTATTCACTCGTGCCAGAACGTTTTTCTTCATGAAGGGATAGAATGCCCATATAGTTCTTATATTATACATCTTGTTCCTAACGATTTTCCGCCCCGACAACCATCCGGATACTATCGAAGCATTTTTTTCGTTAAAGATGGAGACCTAAGCATTTTTATTTTACTTTTATTCAAGTCACCAGGAGTACTGTCGAGCCCCACGGCTGAAATATGTCAAAGTCATATCCGAAGAAGATCACTCTTTCATAAAAGGGGTGATAGAAATTAAATACTCAACATTCAAGCAGAATGGGCTTCGGCCCTCTTTCTTTTTAAGAGTTTAATACATCATTCAGTTATTCACCTACCTCTTTGTGGAGTACTAAAAAGGTATGCTTTTGATCATTATTTCAGTGGCTTTTTAATAGAATTTGTGAACCTTTTTGTGTCATGAATTTGGAAAGTAATAAGGAATTATAACAAAACATGTGAGAATTGATATGCAAGACTTAGCCATCGATAATGGTTATTTATACAGAAAAGGAGAAAACGAGGGATTGACGTTCCAAAAGGAAAGGACAAAGTTGAGATGGGCCGTCCCTCCGGACGAGAACCGAACGCAAACAAAGATAAACAGATCAAAGCAAATCGGCCTCGAAAGAAGCGGAGAAGGCACCAAATTTCGGCCGCAAAAGAAAAGACAAAAGATGAAGAGTTAAATAAGTGGCGCTAACTTTCGGATATTCGTCTCGAGGGATCGCCGTTTTATTTACCTCATTACTTGGATATCTCCGTCATTGCCTTTATATAAAAGACAAAGATCGTTAGCTTCGAGAGAAGAGAGATATAGAGATGAAGGATACGTTTTATGTACTTCGTAAAACACGCTTTGATTATTAAGTTTCGTTGAGAATCGGTTCAATGTATTTTTGACCGATGCATTAATGAAAGTTTGGTGATTATTTCATCTCTCGCGATCGATTAACTTCAAGCGGTGTATCCTTGAGGCTAAGGCCCTACCAAGGATACTTGTTGTACCATTACGCTTTATTTCGTGTGGTTTGTTTATCATAGTTATTTGGCAATTTGGTATGTTTTATAAGTTCATATTACATGCTCGTTAAAGATTGAATTCATTGGTGCTTTTTATATAGAATTGTGTACACCCGCACTGCTATTAATCCTTTCAAGAGTTCATTGCATGTTCTTACCTATGTTACAAGAGATGTTATATTAAATGCTCGTGATGTGCGTTTTCTAATTTATTAAAAGACTGCTTCCATAATTCATTAATCGTTATCACGTTCCTTTAGTGTGATTTGTGTGTGAATTGCCTTTGGAGTGAAAGAATGTTATTTTGATTGCAAAGAGTAGTATTTGAGTTAATATATTGAGTTTGGTTATAATCCATGGACTTAGTTATTCAATTGCTGTTCCATTTTAGACTTGTCATTTCCATTCCGTAATTGTTGTTCAATCCTTTATTCGCTTTGTCAAGCCCATTTACTTGGCAACTTGTTGATTTGGTGTGAGAGATGATCTGTTGGCCGTATGTGAGTATCAACAGCACATCGTCTACCTCCTGTGCTCGTGGGTCCATGCTCTAGTTTTCTTTCCATCGCCTTCCGGAGTGATGGTTATCACCGCGAACCCTCGATCGATAAACTGCTGAGTTTTCTTGAAAGTGTGTGATTTATTCTTTGAAGTAATTTAGTTACAAGCAAGCATCCGTTTACTTCCTTGTATTTCTTATGCACTCTGTACTACTAGCATTACTCCTCGACAAATGATAGTCGCATTGAGTCACTCTTTGCAATGACAAAACGTCCCGGATTGACATATTTAATGGGAGGTACTAGAGTGTGAAAGAGACCCTTTTATAGCTCCACATTTTAGATGCCGTTGCCGGGGAAAGAGTGTAGCCATTTGTCTTTTTCTGCAGTGAAAGGTACGAGCCTCGCTAGGAGGAGTTGATCCTAAAACGAAGGTAAGAATCCCACGCATGAGTATGCAAGACCTGCCCAATTATCCGCTTTCCCAATGATTTGTTTTTGCTTTCTGATGAATAGAAGCTGGTAGTTCATTTTTTTGAGTGCATGACTAAGCGTAAAATACCGTAAAAGAATATCAAACCTCTATCCAAACCCGAAAAGCTAAGGGCTTCATGACCTCAAATAACGACCTTCATGTATTTGAAATCTATAAAAAAAAATGCATCCGGTACCTATCGCAGGGGTCTTCAAGAAAAACATTTCTAAACCGCCTTACTACTTCCCCTTCGTGCCACAGGATCACCATCCGTAGCCTCGCGCTCGAGGTGCATAACAACCGAAGAGCAAGACTTTCAAGAAGTTGAAAATTCTACCCCGTAATTATTGCAGAAGGAAATCTAGCACTTTTGTGAGGAGAAGGAGAAACAGGGAAACCAAGGAACCAAAATCCCCTAGTGAGACAAATCAGCCATTAGATAGCTCAGATAAGGGGAGTGTCATTGCGAAAGTCATTGAAGCGTAATGGTTCAATCTCTCGCACACCTCGGTATTCTATTATTCTGCATAAAGGAAGCGCTCGTTAAAAAGATCCCCTCGTCAAAAACTGCTCTCACTAACCTAGGAATACCCTCCAGATATCCCGTAAGGTTATTGGCATATATTCGATCTCATGGCTCAAAACCAACCAAACGCTCAAAACCACCAAATACTCAAACCTCTACATTACAATATCCTATAGTGATTCACAGTTGAAATGCACCCATGAAAGCTATCCTTTCAAAGATATCCCTACATTCACGACTCACATCGAAGATCCTAGATGCATTTTTATTCGAATTGAAGGTGTTATGTAGGGGGTAATGATACACCAATTTCCATCCCCAAAAATTGAAATTATTTTCACATTAAAAGGGGTCGCTTTAAGATGGTTTATGGGGCTAGGTATGGGTTATCAACAATTGGGATCAAATGAAAGAATCCTTCTTAAAAAATACCGTATTGGCTAGGTCTATAGGAATTAAAAGACCTAAATATTTAAAATGACAAGTAGACCAAATGAAACATTAGAGGAGTATGTGGAACGTTTTCAAGATAATCTACAAAGATCTCCTTTAGGCATCGTTACCTTACTCGATAATGTGTTAAAAACTCCATTAATGAGGGGCATGAAGGAACAATGGATTGAAACATTAAACATTATGGGCAAAGGGGACATTTATCAAGAATTTTATCCATATCCTCACTTATGCATCGTAGAGTTCGAGAGGCAAAGATAAAGAATAAAAACCGATAGAATATGATCGGCTTGCAAGAGATAATTAAGGAGTAACACGTGCGTAAATTGGAAATTTATTAGAAAATTTTAAAACCGATATTATGGGGACACTAACTACACAACTTGATATCGTGCAAAGCAACAGAAGCGCCTAGAGGCTATCGGTGTAATTTGGCAATCTTCCCCGCCCCCGATGCAAAAAAACATAGCCACAAGGAGTGTCCATTGGATAAAGTCCAAACATGCGCCATCCGTACAAAAGATCACCATATGGAGAGCCGCCCTCACTTCTCGGATTGGAAAGCGTATATAAGGAAGCAGAAGAAGAACCAATCGTTGAATTCGATCAACCAAATACACAAGGGCGCGAGACAACTCGGTGTTTCGACTCAACCCTCTCTTTCTTTTTTCAAAACCCACAAGATAATGCTCAACAATATGGTATGTGGCAAAACTTAATCTCAAACCCCATTTACAAACTCGGTCACCACAATCGTTTCCTTCTTCAAATCCATGATGAATCAAAACAAGCCAAACTAGCTGGCCGAATTTCCCTTATACTCCACCATATTGGAAAAATGGTCCATACCCTTCTGCTGGACTCCCCTCTACTTCACAAAGTTCACTCCCCGCACAGCCGGGCAAAGACCGATGTACCACCCAAACCGGGAATTATTCCGCTCCCTCAACCTACTCGCTGCCCTTTACAACAATCCCCGCCTAACCCGAGACCGCAACTCCTAAAACTTCAACTCCGATCCCAATCCAAATAACAGACAGTCCAATCTATTCAAATCATAGAAACACCGTAACAGATTCGACCTCGAGGGAGTGCAATGACCTTCGCTAAGATCCGGACGTATAATTGAAACCGAGGGAGATAAAACAAGCTCATATTGAAGATCGCTACCTGCAGAGAACACGTCACAACAAGAGGATGTAAATAAGCAACAAACTCATAATCAAGCAACCACATCCTCTCCTCCATTCCCCTTAACGATTAACCATACCACGACCCATAATATCCCGACTTTTCGAAATTCTCCGGAGTAATTACAAAATCAGACAAAAATTCCATTCCTCCAAGCCATTCAAGACATTCCCATATACGCAAAACTATAAAAGAATTGTGTGCATAAAGAAACCAAGAGGAATATAACAAAATAATCCAAGAGTCCAAGCAGTTTCCGTACCTTATCTCGACCTATTGTCCTAAGAGAAACACCCTTAAATATGAAGACCCCGGAACCCAATTATAACCGTTCAAATTTATGGTCGACCCTATCTACCTTAGTTGATTTAGGGGCCGCAATTAATATTTAACAACCACAACTTGCTGCAGCCCCAAGAGATTACACCGTAGAACCCACCTCCACTCCGCGTTAGAATTGGTCGACCGATCCGTGGTTAGACCGTAGGTACTTTCACATGATGTCATGGTCTCTGTGAGAATCCCGAGTATCCAACCGATTTCCGATAATTAATCCAAAACCCGACTTGATGGACATCCGCTAATTTTAGGTAGGCCTTGGCTTGCCACCGCCGATGCCTACATTGGTCAGTCGACAAGGAACATGACCATAACCAAGAGGGACCGAATAGCAAAAATTTAGTTCTATATCCTCCAAATGCTAAACAAGTGTCACAATGATTAAAACTAATAAACACCCCGTATCATACCTTGTCGATAACATCGTATCTCCATTAACTATACAAGAGGCACTCGATTTCAAAGATCAAACAAGACGATGCCATTAATAATTTCATTACTCAACCGAACCTCGTATACGTTGTCACATGATAGAAGCAAGATTTGATAATGAATTGGAAGAAGATCCCCCGAAAGATATTCATGACCAAACGAGAGCACTAAGTATTTCCGTTGCAAATAGTAAAAACCGTGGAAATTGCACCTGAAAACTTTAAACATCAATGCTAATCTCACACCAACAAGAAACAAATCTCATCCATCCGTTAACAAAATATCAAGAAGCATTTGTATGGGACTACCCCCGATATGAAAGGAATCGATCCCCTCAATTATGTACACACCACATTTATATAGAAAAAGATGCCGTAATTGCAAGGCCGTACTCGCAAAGGAGACTTAATCCCCATCTAAAAGATGTCGTAAAAACTGAACTTAAGCTTTTAGATGTGAATTTTATCTACCCTATTTTCGATAGTAAATGGGTTCCTCCGCTTGTGGTGGTACCAAAAAGAACGGAAATGGAGAATTTGTGTGGATTATAGGGAACTAAACAAGGCAACACAGTATGATCATTTTCCTCTTCCTTTCATAGATCAAGTATTTGATACTTTAGCAAAAAATAGTTCTTTTCTTTCCCCGGATGGTCGTTGGCTACACCGATTCGCATTTCCCCCGAAGACCAGGATAAACTACTTTACTGGCCCCCGGGGAACATTTGCTCATCGAGTTCTACCTTGGCCTATGTAATGCTCCCGCCACATTTCAGAGGGTCATCCTTAGTATTTTTGCAGATTTAATAAATGATGGACTTGAAGCTATATTGATGACTTTACACCATATGGAGATGATTTCGATCCTAAATTTCTGCATACCCTAGAAAAAAGTCCTACAACGCCGGTGATTGCTACTGTGTCATTAAGCCACGGTGCTTCTGGATGATGACCGAAGGACTTATCCTAGGACACTATGTCTCAAAGAACAAGATTCGAAAGAGATTCCTACTAAAATCCAAATACTTTTGCTTATTCCCAATTCTACT
Organism: Pinus albicaulis; assembly: GCA_034641835.2. NCBI lineage: Eukaryota > Viridiplantae > Streptophyta > Pinopsida > Pinales > Pinaceae > Pinus > Pinus albicaulis. The sequence continues at coordinate 1,194,608,058 of CM076584.1, read as the reverse complement.
ACTCAAACATAGGTACGCAACTTTCTTGGATTTTCCTATTACGTACGATTCATAGAGCATTACCGCACATTGCTTCTCCTTTATATGCACTAATCGGTAACGTTGATTTTCTTTGGATGTATTAAATGTGACCGTGCTTTCGAGGATCTAAAGAAGCTTGTATCCACAAATGCGCTCCCGAGGACCAAACTCGATCTACCATCTTATATCATCCGATGCCTCGTATACACCATCGTTGCATTCTCGTTGCAAGAGGATAAAACCATATTCCATTTATTACATCAAGAAGAATTTATCCCCTCGAATTGAATTAATCGTTGCTATCGAAAAAAGAATTCTTAGTTGTAATACATGTCACAATAAATTTAGACATTATACACAAAGCATCCCGTTATCTTGTATACAAACCATTCCGTTTACAAATATTTAGCAAATAAGCCCTCGTCACAAATGCTAGAGTAACTCGATGGTTAATCTATTGCGGTGAATTCGACATCACAATCAAGGACCTACTTCTCCGGCAAAGAAAACCCCGTAGCCGATTTTCTTTCGAGAATACCAAAATCAAGCGATGTACCACAGCTTGAAGATCAATTTTAGATGAGCACTTGTTTGTTGTTGCCGTTCAAACACCCCCGGGTATGTCGATGTTGCCAACTACCTCGCGTAGGTAAATTACCAAAAACATTTAACTCCTAATGAGCGCAAGCAGACACGAAAAGTTCTCGATTTTCGTGATTGGAGGCTATTTGTTTCCACATGTGATGCGTACATGCATATCGTGCGATGTGTTAGAGAGGATGAAATCTTTCGACATCCTAAAGCCCGTCACGATGGACCGTGTGGGGGGCACTTGCCGAGCGTAGAACTCGGACATAAAGTATTGCGGCATGTGATACATCGTGGCCTACGATCTTCAAAGATGCGAAGAAGTTTATTCAAGCTCGTGATACCGCGTCGAGCAGATCAATTCTCGTCAAGCCGATGAGATGCCTCTAAAACCACAAATAGTCATCGAACCATTCAAGCGATGGGCCTTTGATTTCGCTGGACCCATCAACCCCTCATCAAATCGAAAATCGTATATTTTGGTAAGGCTTAATATGTCACCAAATGGGTTGAGGCATGATTACCAAGAGCCACGTAGGACCTCATTAAGGCGTCTCGTTCCATCTATTTGTTCAAGCAGGCCTTCCGCAGAAGCGACGACAGATGACAGACTGCTTATCTTCAGCCATAAGCAATTAGTTTTCACAACACTAATGAATATTCTGCTGTTCAAATGATAAGATTCATTGATTCCATACCATTCCACAGCTAATAAGCACAGAAAGTAGCAATAAGATAATAGAATCAATCCTAACGAAACCAATATGCCACATAGGCGTGATTGGGCTACCCACTACCCCAAGCACTTGGGCCTATAGAACCACATGGAGGAGCACCACCGTTACTCACCTTATCAATTGTTTGGAAAACAACCCATTTTTCCCATAGAATTCGAAATCCAAACATTACTAGATGTTGACAGAAGTTGGCCTAGATCTAAGCGAGGCACAACTCAATCGACTACAAAGCAGATCAATGAATTAGACGAAATTCGGCTCTCTCGCACTACAAAATACAAAGATTGATTCAACATCACAGCCGAGCCAAATGGCACAGATGCGCTCATCAAACAAAGTCTTCCACGAGGGAGATCACCTATACGATTTCGTCAGACTTCGTAAAACTTCGTACCCGATGGTTGGGACCATACGAAATCCAGAAGGTGCATGACAACGGAACCCTTACTTTAATCACCATCGACTCGTCTGGATATGCATTCAAAGTAAATGGCCACCGAGTCCGTCTCTATCGTAAAACCACTCACTCGTGAATCCTTCTCGCTGCCAGCCTATGCCGAGACACCGATATGGAGATCTTAGGAGAGAAGAGAAATCTTCCTCACCGTAATTCATTAAGGGTTCATTTCTTTTTTCAATTTGTACATAAGTTCTGTTTTTTGAGTGATTCTTGTACATAAGTTTGAATTAAATATTTTCTTTTCATTTTTACGTTCCTTTTTCTTTCATAAAGTTCGATTTTTTGCTCTTCTAAAATAGCATATGCGTGTTTTTGTATGATGTTGGTTTCGCTTTTGTTTTGTCGTTCCTTTTTCTAAAGGAACAAAGATTCGGATCTCTGCTATTCCTTTTTCAAAGGAACGGCATTGTTACATTTTCCATTGTTCTCTTTGGTTACCATCGTTCTTTTTCTTCAAAGAAATGTATTATTTTTTATTGTTGTTGTTCTTTTTTCAAAGGAATGAAATTTTGAGTGTTTTTTATAGTATTTTATTTTTGTCAAGCCTTTTTCTCCCAAAGGAACGCATTTGCATTTTTGCCGTTTTTATCATCCGTTGTTGTTTCTTTTTCAAAGGAACACCACTCGCATACTTCTCGCTCTCCTTAGGAAACAAAATTATCTTTTGCCGATCTAAATTGAGGATGCTTCTTGCCCGTCTTCTTTCTAGTCTTTAAGATACAGCTTATGTATTTGTGCAATGAAATATAAAATCACAACATACCGAAAACTCCAAAACCATAAATCGCTATATCTATAAGGCTCTGTGACAGTAAGAGGACAAATGGAAGGACATACTTATTTCTTACCTTTTGTTGACATGGTTTTACTAATTTTGCCTCGATTGGTTATCTTTATCATACCATTCCCCTTTTTAAAACTTTTTTTTATTAGTACTTGGGAATAAGAGCAAAGAGTTTATATCTTCCCCATTGAGATAATAAGACTTCTTTCCACCATTCCTACTCTTAAGGAGTAAGCTGAGCCACCCTTTGTGTATAAGGAAAAGTATTCGATGAAAAAGAAAAATATGTGAACATGATATGTCAAGTGTCAAAATGCAGATAGGGGGTCTCACTGAGAGCTGCACTTACCATGATCATGAGGATGCATAAAGGAAGTGGCATTCTACTCGGGCCACCACACCAGGGATATGGTCCAAAAGGTATATCAAATAAACAAACCTTGGAACAGGAGGTCTCATTACGAGCCGCCCGCCTAATGCTTTCGCTCCTTCCTCGTGAATGGCATTATGGTTAATCGGGTCACCAAGCGCATAATGGTCTACATTTCGACATAACAACATTCCTAAGTATACACAAAAGATCATGGTTCCGAGGGTGGGGAAAACAAATTCTGTCAGTTATGGACACCGTTGGTAGCAAGAGTAATCGTTAATGGTATTGAAGTCACCTTGCTTACACCAATGGGTAAAGATACTAATATTCTTTTGTTTCTTATCTCCTAGGAACTAATTATATGTCATTTTCCGATTTATATCGCATGAATATTTATCATTACCAATCATGGGCAATGTAAGTGACCATGACCACTTGAGATTGGCAAGTACGATACATGCCCTATCCATCACCTCAAATCATAACACAATGCACTTATATAATATGCGATCAATTATCCGCCTCGATTTCTAATTCGTTGTCCTTTTTAACATGGCATAAATTCCATATGTTGTTCCTTTCTCGACTCTGATTGCAGACCGGTGTCGCTTCCTTATTTGCCTACCGGGACAAATTTCTATCACATTATGGGGGAGGTTAACCTCATCATTCCCCGTATTACGTGTCAACTTACCATTCAGAAAGCTAGTATACCTACTCGCTTTCTTGGCATGGTTTAACTAAGATGGCATTTCTATTTTTGTCACAAGTTGCTTTCTTCGTTGCACCGTTGCATACTCGGTTTTTTTTTCGAAACCTCGCGATTATCATCCTCTCTCGTGTTTCATACCGAAAAACGTAGTTGTCAGTTCCATTTAGAATCTACAAGGAAACTATGGGAGGAAGGAAATTCGAAGTGAGCCTCAACAAATTCGACGCATCTCCGCTCGCCCGGGAGATCCCGGAAAGAGCAGATGGTTGAATTATTTCAACGCTCACGGGAGTCCAATGAAACAAAGAGCGATGGAATTTTTGCAGAACTTACAAGATGACCACCCACAAGAATAGGGAAGCTGACAGCGTCAACGATGCCATAATTGCAAGAAAGTTTCGGTGACTACCACCAACGGGACCCAAGATGGACATTAAAAAAGGAACGATTACGCGTAAGGTCATGGAACTCGTTCCAGACGAAGGCCGGCATCCGACAATTAAGGGGAAGGGTATTCCGCGCAACCCTAGGAGAACCTCGACCCGAGCTAGCAAGAACAAGGCAGAAAGTTACATTAACATCGCGAAGGAAGGAAAGACGTAAGACCATGACATCTAAAAATTTAGTCGTTTTTGGGGGCGCAGATGCCTGTAAACTTACCTCGCACTCCGAACTCCTTACCGCATGATGCCGCACAAAGTATGAGAAAGGCACAAGATGTAGAGTCATTCGTTAGCCACCATGGGTTGATACGAAAATTAGTGGTTAAACAGGAAAAATCTCATTTCCACAGTTATGTACCGAGAAAGAAATGATTGCACTAATTGAGGGGGGATTGACAGAAAGCCATCCCCAAAACGCAGTATATTCTATAAGCACACTGCAGTGTCCAAAGAAACGCGTAGAACATGTCGCTAGTACATCAGAACAACCAAGAGATACATCAAGAATCTACAGAAGCGCAAGATGTTATTGACTCACCCGAGCAACCGTAGGAACCTGCAATCAGCCTTGCCATTTCGTATGAGAGGAAGCATAAATAAGCCCGTAAAAATCAGCCCTGCTGGCCTTGACAAGAGAGAGGCCGGAAAAGCTTCGTGGAAGCACCACCAACCAAGAATAATTGAAGATGAGCAACCCGAAGAAGAAGCACTTAGGCCTTCAGAATGCAACAGTAGCTGCAATTACCAGAGGAAGAAATGGACAAGCAGTAGATAGCCCATTACAAGACCCACCGGGAGATAGATGACTTTGGCCGCAAATTCTAGCCAATATGAGTGGGGCATGGTCAACCTTCTAAGCCTGCCAGAGAGGGCCCCCACGACAAACCCCAAGAAGAAAAACATGCCCGTTCATGATGAAGAGGAGTAGGGGAATACCGAACGGGGAACAACTGTCTTGTGTCAAGAGGAAATTCTAGATGAAGTAGGAGCAGAGACAAGATCCACTCGTGAAGAGACAGAACCGCCGAGGCTCCTACCCCGAATGTACCTGCATCAGAAAGGTGTTGAGGAAGAACCCCAAGAGGAAGATTTAGCACCAGTCATGATCCAAATTCGTGAGTGCATGCATCACGTTCCTTCGAATGAAACATTGGAAATTAAAAAGTTAAGTGAGGGAATGGAATAAATTGTTGAATATGGATAACCCACTCGTACAACAAATTAGATTCCGAAAAAAGAACCGAAGGTAAGAAAAACCTGAGGGAGGAGTACATGTCAACAAGCGGTTCATTGTCTAAAACCCTACCGAGAACTAAATAAGCGTTCCAAAATGATGCCGAAGAACAGACGGTGTTCGCGTTAAATAGAAAAGGATGATATAAGGATCAAGACAAGCAAATTCGTACGTAGGCACCACCCTCGTGGTAATAAGGGTTCGAACTCCAAACAAAGATAATAAGAAAGTTCAGTAAAACTCGGCCTCCACCGACCTATGGAAAAAAGATCCGAAATGAAAACTCAGAGCAGATGCAGAAGTTAAGCCCAAGAAGAAGCCGAACACTTAGAGAGAAAACGGCTCGAGAAAATATGAAGAGTTAAGGAAGAGCAATTAAGGGACGTCAAATAATCCAAAAGCCGTGCTCAAGGTTGGAAAAAAGAACAAGAGGAAGTTGCACAGTAACCAAGAGACTAAATACCGTTATCAAACAAACATGAATGACTTGTGTTCTTTATACAATGATGTTTTAGCATGTGGCCCTCGCTAAAAACTATGGCTTCCGTTTTTATTAGAATCTGTATTTACAATTAAAATCAAAGTTGTTAAAGCAAAGACCCCTATACAAATTAACACCGTCAATGACTTTATAGACCTATCGTAAACATTATGGAGTGAAAGTCCGGTAGATTGTTGTGTGAACTTTATTTGCACGACCTTGTGTTAAGTCGTGAGACCGAATTAAACCTCGTCTCTTTCACTGAGACATCCAATTCCAAGCATTCATTTCATTCAGGGTTAACTGCATTAAGTGGCTCAAACTTCTATGACACTTTCCTGGTGGTCGTGAAAATGGTCTAGATTTACGGTTAGGGCCGAGCCTAGAACCCAAAAGACAACAGGGAAAGCTCATAGACATCTTATAAAGGCCTCGGTGCCATTGAAACATTAGGACCCATGCATGAGGCACTCATTCAAGAGAGTTTAGAGTATTTTCTTTCCATCAAAGACTTGGCCATTAATGCAAATTACCCCGATACCTCCAATCTCCCGATCCACACATCCAGCCTCTCGTAGAACCATTTAAGTATGAGAACTTTGGATACGTCGACCGTTTGAACCTCATGGCGAGACCATCTTTGTGCTGGTGGTCATCCCGGTTAGGATATAGATTTCTCGTGACTCCAATTATTTGGCATCCTGCACCGGACACTGTGCTCCCCGTATGCCCCGAGGGGCAAAATGTGCTCGCTCTTTGACTATCTAATTACTCAACATGGCTGGTAGGCCTCCCATGAGACTCTTCTCCAAAGATATTCTCTCTCACCGCATCGCATGTCAACTACAATGTTTTCATGAGGACATGAAACAAGGTAAGTTATGGGGTGTGTGGAGTACTAAAAGGTATGCTTTCGATCATTATTTCGTTGGCTTTTAACAGAATTTGTGAACCTTTGTACGTCATGAATTTGGAAAGTAATAAGGAATTATAACAAAACATGTGAGAATTGATATGTGACTTAGCCACCGATAATTTTGTTATTTTCTATACACAGAAAAGGAGAAACGAGGATCAAGCTGCCCGTGCGAGGTGACAAAGTTGAGATAACCGCCGTCCTCCGGGACGAGAACCGAACGCAAACAAAGATAAACAAACATCAAAGCAAATCGGCTCGGAAAGAAGGATAAGGCGCCAGAAGCCACAAAAGAAAAGATGATGAAGAGTTAAACACGAGGATCCCTCAGATCTTCGATCTTCCGAGGGATCGCCGCGATTACCTTGTTTACTGACATTTTCCGCCGTCGTCTTTATATAAAAAGACAAGACCGTTAGCTTGAGAGAAGAGAGATATAGAGATGAAGGATACGTTTTATGTAATTTCAGAAACATCGCCTTGATTATTAAGTTCTTACTTCGAGAACTCGGTTCAATGTATTTTCGACCGATGCATTAATGAAAGTTTGGTGATTATTTCATCTCTCGCGACCGGATTAACTTCAAGTGGTATCCTTGAGGCTAAGGGCCCTACTCGAAGGACACTTGCTTCCGTACCATTACGGCTTTATTTCGTGTGGTTTGTTTATCATAGTTATTTGGTAATTTGGTATGTTTTATAAGTTCATATTACATGTTCTCGTTAAAGATTGAATTATTGGAAGTTTTTGCGCATAGAATTAAAAGGATCACACTCCGTTATTAATCCTTTCAAGAGTCTACTGTGATGTTCTTACCGTTATGTTGCTGCAGTCGTTATATTAAATGTTCGTGCTGTGCGTTTTCTAATTTATTAGTACCGTTCCATAATTCATTAATCGTTATTGATGTTCCTTTAGTGTGATTTGTGTGAATTGGTTTTCTGAGTGAAAGAATGTTATTTGATTGCAGAGTATATTTGAGTTAATAGATTGAGTTTAGTTATAACTCAAGTGACTTAGTTATTCAATTGCCGTTCCATTTTAGATCATTGCTCTATTCCTGCATCCGTCGTTCAATCCTTTATTCGCTTTGCTTGCTCCATTTACTTCTGCGCTTGTTGATTTGTGTGAGAGATGATTCAAGGCCGTAGTGAGCATTGGCAGTCACCGGCTCAGCTCCCGTGCTCGTGGTCCATGCTCTAGTTTCCTTTCCATCGCCTTTCCGCGGGATGGGGTTATCACTCTGGCTTAACCCTAATCGATAAATCGTTGAGTTTTCTCGAGTGTGTGATTTATTCTTTGAAGTAATTTAGTTACAAGCAAGCATCCGTTTACTCTTGTATTTCTTATGCACCGTACTACTAGCATTACTATGACAAATGATATTCTCGGATTGAGTCACTCTTTGTAATGACAAACGCTCCCGTACTGACATATTAATGTGAGGTAATTAGAGGTGAAAGAGACCCTTTATAGCTCCACACTCTTCTACTTTCAACTATAAAATGCATGAGAAAATATTGTAATGGTTGTTGATCGTATTATCGAGAACTCGCAAGAAGTTGCTTTTGAGACTTAATCTCGTGTAAAGATTTTAAAGATATTAGAAGGATATAAGCTGTGATTAGTATTCACGACAGCAATATTGTACTTGATTGGTATTGTTACTTAATATGACAAGCACATTTCTTTGGATCCCGATCCTAAGCAAATTCAAGGATGTTTCTTCTCATCTCTCGTGTTTACATTCATTTCACTTTGCTTCTACCGTTTCTTGCATCTAAGTTTTGACATAGGATTTACCCTTGTTAGGTACCCCATGTTCCTCGCTTTCCTTGCCATTTATGTTTCTCTTCTAAATGTATTATCTGTAGTGATTTCAATTGGTTTAACCAAACGTTGTACGGATGGTATTTCCTCGCTCGATGTATGAATTAAATGAATTTCATTTCTCTAGATGCTTCTTGTTATAGATTTAGTTGGAATATTTGGGAACACCTGGAGCCAGGCAGGCCCCGTTCACTAGGATCCTTGTACGACTCGTTGATCCATAATTTGTGCTCAACTGTAAGGTCACCTTCCTACTACTTTTCCATATCACACAATCATCTTGAAGATCCTAAGTTTCGATGACTAGCCCAATTGAAAGCTCCTCGGGCTTCGTTGAGTAGCAAGCAAATCCTTTCCTAACCCATTTCCCAATGGTTTTGAGTATTCCCCGAAATTTTTCACCGCTTATCCCCTTTTCTCATCCCGGTCTTACGTTGAACCCTTCTTCCCCGATAACCACAACCAAAAAAAAAAAAAAACAATCAAACAAACAAACCCGTGCCTATAACTAGCCTAACATCTTAAACCCTGAGCTTCATAGACATAAAACTTTACCCACTAGAGAGATCCCTCTCTAGACCCGTGAGGGCCAGATCCCGAGGTCTCAAAGTGGTTCTCGATGTTGTCCCATATTTTGGTCTTGCCAATCCGGCCAAAACATGGAACCCTACCACCGCATGCAAGTGTAGCTCCCTCCCCAAGCAACAACTTCATGGCTTTCACCTCATTGAATTTTATATCCCGTCACACCATAGTCATCCGACCTGCCCTGAAAATACACACGATAATTATGGGGTATTTCTGTACCCCACAAATATCCTAACTTCGCAATGGGCTCCAAATGCCTTCTTCTCGGCATCCTTTGTCACATGAATGTAAACATATGAGCCAAAATCTTCAAATGAGAAATATCAGTTTCTTACTAGTAAAAGCTTCTTCAGGTTTACTCATTCCAAGTACTCTATGAGGACAACTTTTTGTACATAAACCGTAGGCGCTGGTCATGCAACATCGCCGTGTGGCAGCACTCCATGATCATTATGTTCTTCCTCTTCACGACAATTCACCTTCTCAGTTATGAGGCACTATGAGTTCTCTTTGAATTAATTCTTTTCTACAAAAGTATTTTAATTCACTCGATATGTATTCACCACCATTATTGCTTCGTAGATCTTTCACTTTCCTCCTCGACTCCTTCTCCACCAATTCTTTAAACTCACAACAGAACTTTGAGACCGCTCGCTCTTCTTCTACATGAATAAAATCCAACATATACGAGAATATTCATCAACAAATATAATATAATACCTATATTTTTCTATTGAAGAACCGAGAAAGGTCCACACACGTCCGTGTGAATTCTCTCCAGATCGAAGCACTCAAGCCCTTCTCATGAAAGGTGGTATTCAAAAACTTACCCATAGTACATCCCTTGCACCGATCCGACTATGCAAGAGTACCCTTGGGAAGTCTAGTAGAAATCGTCGCAAAATATTCAAAGTGCCATGGTGAGATGGCCTAATCACCCGTGCCATAATTCACCCTCATCCCTACTCACCACTTCTTCTCGCTTTGCCCACCATTGCAGCACAACCATCTACCTCTAGCTTGTAGAGATTCTTAACTTGAATCCCTATCCTCTTGGCTCGACCAATTGTTTTATGTCGCAGAAAGCTTTTCCATCGTTAAAAACAACGTCATAACCTTTCGTCTTTCAACATTGCAACCAAGACCGAGTTCTTCTTCGTACTCCGGAACATGCATAACATATTTCAACAAGAATTGATTACTGAATCCCTCTTGAAGGTAATGTCCCAATTCGCCGCATCGTATCGACCCTCGTCACTCATCTCTACATGCATTTGAAGGTCCTTCTCCTCTAAGTCACTAAACAACTCCTTGTCTCCCATCATATGGAAAGACACACCACTATCAAGATACCACACCGATCCCACATAGCTTGAAACCAAGCATGCGATCAAAGAGAAATCAAGTTCAAATTGTGTGAGGCTAAGGCCTCTCCACCGCATCTCTCAGAAGCCTTCTTATTCTTCTTCTTCTCCGTGCGTTAGTGGCGAAATGCCCATGTTCATGATAGTGAAAACACTTCACTTTTGGACAAATCCTCAGTTTCTTGCCTTTAGCATCGGATTTTAAAAGGAAATTTCTTCCCCTTCCCTTTCCTTTCTTTGAAAGCCAATGTAATTCTCTTCATCTTTCATTCTTTGATGAATAACCATCCCCGGTACCCCGCCTTATCTCCTCCCCGCACAAGATCTCGACCAAAGTCGCTCCTATCCCGACGCTTTCTCCCGTCCATTGACAAGAGTCTTCGTATCTATGCCAAATCTTCGGAAGCCAAATGAGATCCAAGCTCACCAAGTATTCATCATTAGCAAGTAATCCCCACACTTCCTAGTTCATCTCTACAAGGAAAAACTTCATGAGATATTTTGGAATACTATTGCCTTCTCCATTTTTATTTTTCTTCTGAAGCTTGTCTTTTAGCACCAACTTCCTCTCGGGTCGTCGTTGCTTTGAAAAATTTTGTCAAAGACTTCCACATTAAGAATGTGGAGTGGCTTACCCATGAAGGCTAGACATAATATGGTACTTCACACCTTCCAATATAATTCTTCTCTGCCTTTGCTATCTTCTTTTCCATGCATCAAGTAATGTAACATCGCTAGATCCCACTTTAGAACATCGTTTACCGATGAACTCCTTCAGTCTCATTATCCTCCAAGACTGCCCTCCATCCTATCCTTCCGTGCTATCTAATTCGAGCTCCCATCAAGGGAATACTCCAACTTCACAACCCATTGAAAGACATTTCAATGTATACTCAACCTGCCGCACCAAGAATTTTTCTACAAAGAAATTTGAACCTATTCACCAAAGACAAACTCAACAATTCTTCACAATTGCAATCTTCAAGAATTAACACTACTCGATACCATGTACAAATTATATACAAGACGCATGCATATATCTAGATTCTCCCCGATCTAACAATATTTAACTTTGCCAAATACAAAATCCTTCCAATCGTTAATCTTTTGCGGAAATTAAAATCAATTGCGAACACATGAAGCAATAAAAACAATCGCACATAACACAAGCTTTTTTAACTAAAGCCTCGAAGCTAAAAATCCAAACTATCATATATTATGTATCATGGAGATCATGTAACAATCTCATACAAGTCTTAGTACATCAATCTCTTAGTACAATCAATCGTCACACACTAATCAAGAAATTTTATAAATCCATGCATTGATTTTCTGCCACCGTTTAGCATGCCTCCACCGCGCAATCCCTACCGAAGAATAGCTTTGAATTAATTCGAATTACCCTTGCATTGACTACACAATCTTCATTTGCAACTCTAATGTGTGTGTGGTGCAATCAATGCAACACTATAGTCACAACGGATAGTCCATCTTTCCCTTTCACCTATCTCTCCTCGGGTCTCCACTCGGAACTACCATGCACTATAGTTAACCTGTCGTATTTTTCAAATTTCTGATTAATGAGTTATTATTTGTGAATTAATTAACTAATTAATTCACCCACTCTCACTACCGTATCATTCATTAGACTAGATACCACTAGCTCAACTAAGTTTAACTCCATTAACTGAGTTAAACTGAATAACAACTCCATGAACTACTCTTCCAACTCCGTCATAACTTTTCCACTTCAATTCTAACTCGAGTACTCCATGCATGAACCACCAATAACCCCTAGGAATTACATTCCCTTTCTAAAATTTCACTAATTTTCCAAATCCGTGTACCGAACCAAGTGCTCCAAGAGAATAAGTTGTTGTTTATCACTTGGATTATTATTAGAGCTAATAATAATCGACACTTCTATTTTTTGATCGACGATCTACAAATAGAATTCGCCCAATATTATAAAAATATAATTTCATATATTTTTCCAACTTGACCAACCATCCACAACAAAGATCCTAAAAATTTTGAAATATGATCACCATGTCTGGGTAACAGACATAGTCTAAAACAGACTTGTGCCAAAAATAGCTCACGGCCCACTTGGTGAAGGTGACTCATATTCACTAAGCTCATCATCTTGTCGAATCTCAACACCTGGACAGCCATTGTGAGGAATTTAAATTGGAATCTCTTAGCCCTTTGAATCATTTTTTGTATTCATTGGTGTTAGGCATGAAGCTTGTAAAAGAAAAAAATTACTTTAATCCCAAAGAGTCGAGTCTAGTTGACAAGACCCAAAGGAGACATAGCCCACTAGACTTCGGGTGAACTCATATTATATTGTTGTTGTGTTTAATGGTTTTTTGCTGAATTATTTTTTTGTTATACATGTTAAATTACAACAAGAAAAAATAAAATTACACAATAGTAACAAAATCATACACCACTTTCAAGCTAAAATTCCACAAAACGTCAAGTTCAAGCTAGATCATTTTAATTAAACTCGAGTGGTAGTTTCTTGAACTCCTTACAAGTTATCCACACCATTTTTAGATCAAAAATAGAGACGAGGGAGTAGGATACCCTATCAAAATATTTCTCAAGGATGTCCTTTGAGAAACATAAAGAGCGCATGATGGATAATTTTTCTCTCGCATCCTTCAACGACCGCCCACCAACGACACATCTACATCCAACAACCACTCTAGAGGCACCTATCCCTTAAAGGTACAATTCAACCTTGAAATTCCTATATTTGAAGGCCCTAGAGATGCGTATGCTATAGATAGATGGTTGAATTTGTCGAAAGTATATTTCTCGTCCATGATTTCTTCCGATCGAGAAAATATTATTTTTCACTCCTCAAAGTTGTCCCCCATGTCAAAGACCGGTGAAACCTAATACGAGAAAAAAGGAAGCACAGGGAACCTTCTCTCGTTCTTAGCCTTACCCACTTTGAATTCGTCAAGATCGAATCAAGGAACAATATTACTCCGTGGGGAGCCATGAGGACAAGTACATCCAATGGACCATGTTGCAGCAATAAAAGGGATCAAGATGTGTACGAATCCAACGAATTTGTTCCATACAATTCTGCTACACACAAAGCCGGGTAATAAAGATTCAGAGAGAAATTTGGTGCTCAAGTACCACATTTGTGTGCATAGGTACATTCAGAGGAAATGAATTCCTCTAACTACACGTTTGGCACAACATATCATGATGCCGCCCGTATCAAGCAAAATTTATGCAGAAGAAGTGAGACCTTGATCTACGAATTTGAAGCCGTGGAGAGGCGCTCCCGAACCGTAGAACAAGGGGCAAGTGCCAAAAGCGGGGCTACTTCCGCACAACACCACAAATCCAAATAAGGACACAAAAAGGGTGTGAATTTCATAACAACCCCACTCACAAAGACTAATGAGTACAACCAAATGGGCCATTTGGCTGAACTAAAGGCACTGAATTAGATGCATGTTCTAATCCCAAGTCGTAACTAGATAATGGAAATGAAAAAGGAAGCAGATCATTCATGTAGATCTCAAAGGCCACTGCTGCCACCACCAAGATCCAGTGGGGATGATCCCCGAGATCCTAGAGGAGGAGCGCTTCCATTCACACTACCGGTTAAGGATTCTGAATCGCAATTACTTATCGATAATCTTAAGCCAAAAGAACCTCATTTCAAGCAGGTCATGAAGTAGTCACTTCTATCAAACATAGCACACCTCGCAACCGTATACCATTGGGTGGCTTCACGAAGGAAGAGATCTTCTGCCATTCAATTAACCATACTACCTTCTTGACAACATCATGATCTACTAATGAGGTACTATGTGCTGTTGCTCCTCTTGATGTGTATGATGTATTATTGGGCCAACCATACTTGGTGGAGGCAACATGTTGTGTATGAGTCTAGGCGTTCAATCGTTATTTTTACTTTGGGAAATAACTTGTACAAGATACCAGAGGTAGTAATGCCTCCTGCCATCACTTTGAATACTGCAAAACAATGCAGTAAAATTGTTTCCCAAATCAGGAAATTTATTTGCATTACCATTTTCCCATAATGAAAGAATAATATTATGGCCACAACCTTGAAACAGGGCTCCACTGCACAACAGCAACAGATGGAAAAAGGCATGGAGGAATATGAGGACATTTTCTCCTCACCTACGTAGGTTCTCTGGCTAATCGGGCTGTGTCTATACTCGCCACTCCGATATTTTCTTCTATACCTCTATGCGATGACACAAACAAAATCCAAGCTACACATGTACTTCCGAGGCCGATAAAGAAACAAATTTACCGAACACATCCAAGGGAAGATGTCCGGTCACAGTTCCATGACATATTCAACAAATCCAATACCCAGTTCAACATAATTTACCTCATCTCGTGGAGGTGTTGAAGCCTTAGAATTCTGTTCCAAAAACATGGGGTAAAACCACCGGTCTGAACCTTAGAGCGAGTCCCTTTCCGTTTGGTGTAGTGGCTTCGACTGGGGATAAAGGGACCAATTTCCAAATAAGGATAATGAGGGCATGTTTTGTTTATATAACATGCAAATTGTAAATGATTTAATCATCATATGCATTTAACTAAAATATTTATTCTACTATATACATGGGAGTGTTCATTCCTTCATGAGATCTAAAAATATATCTTCCAACTATTAGTAATAAAGATTATTTAAAAGTTGAAAGAGATGAAAAGTATGTAAAAATAATTCTTTTGAAAAATAGTTTGAACCTAAAAGGATTGTGAAGTATATATCAAATTTATATGTCTCATTATATATGAGATAAGAAATCATAAAAAAATATCAAGATGTATGCATTTTTAACATTCACTTATGATAACAACTCTAATATATAGTGTGCGTATTAAAAGATAATTGCTGATTCGAAGCAAAACTTAATATAATGTATATATATACAAGGTTATACTCATTCAATATGACAATAGTTTTCTTTTCCTCTTCACTCTCAAGCAATTTAAATAGCTAGTACAATAGTAACTTCGCTTAAACAACTTCATTGTAAAAAGATAACAAATTTTGTTCCATTAATTTATCAAGGCATTCACAAACTTAAGGTAAGTGCACTTTTGCAAATGTTTTTGACAAATTTTTTGAATTCTTCTCTAAAATGCATGAGAAGGGTTTAAATACTAGACTAAAATATGTTTAAAATATATTATTACATATAAAATGGAGGAGGTTTCAAAAAATAACCATTATCGTAAAGAGTAAACTTAAACTACAATCTAGGAAATAAAATAACAACATGATTATGTGGGTTGATCCTCTTTGCGCATTTGATCTCGCAGGTGAAAAATATCCACCATTGGCTTTAGAAGTTGAGCTGGCCGGTAATCTTGGATTTGACTCGGCCTTTAAACACCGCATTGGAAAGTGTTGGCCGCGATTTCTTTGTAGAATCGCTTAATGACCGTAGAGTTAGGCATCGATGTATAGTTTGGATCGTAAAATTCCGTAATTTTCTTGATCAAACTTATTTATCTTTTTAATAATTTCCACCTACATATCCGTACTTTCATTCCACCGTGCTTCTAATGGTTCGAGCTATGGGAGTGCTTCTACCAGTGGATTCTTTAATAAGTTCAACTTTTAAAATATGTTCATTAAAAAAAAAAAAATTCAATGATTTCATTTGTCAACCTTGATGCCTTTATCGTTTCCTTTTCTTTTCTACTTGTCTCGCCTGTTTTTCCCAATCTTTAAATAAAATATCTTTGTGAAAAAATTATCTATTTAATGGAGGTCAAATTTATTTCCTACATCAAACCCCTATCACCGAATGAACTCAATAATCTTATTTTCAACTTTTTCACATTCAATCTTCGTTAGCATCTTGTTGGATCAAAATTTTCCGTATCATAGTAAGAAATGGTGATCGTAAATTTATTGACAAATGGTTTCTTGTTGTTGCTTTAGATTTGCATTCATTTCCATTTATTATTTTATGAATTTCTCTACTTGAGGATGACTTTTCAATTTTTCCACGTCGCTTCAAGCCGTGTTTATTTCTATGTAATCCGCACCGGTGTTGCAACTTAAGTCTTTCAAAATCTCGTTGAAATTCGAGACATTTTTAGGTCCCCGTAATTTGTCGACTGCAAGACCAAATGTACAAGGGTAACATCAAACCAATATTTATATTCCTAGACCTAGCCTTCCTAGACTCGTAGAGGGATCTCTCTATATTTTTATGAAATATGTCAACTTGATTGATTTTAGGCTAGTTATAGTGATAGGGTTTGTTTGTTTGTTTTGTTTGGTTGGGTTTCTTGTCAAGCAGAACAGATAGAGTAAGAGAGGTTTATACCATTGGGATATGGAGTTTGCAAAATGTCTTGAAAGGTACAACAATAGGTCACACGTTTCTGGAGGGCAAGTATAACAAAGCCAAATGGACTTTCAAGGATTATGTGAGTGGAGTGAATAATAAATTGTGAGATTAGTAGGTTTAAAGGGTAGTTAAGAAATCCTTTAAGATGTACTATAACAATAAAAATCTTTCATAACAATGCATAACAACAACCAAAGACAATGGCATACCATAAGCTTTCTACCAAACTCCTAGCAACTAAACATTAGGACAACAACAAAGAACCAAGGAGAGCAACAAACTTGTAAATTCTCTAGTGATTTCACTCGCAAAAGAAAACATTCAAGATAACATATAGTAATGATAAAATAGAAGGGAACTCCTAAAATTCCTTAATACTACAAAGAGCTTCAAAACAACCATTCAATATGGAAAAAAGGGCGGTGGCAACCATAAACCTCTTCATTCAAACTCTAATTAGAAATATTTTGAACAAAAGACCTCAAAAACAATGTTTAAGTTACACCAAAGAATAGGGCTAACCATAAAATATTTTTGCATTTGCTCCATTAAATCATTCTTGAGATAAACAAGCTAAGTGTATCAGAGAGCAAACTAAGAATTCTCTAATCTAACTTAGCAGAGAAAAAACATACAAGCAATAGAAGGCACATAGATAAGGTGCCTCTAAACAACATTTCTTAACCTAAAATTTTAATTGTTGCATGAGAAAGATGAGACAAAAATAAAACATAAGAAAACAAGTACTAAATCAGAAAGACATCACCATTAGCTATTTTCATGAACTCGCAAGTGTGCTTGCTCCATTGTCATCCAAATCAAAGCATTCATAACACTCCAAAGCCAATTTCTCCTCAACTCCAAATCTAAGGATATTGAGTTTAACAATCAACCAAAAACTATAATGAGGTCTCCATGCGTATTTAACTTGCAAAGGAGGGTCAAAATCCTAGCTAGGGTTGCAAAAATGTCATTAATTACATCATAATGCCAATTTGTCTTAGGAGACCATGCAAGGCCCAAGGCACAAATATCCTAACTTAATAAATGAAAAAATAAATGCTAACATAAATCCTGAAGCAACTGGAGTTATTTTCCTAAAAAAACCTCAAAATATCTTTTTCATTTACTCCAAGTGTCTTTTCGACCTTCGCCAAGGCTGAAAGACCAAAACTAGGAAAATTTGTCTTCTTTTGCGTATGAGATTTGAGGCCTTCCGTTGTCCAAATAAGCTCCATGATATCTCATTGGAAACTCGTCCTGCCTAATTTCCAAATCTACATTCATTTTCTTCAATTTTTTCCCATTTGCATTCTCAAAAACACATTATCCCAAGACTACTGGCACAATGCCACTCTCCTCCGAAAACAGGCGTGTTGGTTTTTCGTATGTTTTTGGCACTTTTGGATTACCAGCTTTGCTCCAAAATGAGCTGAAATTTTTTTTGGGTGATTTCTCGGTTTGATGAACAAAAAATGCAAACCATTCCTCAAAATAGTGCCCCAAAAAATAGTGAACGCCAAAGGTACTACGTGCTCGGGCTCAAAAACAAAGGAAAATCTCCAAAACTCAAAATGTGCAAAATTTTTTTCCAAAATTGGGATTTACCTTGTTGATAATGTTTGGGATGCTTGTATGCATCACAATTATTTCAAGCTTTTCTTTATCATTTTCTCTCCTTTAGTGATTGAATCTTTGCAAGGGCCTTTTGAGCTTGGCTCTTGCAATCTTGTTTTTAAGGCATAATGCCTTGCCATCTTCCTTTGAGGTCAAGGGTCCCTCTTGATTTTCTCCAAATAATCCTCCAAGTGCACATTTTCTCTCTCTAGCCAAGGTTCCCGATCATAGCTTATCTCCATGGCAAACAACCCACTTGGAGTGAGCTGCTCTACCAATGTTTTTGTTTCTCCCTCCTTGGCTAAGGCCTTCTTCAAGACAATTGTCCTTGGCCTCTTCCTAGGAAGTTGTTCTTCCTCTTCCCTCAATTTCATAATGGGTGACCAAGACCTCATATAGCTTGCCTTTGTTTTTGAAACCTCTTTCCGAGCTCTAATAGCTCGATCTCATAGATAGCCTTTGTGCTCAATGCTTGTTTTCAACTCCTTAAAATAGTGGATTAAGGCCTTGGCCCTACCTAGATTGGTTTGAAAGTCTTTAACTTCGAGCATCTTTGCTTTTGAGCAAGATGTCAGGATCCTCTCCTCATTTTCATCATCACCAGCAAGGTGAATAAGTTTAAATTCTTTTTGAGTCTCATCTTTATCTTCTTGTTCATCAATGAAATTTTCCTTACCTTTGTCAAGCTACTTTGTTGATGACGAAGGCATGGCCCCTTACCTCTTGAGGGTAGAAAAAACATGCATATTTCCCTTTGGTAGGTTAAAGGAAAAGGTTCTATGTTACTCATCTCCGTGCCACTTCAAGCCACCGCCACCATTGTTGCCATTATGACTGCCACTTGCATCAGTATCATCATCGTCTGTGAGCTTGACCCACTACCTTCATCCTTATTGTTCTCTACCTCATTGCCTTCTTCATTGTTTTATGCACTAGTACCATGAGATGATGGTGAGGGATTGCGAGAAGGTGATGAAGGAGGATTAGCTCGAGGTGAAGGAATGTGAGTAGATGGTGATGGATGTGTAGTGGGGTGTGATGGTGGATGAGGAATGAGAGGATGAGAAGACAGTTAGACATATTGTTGTTATTAGCCTTGTGGATTGGTGGACACCTCATCGTGGGCAATGAAGGTCTCTAATGGAATGCCCTTCTACCGCAATTGATGCATAACAACCATTTTGATAATAAAGAGTGGTGAAAGAGGCTTTGTGATCCGTCAGAGACAATTTCTCTTTTGTACAACATAGGAAATTTTGTCAATGCTTATGTAGAGGTAATAGGTATGTGCACATCCTCACCCTATAAAGTGTATAAGCAACATGATGTGATAGGACCAAAATGCAAGGAGAATCTTCCTTTCGATGTGAAATACTTCATAATGATCCTCATCATAGGTGCATATCTATCAATCAAGTGTGAGTAGGAAAGATGGATTTATTGTGGTTCAGATCTAGTGGCCTTGTGTAGGGTTCAAAGTAGCTCATGTCTAGGTTGGCTTGCTTGAGCCATTTCTCACCCACACTTGGTATCCTGTTATACTGGCAATAGAAACTAACGACAGCCTCAAAAGTGATCAAAAGAAGGTTAACTTGTTTCTCATGCAAGTATAATGATAACAGTCTGGTTAATTTTGTGGTGGTTTTCCACCAGCCGTACCTTCTCACAAAAAGCAAAGAATCCTACATGCTTGAAAACATTGAACAAGGGAGATGCCATTAGCTTCTCATAAGTTAGGGGGTTAAAACATATTTATCTTTCCACCTTGTGCTCATGCCTCCTTGGCGTTTAAGCCTTCCTCCACTACCACCTGCTCGACATTGTAAACCCCGCCTTGAGAAAACTCTAGGACTCGTAAATGGGAATGGAATGAAGAGATGGTGATGAAAAAGGAATCTTTGCAAGTGAGTGAGATGAGTGAATGAGGATAAAAGTGTATGAGATGGTGAAAGGCTAAAAACTCAATGATAACCCTCTGGTGACATGTTCAAATCCCGTTTTCTTGAAATACTAGGGCTAAATGTGAAATTGAGATGAAAGTGGGTATGGAATGGAAGCCTTTTACAATGTAGGGGGTGAAATGAATGAGTGTTATGACCAACCTTGGATGAATGAAAACTATCACATCACCGTAGTTCACCCTTGTATTGACCGATACCCTTACTAGCGTATGAATGAGGCTTAAACAATGATTTTAAGCATGAAATATAGGGTTTCTCTTTAGGGTTTGATTTCATTCACTTAGAAAACACCAAATAGCTTGAAAATGTGGCTAGGGCATCCACTTACCCTTTTTTGTACTGAATACCTTGGAGGGAGCTTGAAAAGGTTTTGGAAGAAGCATGAATGGTTGAATTTTTAGGAAGCCCTCCTGCCAAGGGAATAAGGCTTGCCGAGGGTGCAACGCCAACTTCAAAGTGCAATGCCAATTTTTTCTTCACCAAAGGGCTGCTGGGCAAGAGCACAAGACTTCCTTTTCCAAGCACGCAACACTCTGGGCCCATGTGCGTAGCACCAGGTAAAATACATGGGGATACCCCTGCGCGCGCGCCGCCGATTTCCAGGCACAACACCGTCCGAGTGTGCAATAAGCAGACAATTTTTTCCACCCCACTTGTAAAACTCTCAAATTTCCTTGCTTCGAACGCTCTTTTTCTCCTTTGAAATGAAACAATGAATCCTTGAAGTGTAGAATGGGCTTTTATAGACATAGGAATTTTAATTAAATCTTTGAAACCCATTTCTAACAAGTTACAAGTCCTTTTCCCTTTTCACCGTTATTCCTTTATACTTTTGCCTATAGGTTACCGAAAACCACCGAATTAGCTTTTCTTTTGGTCTTTGGGACTTTACATGTCTATTTTGATAATTTTGCGATGATTATACATACCAACAAACCTTTCCAAAATACTCGTGGTTTCCATCATGGAGTTCAAAACAAATTTTCACCTTTTCTAACTAATCCTCTTTCACTGCTTTGGTGATGCAGTATCGGTGTAAATATTTGAGGTGCCTCTTCCTTTTTCTCCTTGAGGCATAATAAGTTGATTTTAACAACTTTAGGGCTATATTACACATGATGGCATCTTCAAAAAATCGTGTGGCTTCCATTACAATACTCAAATTATCTTTTTCACCTTGGTTAAGGGCTGGTCGGAGTTATGAAATATGTTTCCATTTTGATCCTCGAAGATTTGACATATTCATTTTGACACAACAACATCCTCAAAACCTATTTTGCTTCCACCTTGGATCTCAACATCATCTTCAGCTCATTTAGACATGGAAAGCTCATTTTTTACAAGTCCGGGATATGATCACACAAAGGACATCTTCGTAATCCTTCCTTTCTTTCACCATGTAGGTTTAACATCATCATTTCACCTTCTCTAGTCACTTTTCCAAAACTCCTATAGGTGTCCGGATCGCTTTAAGACAATTATCGTTGTTGTCTTCTAATTTCTCTATATCCCTTTTAGGTTCATTCATTTCTTTCCAGCTTCACCTCACTTTTTCCTATCTCATCAATAATCTTTGATAGAATTTTCTTCATGTTTGGTTTGGTACCTCCTCCATGGTCAATTGTGCATTTGATCACCGCTTGGCACACTCGCTTGACCATCAAGCTCAAGAAACCCTAATTTTGTACAAGAACAAGTGTTTCCCCGTCTTCCTTGCTAGAAGGTGTCTTTATTTTGGAGCATCTCCTACCTCACTCGCCTTTATAAGCCGATGGAAACTTTACCACTCTGTATGCCAAATTTTTTTCCATTTCCTCATGTGCGTACCGAAACGTAAGGATAGTCTTCTTTAAACTCTTTAGGTCTTTCTTTAATAACCATGTCTTAACATCCAATACATCCGAACTAGATTCTACTGAAAGAAACATTTGCCCTAAACAACAATGATGACCTTGAAACATATGAAACCCAATTGACCTGTTGGGAGGGCTTTAATTGACTCGATCAAAAACCGGCTTGGAGGCTTCAAATGAAAAACTTAGTATTTGTCAAAGTGTTGTATTGAAGATCCAAAAACCAATGTACTTGATTTATCTAAAGAGCCTACAGAGATAGTTTTGACCATCATTGCTTGGAGGATCTTAGAGAACATGGGAAAGGGTAGGCTTACAGAAACCTGAAGGGGAAAGTGGGGTTGTGGACAAGGGAAAAAAATAGGCCAATGAGGTTATAGGCAGAGAAGGACTGAAAATGATAGGTATAAGCCCATAAGGAGTTTCAAGGAGTGACAGGGTTGACCATGGAAAGGCAAGCCGATGAACATTGAAAATTTTTCATAAGGATAATGAAGGTGCTGAGATTTTTGAAAACTACAATATTTCAAGGAATGTTGTTTTCAAAATCTTAGAACCAATCCTTATTCATCTACTCATAGCAAAAAATATTGATGACTAATAGTGGCTCCACTCGGGGAGGGGCGGGGCCTTTTCAGGAGGTGTATAGAACCTTAGAGTTCGTGACCTCTCGAGTTTTTGAAGATCAACACCTTACTTGTACTGCAAATCTTTTCTTTCTTCACTTGTTGATGTTATTTCAGTTACATCTCAAATTTGAAAAAGATACCAGGGGAATTTTTAGGTCTAAAATGGGCCTCCTAAGAAAAATGTACAACCAAAATAAACTTTTTTATAAGAACCAATAAATTCAAAATGATGATGTAAACCATGGGGGATGATTCACCATTTTTTAATCAAAGCGGTAAAAAGATTAAAAAATAATAACACAAAACTACTTTTCAACTTATCTCCAAAGTATTACTCAGCCTCGGTTTTAGAGCACTTGTTAGATGCAAATTTAATTCTTCAATTCAAGGAGTGCCATGTTGCATACTTGATGGACCCTATGCGAAAAATGAGAAATACATGAAAATGTGATTGCAATCAAGATTTTCATGTATTTCTTATTTTTCATGTAGAAAAGTCCATCGAAAGTATTTAACATGGTATTCCTTGATGAGGAATTATTTTTTTTTATCCAACGAGTACTCCCAATTAAATGTTAGTAAAAATATGAGTTGAAAAAGTAGTTTTTTCTTTTTTTTCCTCTAAAATTTGATGATGTCATCAAATCTTATTTTATTATTTCCATTATTATTTTATACTTAGGAGGCCCATTTTAGACCTCAAAATTCCCCTTAATGACCGCTTCAACATCAATTATACCCGCCCATCATACTTTGCCTAACATTTTTTCTTCACTTGGGTGCATTTGGATTGGCAAACCCTCGACATTATTTTTTCTTTTGAAATCATAAAAAATATCTACTTCTACCTCTATCACTTCCAAGAGCTCGCATTAGGCCGATGAACTCTTTTTTCTCTACATACTCTACTTATCTATCAAGTTGGTTGCTGTAGCCATATTTTCATTCTCTAAGCTACCAACATTAAATTTCAAAACATGATCAAACCAAGGTTAAGCGATTTGATTTACAACAGTGGCCGTGGTATTTTGGAAAAACTCGCACACAAACTTTATTTTTGTACAAGTGAAACTAGATACTTGAGGGCTAATAATTTGGAATTTGCTACCTATCCCTCTCTTTTCTTCGTTTAGATTTGAGCATTGAAACCAAATATATTTTCATAATCTAGCCCATCGATAAGCCAAGTTTAGATGGTTTGGTAAATATTCTTTCACTAACCTATCAAAGATAAAGTTAAAACATGTTCAATCATGATTAGGCTGATGATCTAACAATACTTTTCTTTCTCAAGTAGTGGCATTTAGACTTGTACACTTTCAAAAATACTCTTTTTTGGTATGGGGTTGTACCTCTTTCTTTTTATCTCGCTCTATTTTTCTTCTTTTCTTTGTTTTTGTGTTTTTGTTTTTATGATCTTTCATCAAGAAATGTTATGTACAAACTAGAACTTTTAACAAAAGTAGTGTCGGAGAATCCTCGGCGATTGACAGACTCCAAATAACTCGTTCCATCCAGCTCTCGTAGGAAGAATGCATTGTTACCTCTAATTGAATGGATGATGTATGGGGCCTTCCATAAATTTTAAAATTTTCCATGTTTTCCTTTTGTCCTCTTCTCCTCGAATCCCATCAAGACTTCTGTCTCCAATCAGTAAATCATTTTCATTAGTCCTTCAGCCAACATCTTCTCGATGTTCTCTTGCAATGCTTGTGTTATGTTGTAAACTTCTTCCCTTGACTACTGCAAATGAATGGTCATTTAGCATCCTTTGCATATCATTCTCTTCTGATTGTACTTCTTGGAGGAGCTTCATCACCGGAACTCCCAAGGATGTTGGAAAAACTGCATCCATGCCATACACTAGTTGATAGGCAGACATGTTAATTGATTTTTTACTTGTTAATCTATCTCCCCATAGTGCATGCACTAATTTTCTATGCCGTGAATTTTTGTTCTCTTCCAACAACTTCTTGCTTATGTTCACCAAAATTTTGTTAGACGACTCAACCAACCCATTACCTTGAGGGCAATAAGTTGTAGAATGCCCTAGTGTGATGTGATACTTGTAGCAAAATTCCACCATTCCCTTGGACTTAAATGCAGCAGAATTATCGGTGCTGATTTTTCTTGGACAACCAAATCTAGACAGGATATTGGTTTCAAGGAATTTTATGATTACCGAGTCAGTGGCATTCCTTGAAGGGATGATTTCTATCCATTTGGTGAAATAGTTAGTTGTAGTGAGGATCCATTTGTGTTGGGCAGATGAGGTAGGATGGATTTCTCCAATGAAATCTAAACCCCATTACTGAAAATGAGTTTCAACACTGATAGGATGCAAGGCAAAGGCAATAGTTTTTTCTTTCCATCAAATATTTGGCATTTAGGGCAAGTCACTACTAGCTTGTGCATATCAGGGAAAAGAGTGGGCCAATAGAAACTAGCTCTAAGGATTTTGTTGGCAGTGTTTTTCCAATAGATATGACCTCCACACTCTCCTTCATGAAACTCATGCATGATTATATCTGCATCATCTTCAAGTAAACATTTAAGCAAGATAACAACAAAATTTTTCCAATACAAAACTTTATCTAGAATGCAAAAATTTACGGCCTTTAGTTTCAAGATCTAGCTTTTGTTTTGGACAGAGCAGGAGGAGAATTTAGATTAAAATGTACATAAAATATATCAGCATACCAGAGTGAGTTTAGAAATGCTTCTTCAATGGGTGGAGTCGCCAACCCCTCTTGTTCATCCAAGGAATGTATCATGTTTATGTCTAGTGCTTGAAATTTTGCTTTAGCCATTAGTTTTGCAAGTCTTTGTCCTTTGATCAGTTTAGTGTGCTTGATTTCTAGATCATATTCCAAGATGAAAACAATCCACTTACCCCTTTTGCCATTAGGATCCTGATTTAGTATGTGTTTAACAACTATGTGTGGAACAAAAGCAATGACATGTGAATGCAAGATGTAAACTCTGAAATCTTTTAATGCTTTGATTAAGGAAAATTCTTGTTTTTCCATGATGTTATATTTCATAGGTGCAGCTCTTAGTGCCTTGCTGAAGAAAGATATGGGTTGTTCTTGTCCCATTATGTTCTTTTGTAGCACTACTGCAGCAATTGTGTGTTCAGATGCAAATGAGAAGATGAAGAAATCCTTGGTAACGTAAGGGCTGATTAGAACTGGTGTTTGGGTAAGTGCTTGTTTTACCAGTTCAAAGGATTGTTCTGCTTCTATGGTCCATTTCACTCATATTCCTCTTTTCAGCATGTTTGTAATGTTTCTTAGGAGTTCTGCAAGGTTCGGTATGAACCTTCTTAAGAAGTTTATCTTTCCAATGAAAGATTGCAGCTCTTTGATATTCCTAGGGTGACTAATCTACAATATACCCTCAATCCTTTTTGGGTCTATCTTAATCCCTTCTTCAGATATGATGTGGCCTAAATTTTTTTCTTCTTGTATACCAAACATAGTTTTCTTAGGATTTAAATATAGACCGTAATTTCTACACTTTTCAAAGACTTTTCTTAGGTGAACTAGGTGTTCTTCATCAGTTTTAGAATAGACAGTGATGTCATCAAGGTATATCACAATGAAGTAACCTATGTCTTCAGAAAAAGCAATGTACATGGCTCTTTGAAAAGTAGCCCCCGCATTCATTAACCCAAAAGGAATTTTGACATACATAAAGGTGCCCCAAAGTGTAGTGAAAGCAGTTTTTTGCTGATCATCTGGGTGTACTAGAACCTGATTATACCGTGAAAAACCATCAAGCAATGATATTCTTTAGAGCCTACTACCCTTTGCAGTATATGATCCATCTTAGGTAAAGGGTAGTTGTCTTTCAGGGAGGCTTTGTTTAAGTTTCTAAAGTCTATGCATAGCCTAATCTCCCCTATTTTATTTCTTACTGACATAAGGTTTGAAACCCATTCTGAGTACTTGAGTGGGACTATGATTCCAGCATCATACATCTTCTTTATTTCCTTCTCAACCAAAGGCACTAGGACAGGTTTTATCCTTCTCAATTTCTTCTTGAATGGTTTCTGGTTTTCCTTGAGAGGAATCTTATGTTGAATGATGTTTGTATCATAGGAATTCAAGTCCTCATAACCCCATGCAAACACATTATTAAATTCTTTGAGCAGCTCAATTTTTTTTTATTTTTTATGCGAGGTGGAATATTTTGGAAAACTTTATCATTTTGGGTTCTTCTACACTAACTATGTTGCATTCTTCTACATCAGCTTCGGTGGATTCCATTTTTGGTTTCCTAGCAACATCATTGAAATCAAACAGCTCTTCTAAGGGGACAAGACATTTTGGCAATAGATTATCTTTGCATTGCAATACCTCAAGGTATTTTTGAACCGGATCCCTAGAAAATTCTACCTCACAAAGGTGTTCTAGCATATTTATATCAGCAGGAGAAAATGACTCTGTTTTGTGTGTTTGTTCTTCATCAGAGCAATCTTCTTCATGATCTAAGCTTGGTTTTGGTATTTCAAATTCATTCTTGGATTGCAGGAAGTCTTCAATATGTTTGTCCCCTTCAAACACTTGCCAATAATATATGTTATCAGGTACTGTAGATCTTCTTTTGACTATTACCGTGTATTGTTCATTAGCATGAAGTAATTGGCAAGTGATGGCAACAAAGGCTAGTTCATTGGCAAGGCTGTTTTGAGCTATTGGGATAGAGGTAAGTTCATATTTATCAAATGTCTTCAGGAGGTCTAATACATCATTCCTATATTCTCTTAGCCTAGGATTCTTGGCTAAATATTCTCCTTTTATTTGCCTAATGATTAGCTCGGAATCTCCTTGAACAAAAATCTTCTTAGCTCCTATGTTTTTCAACAAGTGTAATCCTAGGAGAAGAGCTTCATACTCTGCAATATTGTTTGTACATTGAAAATACAGTTTGTAGGAGTGACCTTCATTGGTGTTGTGTATCCAAACACCTGATCCTGAACTAGCTTTTCCACAAGAGCCATCAAAGCTCATGTTCCAAAGGGTTTCAAGTTCAGATTCACCATTATGTTGTTGTTCATGGCTGCTAGAGTTTTGACTATTATATTCTTCATTTGGTGTTTGGTTTGACTATTCCGATAGGTCTAGCTCTTCCTATTTTTCATTTACTTGTTCATTAATGTCATATCCATTGTACAAGATAAATGATTCAAGGTCTAAATGGATAGAATAAAGAGGGGTGTTGTTTGGCCTATCTTGGCTGCTTACCATGTATTTCATGTGAGATTCTCTATACAATCTCCTTGTTTGGC
Organism: Pinus albicaulis; assembly: GCA_034641835.2. NCBI lineage: Eukaryota > Viridiplantae > Streptophyta > Pinopsida > Pinales > Pinaceae > Pinus > Pinus albicaulis. The sequence goes on along the minus strand of CM076584.1, from coordinate 1,194,579,790 downwards.
TAAAGACTGGGATGGTAGCATAGGACATGTCCATTTGGAGGGTTCCTTGGAGTTTGGCTCCCCATGATATAGATAAAATCATGCCATATTTCGGGGTAATGTTAGCCACTACAATGTCCATGACTAGGCTCTTGGCTAGTATTTGTGCCAGATTGACACACAGATCTTTGATTAGACCCAGACATTTTACTCTACTCAAACAAAAGAGTACAAGTCTTTGTATGGTCTGGTTATTTCGAGGCCTAATCTCTCCATCACTACTTTGGCATGAGGTCATGTGAAGCACCAGATTCTAGCATGACATTGTGTAGGATATTGTCATGAATGTTCAAACTGACATAGAATGGAGGGACAAATACCTCTTGAAACTTTCCCTCTACCGCAGGTCCAAACAATAGTTCTGGTTTGTCATCGGTCAAATTTAGAGTGTCAGTGTCATTTCCTATGTTCAAAGCCTTCAAAACTTGAGACCTATATACATCTTGAGTTACTAGTTCAGTAAGAGGTATGGCTATTTTGATCTTGGCAATCTCACCCTCAATACTGAATGGTGTTTGTGTTCTTGGTGTATTTACATCAGTTTTATCATACATGGTTTTTTTAGCAACTTTGGTTTGCTAATTTTTATTAGGAATGTCAGTTAAAGAAGTTTTTTGAGGACCACAAGTTGATGTACTAGGGAAACTTTGGTCATCATCATGTTGGCTGATTTTTTTTTTGCTTTGATCAGGTTTCTTAGCCATTATGTTGGCATTTTCTGCTGTCTTTTTAGGAGTGTTTTCAAGGGTCTTCCTAGCAGAAATTTCTAGTTTTTTCTTCTTCGAGGTATCTTGGGTTTTCCTACTTCTGAGGTCATACTGCCTATGAACCTCCATGATAGCATTTTCAAATCCTAGTTTGTACTCTTTAGAATCCTCATATGTTCTTGCAGTTTGGTTTGAGGAGAACATACCTTGTTCTTATTTTGTGAGAAAAATAACATCTTCACTATCAGAGCCTATTAAATTCACATGTTTTTCTTCCGGCTCTTCAGTCTCTCCTGCCTTTTCATCTACATTGTTTTCTTGGAAATGAGGCCTGATTTGCTGGTCATTGTCTCTTTGTCTTATTTGAGGAGGATCTCTTCTGAAGTTTTGGTTTCTATTTCTGTTTTGAGGATTTGCTTGGTTTTCCCTAGGGGGTTCTCTTTCAGTCAAGTTGATTCTCTCCATCATCCTTTCCATTGTCCTAACTAGATTGTCAATTTTAGCATCAGATGTGGAGGCTATAGTTTCCTCTTTGTATGTAACCTTCTTCTTTGCTCTTAATCTAGCCCTTTTAGCATTTAGGTTGGCTTCTACAGTTACTGCTCCCCTTTCCATGTCCCTTAAGGTAAGGGGATCTCTTTCTCTTAACTGATATGACATGTCTGGATCAAATCCATCCAAAAAGTTTACTAAGGCTAGGCCTTGTGGGGGTTTCATGTGGGGAGGGAGTGCGTTATATACACTATTGAACCTAGTGCAATTGTCTTGGACACTTTCCCCAACATTTCTCTTAAGGTTATCATACTCTGGTAGGATTTGAAGAGGATTTTTCTTAGTCTCCCACTTTTTTATGAATGTTTGATAAAGGGAAGGGAGGTCATGAATGATGTTAGGAGTTAAGTTTTTAAACCATTTCTTTGCTTCTCTCCTAAAATTTGGGCAAATATTCTCATTTTTATAGTCTCCTCTTCTATTTCTTGGTAGTCAAATGCATCATTCATCTTGTCTACATGCTGTTGGGTAGTGGTAGAATCAGCTCTAGTAAAGTGAGGGATTTTAGATTGGTAGTCTTGAGGCATAGGCAGTAAGGTTGTGGTAGTACCAAGGGGGCATACCGGGTTTCCATGATAGGAGGTAATGGAACCCAAGGAGAATTTATAGGGGGAGGGTTTATGAGTGGGGGTGGAGGATGAAATGGAGTGGTTTGCACAGTGGGTGTATGAGTGGGGTTGGAGGATGAAATGGAGTGGTTTGCACAGTGGGTGTTGTAGAAATTATATAACTTATGTGTTATATGTCCAAGATTCTCCTGATCTCACACTATTTTAACTTCATGAAAAATACAGAATCTATTCCACCATTGATCATTTGCGGAAATTAAATCAAGATTGCAATGCACACATGAAACAATAAAAATTCACACACATTAACACAGTTGTTTAACGAGAAATCCTGAAGCTGAAAAACCCAACTATCTGTATATAATATATGTCATCGAGATCATGTAACAATCCTCATAAAAATCTTATCATATCAAGCTCTCAGTACAATACAATCGCTACACACTAATCAAGCCTAATCTTGCAAATCCATGCATCGATCTTTGCCACCTGCTAGCCTGCCTCTACTGCACAATCCTTGTTGAAGAATGGCTTTGAATGAACTCGAATTTCTCCAGCCTTGCTCACACAATCCTCATTGGAATCTCCACTGAGTGTTGGATGCAATCAATGCATCACTATAGTCACAACTGATAGTCACACTTGCTCTTTCACCTATCTCTCCACTGGTCTCCACCCAAAACACATGCATGCCTTTGTGGTTGGCGATGTATTATTTAGTTGATTAATGAGTTATTATTTAGTGAATTAATTAACTAATTAATTCACCACTCTCACTAGTGTATCACTCGGTTAGACTAGATACAACTAGCTCAGCGGGTCTAAGCACGGGTTAAACTAAATACAACTCCACCAACTACTTCTCCAACTCCACCAAATAATACGGAGTTCCTTTGAAGTCCTCCATCACAATGCTCAATAAACCTACGATGTCAAGTATTTTTTTCTGTGTTCTTTGTGCCACATCTGTGCACTTAACTGAAGTGTTCCAAGAGAATAAGATAATGTTTAGAGTCCAAATATTATTAAGAGCTAATAATATTTGACATATCTATTTTTAGACTGGCAGTATAAAAATAGACTCCGCCCAATATGTCTAAAAATAGAAGTCCATCTATTTTTCCAACTTGACCAACCATTCACAAATAGCATCCTACAACTCATAGAATATGATCAACATGTTTAAAAACAGACATAGTCTAAAAATAGACTTTGCACCAAAAATAGCCTGCGGGCCCACTTAGTGAAGGCGACTCTTTTCACTAAGCTCATCATCTTGTTGAATCTCAAAACTCCCTCTCAACAAGATAGGGATTATCTGCCACCCCGATCCTATCTCTATGGTATTCGAATTTTCTCATAGTGAGCACCTTCATCAGAATATCTGCATCCTGATCCTCCATAGGAATGTAAGAAAGCAACATGATCTTCCGCTGCAAACAATCTCTGATATGATGGTACCGGATGTCAATATGTTTAGATCTATCATGAAATACTGGATTAACCGAGATTTTAATGCAACTCTGATTATCACAATATATCACAATAGGATCTAAGTGAGAACCGAACAAACCGACCAGGATCTTCCTCATCCATATAGCCTCGCATGCAGCCAAACTCGTTGCCATGTACTCGGCCTCCGCTGAACTGAGTGCCACAGATCTTTGTTTCCTTCTGTACAAAGAAACTATTGTAGATCCGATACTGAAAATCCCTCCAGATGTGCTCTTTCTGTCCGTTGGGATTCCTACCCAATCTGCATCCGTGAAGCCATGCAGCTTCACCTCATCCGACTGTCTGTACCACAGTTCATACCCAGATGTGCCCCTGAGATACCTTAGAACATGCTTGCCTGCCTTCCAAAAGAGCTTGGTAGGCTTCACCATTGCTTGTGAAATCTGGTTCATAGCATAGCATATGTCCGGTCGTGTATTGACTAAATACATGAGTGAACCAACCAATTGTCGATAAACATTGGCATCCACTACCTCTGCCGATGTAGCATCCTCTTTCCTCCAACCACCAGGAAGAGGAGTGTCGATAGGCTTGCAGCCTTGCATGTGAAACTTCTCCAGTATCTCCCAGGCATACTTGCCTTGAGACACAAGCAGTTCACCTTTCCGCTGCCAAATTTCCAATCCCAGGAAATAATGAAGGAGGCCCAAGTCCTTCATCTTGAACTCCTTTGCAAGATCTGCCTTGCATGAGTATATCAACAGTTCATCACCCGTTAGTATTAAATCATATATATAAAGCACAATGATCAAAATCTTACCCTCCACCACAATCTGGTATAGGTTTGGATCCGCCTCACTCTTGGCGAAACCAAGTCCGGTGAAATAACTGTCTATCCATGTGTACCAAGTACGAGGTGCTTGTTTTAGCCCATACAACTCTCTTTTGAGCATGCACACATGCGAATCACTGCTGAATATTTCGAATTATTCAGGCTGCTCAATGTACACCTCCTCCTCAATGATTCCGTTGAGGAACGCAGTCTTCACATCCATCTGATGAATGTGCCAACCCATTTGCGCTGAGAGAGCAAGGATGGTTCGTATGGAAGAATACCTTGTGACAGGTGCAAAGGTTTCTTCATAGTCGATCCCCTTGATCTGTGAGAAGCCCCAGGCAACAAATCTTGCCTTATACTTCTCGACACTCCCGTCAGCAACTTGCTTCACTTTGTAGCTCCATCTCGAACCTACCATTGATTTCCCTTCCGAACTTGGGACAATCTCCCATGCACTGTTTCTGACAATTGAATCATACTCTTCCACCATGGCATTTACCCATGTAGGATCCTCCACAGCTTCCTCGAAAGAGGATGGCTCCGTCACGATACACTTGCTCATCAGATCCATGTATCTAGTAAATCGGTCAGGTGACTGTCTCTGTCTGCGCTGTGATGTAGGAACTCTTACATTACGCATCGAATTCGGTCGCTTAGTTTTGTAGTGTGCTTCGCCCCTGCGATGTTTATGCCTTTGCATGAGTGGTTCTTCCACTCCATGAACCTCCTCTTATTAGGTGATCCACATCTTGAGGCTCATCTTTAGGAACAAGTAGCTCCTCCTCTGCATGCAAGTGTAGCTCCCTCTCAAGCGACAACTTCATGGCTTTCTCCTCATGAAATTTGATATCCCATCGCACGACAGTCATTCGACTGTCTGGAAAATACACATGATAATTGTGGGGTGTTTCTGTGTACCCCAAAAATATCCCAACCTCTACAGTCGGCTCCATATTCTTCCTAGCATCCTTCGTCACATGAATGTAAACAGGTGAACCAAAGATCTTCAAATGAGAAATATCAGGATTCTTACTAGAAAACGCCTCTTCGGGTGTACTCATGCCAAGTACTCTATGAGGACAACAGTTTTGCACATAAACCACAGTGTTGCATGCCTCAACCCACAAGTGTATGGGAAGGCCCTGATCATGCAACATCGACCATGCAGCACCCACGATCGTTCTATTCTTCCTCTCTGTGACCCCATTCTACTGTGGATTATGAGGCGCTATGAGTTCTCTTCGAATTCCTTCTTTGCTACAGAAGTATTTGAATTCGCCAGAGATGTATTCACCACCATTATTGCTCCTTAGAGCTTTCACTTGCTTCCCTGAATCTTTATCAACCAGTGTCTTGAACTCACAGAACTTTGAGTATGTCTCGCTCTTCTTCTGCATGAAGAAGATCCAACACTTAAGAGAAAAGTCGTCAACAAATATCACATAATACCTGTGCTTTGTTGTTGAAGCAACCGAGAAAGGTCCACACACGTCTGTGTGAATTCTCTCAAGGATTGTCGTGGCGCGACTATCCTTCTCATGAAAAGTGGTCTTCACAAATTTTCCCAAAGTACATCCCTTGCACTAATCTGACTGCGCAAGTGTGCCCTTGGGAAGCCCGGTAGAAATCTGCTGCAAAATTTTCAAAGCGCCATGGTGAAGATGGCCCAATATCCTGTGCCACAATTCGCCCTCATCCCGACTCACCACTCCTTCTGCTTTTCCTACCATTGATGCGTAGCCATCTACCTGCAATTCATAAAGTTTCTTAACTCGAATCCCTATCCTCCTGGTTTGACCAGTTGTTTTATGTCGAAGGAAATCTTTTCCTTCACTGAAAACAACATCATAACCCTTGTCTTCCAACATCGCCACGGAGATCAGATTCTTCTTCAATCTTGGAACATGCATGACATCCTTCAAGATGAAAGGTTTATCGAACTCCCTCTCAAAGGAAATGATCCCGATACCAGTCGCACTATATCTACCATCATCACCCATCTCGATGTGCACTCCAAGATCCTTTTCCTCCAGATCACTAAACAAATCTTTGTCTCCGGTCATATGGAAAGACGCACCACTGTCAAGAAACCACACTGATCCCATCACACTTGAAACCAAGCATGCGATCAAAGAAAAATCCAGCTCAAACTGTGAGGCTAAGGCCTCTCTAGCTGCAGATCCAACATCCTACTTATTCTTCTTCTTTTGTGGACAGTTAGTGGCAAAATGCCCGTGTTGGTGACAGTGAAAACACTTCACCTTAGACAAAACCTTCTTCTTGCCTTTCGCACCGGATTGAGAAGGATTTTTCTTCCCCTTCCATTTCCTTGCTTTGGCAGCCAAAGTGAAATTTTCTTCATCTTCATTCTTCGATGAAGATCCATCCCTGGTACCTCGCCTTATCTCCTCCTGCACAAGATCCGACCAAATTCGCTCCCATCCTGGCAGTTTCTCTCGTCCATTAACAGAGTCTTCGTAGCTATGCCAACTCTTTGGAAGCCCAAGGAGAGCCAAGCTCACCAAGTCTTCTTCATCTATAGTAACCCCGACACTTCCCAGCTCATCCTTGCAGTGGACAAACTTCGTGAGGTATTTTGGTATACCGTTGCCTTTCTCCATTTTTATTTTTCTGAGCTTGTCTTTAAGTGCCAACTTCCTCTAGTCACTTCTGCTTTGGAACAAGTCTGTCAAAGCCTTCCACATTAAGAATGGATTGGATTTACCATGAAGGCTAGACACAATGTGGTCCTTCACACCTTCCAACAGAATCCTTTGACATTTTTCTACCTTCTTTTGCCATGCGTCAAGTGCAACTGCATTGCTAGAAGCCGTCTTAGGAACATCGCTATCGATGAACTCCTTCAGCCCATTATCATCCAGCACCACCTCCATCCTGTCCTTCCATGCTATGTAATTTGAGCTCCCATCAAGGGCATACTCCAGTTGCAATCCGTTGAAAGACATTTCAATTAATGCTCAACTTCAACACCAAGAAAACATTGCAGCAAATTCGAATTCCACCAGCGCAAAACTCAACCGCTTCAATAATTTCAATATCCTCCAATGATCAACTACTCTGATACCATGTAGAAATTATATAACTTATGTGTTATATGTCCAAGATTCTCCTGATCTCACACTATTTTAACTTCATGCAAAATACAGAATCTATTCCACCATTGATCATTTGCGGAAATTAAAGCAATATTGCAATGCACACATGAAACAATAAAAATTCACACACAATAACACAGTTGTTTAACGGGAAAGCCTGAAGCTGAAAACCACAACTATATTTATATAATATATGTCATAGATTCATACAAATCTGATCATATCAAGCTCTTATTACAATACAATCGCTACACACTAATCAAGCCCAATCTTGCAAATCCATGCACCGATATTTGCCACCTGCTAGCCTGCCTCTATTGCGTAATCCCTGCTGAAGAATGGCTCTGAATGAACTCGAATTTCTCCAGCCTTGCTCACGCAATCCTCATTGGCATCTCCACTAAGTGTTAGATGCAATCAATGCATCACTATAGTCACAATTGATAGTCACACTTGCTCTTTCACCTATCTCTCCACTGGTCTCCACTAAAACTGCCATGCACTGTAGTTAACTGATGTATTCTTCATTTTATTAATGAGTTATTATTTAGTGAATTAATTAAATAATTAATTCACACCACTCTCACTAGTGTATCAATCAGTTAGACTAGATACAACTAGCTCAACTGAGTCTAACTAAGTTAAACTAAATACAACTCCACCAACTACTTCTATAACTCCACCAAACTCTGTCACATGAGTTCTAACTGAAGTCCTCATGCATTAGCTCCAGTAAACCCTCGGGAATAGCGTAATTCCTTCTGTCAGCTGTTGTGCCACATCTGTGCACTTAACTGAAGTGCTCCAAGAGAATAAGATAATGTTTAGAGTCCAAATATTATTAAGAGCTAATAATATTCGACATATCTATTTTTAGACTAGCAGTCTAAAAATAGACTCCGCCCAATATGTCTAAAAATAGAAGTCCATCTATTTTTCCAACTTGACCAACCATCCACAAATAGCATCCTGCAACTCATATAAGATGATCGACATGTCTAAAAATAGACTTTGCGCCAAAAATAGCTTGCGGGCCCACTTAGTGAAGGCGACTCTTTTCACTAAGCTCATCATCTTGTTGAATCTCAATAGGTGTATGAGTGGGGGTAGCATATGTACTTGGACCAGCTAGTTGATTTTGAGAAGATTTGAAATGAAAGGAGCCAAAGTGTTGGAGAAGCTGAAAATCAAGAGGAGTGGAAGGAGAGGCTTCTCTACTAGGACGTTGATGTATGCTGGTAGGCTTAGGGCTTGTCTGGTCTATCCCACTTTGAGACTTAGTTCTGAATAGGTTTCTTCTATGGTGTAAGTCAAATTGGGTATCTTGCAAGGATGTGATATTTTCAAGGATAGAACTTTCTTTATGAATTGGTCTAACAATAGTTGAATCTTTAGTCCTAGAAGTTTTCCATAAGATTATTTATGGGTCATCAACTATGGTAGCAGGGTTTGGGTCAGGGTGAGATCTAGTGTTGATTCTTTGTGAAGCTAGATTCAGACCCACAACACAAAGAGGCTGAAAGTTTATAAGAATTTGAAAACAAAACCATTATGTATGAATATTGAATTCACAGAGTGAGTGACTGGGTTTTATTCTATCAGATTTGATTAGTACATTCCTAGGTGAGTCTGTGAGAAATAGTGGAGTCACCAGGTCTACTAGAGACTAGTGGAGTCACCAGGTGGATGATGCTAAGTGTTTTGAAGATTTTCTTGCTGTCCACCATCAAAATTTGAATACCAATCTAGAGATATTTTTTGGGCTTTCTGACTTCTTTATGTAACACTAATATTTTTAATGAGTGTTCCCTAGTGTGTTTTCCATTGTGTTAGTATGGAAAATCAACCAGTTATCGTTGTTGGCTAACACTTGATTCATCTAAGTTTGACAGGTAAATTTGTGAGTTTTTAAGAAATATTTAAGCTATTACTTACTCAAATCCCTGGTGGAGTCGCCATTATGTTAAGTCCCTATAATTTGTCAGATTGGCAAGACCAAATTGAACAAGGGTAACATCAAATCAACTTTGGAGTCCTAGGACCTAGCCTTCCTCGACTCAGAGAGGGCTCTCTCTATATTTGTGTAAAAGATGTAACTTGTTTGTTTTAGGATGTTGGTTTTAGGCTAGTTAAATTGATAGGATTTGTTTGTTTTGTTTTTTTGGTTGGGTTGGTTGTCAAGAAGAACAAATAGAGTAAGAGAAACTTAAACCATTGGGCTATGGATTCTGCAAAAGGTCTTGAAAATTACAACAATAGTTCAAGGGTGTTTCATAGGGAAAGTTAACAAAGCCAAATGGATCTAAATAGGTTTAGTGAGTGTGAAATGAACGTTAAGTTGTGAATGTAGTAGGTTTAAAGGGAAGTTAAGATTCCTTTAACATAAACTATAACAAGAAGAGTCTATAAGAGTACTATGAATCAAGAAAAAATAAAAATATAGGGCACACCATAAGCTTCTTTTACCTAGCTCTATCAAGTAAACTTTAAAACAACTATCCATCAAACCCTAGATAGCAAGGAACTCCTAACTTCTCTAGCTATCTACCTTCAGAGAAAGAAAACATTCAAGATAGCACATAAGTAATGATTAAAGAGCAGGGAACTCCTAAATTCCTTAATCAAACTGTAAATACCTTCAAAGTAACGATTTCAAGATAGACTAAAGGACAGGACATACCATAAACTTCTTTAGCCTAAACCCTAATAAGAAAACTTCAAAGAAAAGCCTAGAAAACAATGATTCAAGCTACACCAAAGGACAAGGCATACCATAAAATTCTTTGGCTTGAATCTATTTAATCATTTTGAAGACAAATGAGCTAAGTGGAATTAAAGAGAAATGAAGAATTCTTCAATCAAACCTAGTAGAGGAAAACATTTGAGCAATAGAAGCAGACAGACCCAAGGTGCCTCTAATAGCATATCTTAGCCTAAAATTTATGTTCTGATGCAAGAGAAAAGATGGAACAATATGAGAACATAAGGAAACAATAAATATATTAGAGAAACATCACCATTAACTGAGTTCATGAATCCTATGAAGGCGCTTGCTCCATTGATGCTTAGTCCAAAAACAATCACACAACTCCAAAGCCAATTTCTTCACAACTCCAAGTCTATGTATTCATCTCAATAAACAACCAACAACCAAAATGAAGCCTCCATGCAGTATTTAACTTGAAAACGAGGAGAAAAACACTAGCTATGGTTCAAAAATTTCATTAATTACACATTTAAGTCATTTTGTCCCATGAGACCATGCAAGGCCCAAGGCACAAATATCCCAAACTCATAAATGCAAAAATAACTTCTAAGCTAACCTCTGAGCTAATTTCGGAATCATTTGACCTTTAAGGCCTCTCAATAAATTTCAAAATATCTCCAAGTGTCTTTTTTTGACTTTTTGGCAGGGGCGCAATGCCAAGGTTCAAGGGTGCAGTGCCAAAACTAGAAAAATAGCTTGAGTTGCAGCTAATTTATGGAAGCCTTCCTTGTGTCCAAATGAGATCTATGATAGCTCATTGGAAATCATGTTTTGTCTAGTTTCCAAATCTGCCTTTGGTTTCAAGAATGGTGTCCATTTTCCATCTAAAAAATCCATTCTCCCAATACTGCTCAGGACGCAGCGCCAATGCTGAAAAGAGGGTAGAAAGGTGATTTTGTGCTTGTTTTTGGCCCTTTTGAGGGACTAGTTATGCTCCAAATGACTTGAAACATTCTGAGGGTGATTTCCTTGGCCTAAGGATCATGAAAATGTAAATTTTTCCTCAATTGAGTGCCCCAAAAAAGAGCACAGTGCCAGTGGCGCTGCGCGTTTGGCCCTTTTTCTGCTGGCTAACTGTCAAAATTTCAAAAAGTACAAAAATGTGTCAAAATTGGATTTTAACTTGCTAATCATGTTTGGGAAGCTTGAAGGGATACATCAACAAGGATATTCCGCTTGTCTTTCTCCTTTGCCTCTTTTAGGAATTGAATCTTTGCAAGGGCTCTTTTGATCTTGGCCCTTGCAATTTTGTTCCTCATGGCATAATGCTTTGCCATCTTCTTCTGTATGTTAGTGTTCCTTTGAGCCTTCTCAATTTGATCCTCTAGGTTCACATTGGCTCTCTCTAGCCAAGATTCTCTGTCATATCTGATCTCCATGGCAAGAAGATCACTTGGAGTGAGTTGCTCTGCCAATGTTGTCTCTTGCTCTCTCTCCTTGGCTAAGGCCTTCTTCAAGCCAATTGTCCTTGGCCTCTTCCTAGGAAGTTGTTCTTCCTCATCTTCAATGTCATAAAGAGTGCCCAAGGCCTCATCTAGCTTAGCTTTGGCCTTTGCATCCTCTTTCCGAGCTCTGATAGCTTTGACCTCACTGATGGCCTTCTCTATCTCTAACTACAGGTTTTCTACCTCAAGGAAGTTGATCACATTTTTGGCCCTACCAAGATTGGTTTGTAGCTCTCTAATCTTGGGCATCATTTCTTTACCTTTGTCAAGCTGTTTTTTTTATGATGAAGGCAGGTCCCCTTCCACAATCTGTGGAGAAAAAACTTGCCTATGACCTCTTTGATAGGTCAAAGGAAAAGGCTCTATGTCAACCATCTCAGTGTCATCTGTCTCACTGCCATCTGCCTCACTGCTCTTTGCCTCACTGTTGGATGTTTTGGTATCATGAGATGAGGGTGAAGGGCTGTGGGAAGGTGATGAAAGAGGACCATCCTAGGGTGAAGGATTGTGAGTGGATGGAGATGGATGATCAGTAGGAGATTATGGAGGAGTGGATTCTGGAGGATGGTATGATGAGGGGACACCTTGCTGATGATGGGCTTGTGGAGAAGTTAACACCTCATTGGCAATGAGGGTCTCCCATGGAATGCCTTTCTGTTGTAGTTGGTGCATAACAACCATTTTGATAAGTGAGTGATGGAAAAGGCTTTGAATATGTTGAGGGTAGTCTCTCTTTTGTACAATATAGGAAATTTTATCAATGCTTCTCATGTAGAGGTAATATGGTATATGAAACATCCTCACTCTAGTAAAATGCATAAGAAACCTGATGTGGTAGGAGTAAAGACAGTATAACCGTCCCTCACATGTGAAATAATTCATGATAATTCTCATCATAGGTGCATATCTATCAAGTAGGTGAGAGAAAGGAAAGATGGATTTTTTGTGGTCTTTATACCTTGGCTTAAGATATGACTCAAAGTAACTCATGTCAAGATTGCCCTACTTGAACCTGTTAGCCACCTATAATATTTGTTATAACAAAAGGTGGCTAAGACTTTTTGAGCCTTCAAAGAAAAAAATTTATTACTAAAAAGTGTTGGCTCTTGAAGACTCTTGAAGGCCTCATGCCTCTGTCCAAAATATTCATTGCTGTTCCCATTTTATACTCAGAAATTCTGCTAATTTCATGAGAAAAGACTGCTAAAAAACCATCATTTTTTCCCTTCTTCCACTAAAAAATAACCTTCATTTGCTCCCATTTTTCTCCATAAAAACTCCCTTGTTTTCATGATTTCTTTTCTTCCCTTCATGAAAATCACTCTTACAAAGTTAAAGACTCACTCTTTAACCATACCGAAACCCCCAAATCCATTAAAAACCTTGAAAAATTTCATGAAAAATACCTGTTTTTACATAAAGGCTTAAGCCCCCTTGGGCTAAAGTCCTAAACCACTTCCCCCACATGCCCACACCCTGGAATCTAGCGCTAATCCTGTTCAGCGCTAATCACATCGGAAATTTTCAAATACGCGAGTCTTTGCCATGTTCGGAAGTTCCGATGCGATTAAGCTCTGCATCATATAAACTCCGATGTGATTAGCCTTTATATATAAATATACCGTGGGCCCGCCTTCGCGCTTAAAACATTGAAAATTCTTTCCCGATCCATTTTTTCCTTTGTAAAACCCAAAAACCCATTTATCCAAAGTTTTGGTCTAAAAGTTAGAATCACGTGTTAAATATCAATGGGTAGATTAAAAAGACCGATCACGCAATCGCATCGCAATTTTTCAAATGGGTTGATTGAAAAGCCCAGGCCCGAAGGCCCGACCCCGATTAGCCCCTGTATACATAAAGCCCAGGGACTATTGGAGGTCTATATAAAACTAGGCCCCGCAACCGGGCGCCCAATCGCATCGAAACTTTTCCTTTGGTGTGGTTTAAGTGTTTACCACTGCCGATTGCAATGGCCTGACTGTGCAATCGCATCGGCCTTTTCTCCGATCACGCAATCGCATCGCTTCACTTCTGACTTCCGATTGCGATCCCCCGATACATCTCCCGCAGTCGATCTGATCTGCAGATCGACGGTCTGCAATTAATCGCATCGCAACTTTTACGTCGCACGCACTCATTTTCTCCCACCGATCGGCCATACCCCAATTCAGTTTCCACCGTTGATCTAATCCTTAGATCGACGGTCTATGCTTCATCGCATCACATGTTTCAATCGGTGCACTTGATCGCCACCCCCGATTGCGATCCCCCGATTGCGATCCTCTGATTGAATCCGGACCGTCCACGTGTCCAGATCGGACGGTCGAAAATCACTCCGACTTGTTCATTTTCCCCGCTCTTATTTAACCTCCTCTTATAAATCTCCACCGTTGGATGCTTTCATCCAACGGCTACGCTCCTTCCCCACCTTCTGAAGCAATTAAACCTAAAAACGCAGGATTTTCTAATATTTTGTGTATATTTGCAGGGATAAATGGTTTTTTGTTATAACAAAGGAAAAGTCAGAAGCCAGGAAAGACATTTCCTGTGCCTTTGATTCATCAAAAGAAGCCGTTTGCAGGGTTCAAGATCTATGTTTCGTCGATGCTCTATGAGCATTAATGCCGTGAAATCCTGCGCAGCCTGCACATCGACAAGACACTATGACTTAAATTACATTTAAAAAGAGTATCAGTTTTTGAAGACAAAGCACAACAGAATGAATATTGAAGACGGATTTGCGGGGATTACGGCTAAGATTGAGTATCAAAAGCCTAATCCCCCAAATTAGAAAACATAGTTAAAAATAAAATCATAAGTTTTTAACAGATAGAAAGGCCTCCACCGCCACATCTGAGGAAAATTGATTCCTCCCAGCTACCACAGAGCCACCTATTGCCTCAAAGCATTCAAACAGACGTTGAACTTATTGCAGAAAATCAGATATTCGCCTCCAGCGCAACCAGAGAGTTACTTCTGCAAGGAAATAAATGCAGAAGTATCTGCAGAGTTACTCCAAACATTAAACCGAGCCTCGAAGTCAAATAAAATCTCCCACCGAGTTTTACTCATAATTGTGAAACAATTAATACAACAATCCACTTGTAAACTTCTTCATCGAGCCCCTCAAAAGGCCGAGAAGTCTTGAATCTGTATTAATTTCCTTGAGAGATCTTTTGTAAGATCTCACCTCCTTATCCTTCTATAAATACTTCTGTAGAAGATGAGTATCTGCTGGTTGTAGAACTTTGAAATATAAGTGAGCTTGAGACTTCTATCTGTAAATAGTGTTCACTGGACCTTGGAGCTCTGTTTGTGTTAGTTTTGTTAGGCTGGATAGTGAAGATGATTGCTGAACTAAAACATTGGACCTGAGTACTGTAACTGGTTTGACATCAATAAACAAACTGTTTCTTGGGATCCTAGTCTATATCACTAGTGAAGTGCCCCTTTCTTTGTTATTGTTTTTCCTTCTATGTATGTCATATTGTTCACTATTCTCTGATAAAGAACAACATTTATAGAGTTAGGACCTACTGTATATCAGTAACCTTCTCTGACTGAAAAGCTTTATCTCAATGTTTTCCTCCAATTTTTTTATTTAAGAACGATTTAATACAGTTTAAGCAGTTAGGAATGTTGGAGTTCCCTCGTCCTACTGTTTGCTTTAAACATTGTTTCTTGAAAGTTATTTTCCTTATTTGCTTATTAAAGTTAGACTAGAAAAGTGATGGTTTGCCCTGTTTCTAGCTTCTTTTCTCTAAAGGCAGATTCTGAAAGTTTCCCTTGGTGTTGACTGAAAGCAGACTAGGTTTAAAAGTACTTTATCTGATCTTAAGTTTATACTCTGTCTTCTATTATATGTTTTCATACTTTCTGAAGGTAATTATGTGGATTACTGGATTGTTTGTCAATTAAGCTGCTTTAATACAAACTTTCCCAAGAAGTCAATGGTTATCCCTGCACTTGGTTGGTTTTAAAAAGTTACTTAAGAGGCTTTTCTTGTTTGGATTGACTATAAATCCCTTGTGAAATTATTATTAGTTTCCACCTCTCCAACACTTTATTGTTCGCATTCCATCATTTAAATCTCAATAATCTTGTGATGTAGATGACTTGCCCCTTAGATCACTCTTGATGTTGTTGCTCAATTAAAGCCCTGTTATGACTCCATAGCCCAATGGACTAAAAACCAACGTTATATCTATCTTTTTAGCCTAGCTGTTCTATTCACTTGCAACTTCTCACCTTTGAAACTCTTTGCACTTAGGACTTTCCACCTCAAACAGTATTCATGCTCAACCATCCAAAAAAAAAAACAAACCCTTGGCCTTCATAACTAGCCTAATATTATTACCCCAAATTTCAAAGAAAAATCCATCTTTGCACTTATTGGAGAGATCCCTCTCCGGATTCAGGAGGGCTAGATCCTAGAATCCCAAAGTTGGTTGAAATAATGTTGCTTCTGCAGTTTTAGTCTCACCAATCTGCTAAAATTACAGATTCCTAACATTTCTGGCGACTCTATTGGGGAAGAACCTAATTGTAATCTCTGGTTCCCCTTAAAAAAATTTCACACAAAAATTGTGAGTAAAAAGCAGCCTTTTCAAGCACTACCAAAAAATGGTAATCACGATGAAACTTGTTTGAATCAGTGACAAACTAGGTAAAACCTAGGATTCTCTTAAGACTTTATCTAACCTTGAAAGATCAGCTGGCTTAGCCATAAGAGTAAACTGTCTTTGTCTCATAACCGTAGCTAAGTTTTGAAACAGAGTAAGGGCATTCTTAAAAACCATACAACTGAAAAATAACTCGGAAAAACCTAAAAATATTTCAGATTGGTATCCATTAAACATGGTGGTGGACCATAAAACATTTTATCTCCTTAGGGGATAAAAACTTCCACTTGGCGACTCCATAATCCTGAATAGACCTTAATACTCCACTGGGAAGACCCCAAGTCTTAATAGCATCATACAAACTCAGCTAGAAGGCTTTAAGATTAAAATTTTCCTTCTTTTGAAAAGATTAGTTAGCCTCTTAAATATTGTCATATTTGGTTAAAATTTTCTTTTTAACTGGGTTTGATAAACATAGCATAGTGGCTCCTAGAAAGATTCATACTAGAGCCTACCTTGACCCAAACTCACCGAAAGTAGTTGACAACCCTGAAAGTATACTTAGGGAGTCCCCTAAGATAAAATTATCAACTGTTTTCAGATCACCCTTGAAGAGATAATTCAGTTCCTGAAAACCTTGTAGCTCTACAAGAAACATATGGTGTTGGAACCATAAAACATTTTACCTCCTTACGAGCTAAATTTTTTTTCACCTGGAGACTCCACACTCCGAAATTCCCAGAAGACCAAATGACTGCACTGGTAAAAGACCCTGAACTGATTGACTAGACACAGTGACCTCTTTCTTTATTTACAAACATGATTCCAAGGATACAACGAAGATATGCCCCAATGAGTAGAGATCATATCCCTGGGTTTCCACATAAGATGCCCCAGGTGAATTGGGATGACAACCTGCCTGTTTTTCAAGGTGAAAAGTTTGATGACCCTTTATTAAATCTTATCAAATTTCACATACATGTAAGGAGGTTGAAATTTGAATGGCATGAAGACTGCCTAATGAAAATTTTCATGTTAACATTAGAAGGAAAAGCTAGGGATTGGTATGAATGCTTAAGATCTAGTAGTTTGTTTTCTTTAAGAGACCTTGAATATGTGTTCTATGAGAAATATAAAGAAAACACTACATCATTATCATTGGGTGCAATATATTATGATCCATCACAAAACATCACCCAACACATTATAGATAATGAGGAATCTTTGGAAGAGATGCATCCTGAAGATCTTTTAACAACCATTCATGAGTTTAATCTCCTTTTGAAAAATTTTAAGAACATAGATGGATTAGTTGAGGAAGAGATGACCCAATAAATAAAGAACATCCCTCAAGATATCCCTGGAAACTCAGATATTGATTCATCATCCCTTATAGCTGAGGCTCAAGAAGACATTCAGCCTCAAAATCAGTCTTCATAGGAGACAGAGAACTGTTGTACTTCTGTTCAAAGGGACATGGAAACATCTTCCCCTTTGACAAAGAAGGAAATAGATCAGGCTATTTATAAACAGTCAGTCTCTGAAACTTTTTGCAAACAAACACTCTTGCCCATTCACATAGAGAACTTTGTTTTACAGATTTAGAAAGTTATTTTGTGGATCAGAATGAAGAAGGACCTACTGATATCCCAATAATTTTGACTGATGAAAATGTTTATTCTAATAAATTTTCAAACTTCGATCAGTCTTATGATGATGATGATTTCCAAGTAGAAACTAATCATGCAGGGCAACCAACATTTGATTGGTGTTATGAGTTTCACCATCATCAGCTTGAAAGCCGCAATCATCCTTTTCGATCCATCATAAAAAGCTTTCACTTTATTGGGAATCAGTAGCCTTTCAACTCAGAAGGTGAAGAGAAGAGTAATGAAGAAATTTTTGAGCAAGAGGAAACCATTGAAAACACCCCCACTCAAGAATATAATAACCTCTTCACAGAGTTCAGCCCACTGAATCCAAGCATACCAGGGCTACAAGAGGACAACACTACCAAATATGATGAGTCCTCTACTTCAGATGATGATGAAGAAAAGGGAGAGAAACAGATAGAATACTATCCTACTGTGGATATACCCTCTTTTCAAGAAGAAACTTCTCCTATCATTGATATCAATTTTCCATTTAAAGAACCTGAATTTATATCAGAAGCAAACATAAATTTAGAGAAAGAAGATATTTCACTGTTTTCTATTATGCAGGTTAAGGATGACGATACTTCCAAGCTACATACTAAAGAGATAGTCCTCAAAGCTGATGTCTTGGAAGTAGATAATCTACCAATTGTGGAGGACCAAAAGGAAGGGAACCTTCATCTTTTCTTTTTTGATCCTATGGAAGAGTGTGTGGAAATCCCAACTGGCTCAAATTATCATGCAGTGATCCTTTGCAAGAGCCAGAGACATGAAAAGCTATCACCTTCTGTGATAGCCTTGATATTGAAGGTTAATATTCAATATGTTCTATGGGTACCTCTAACAAGTAGCCAGAGTTTCTACTTCTTCTTGACATTACTCAGTTGGCTGCATTGGCATTTTTGTATCATATGATAAATGTAAATACTCCATGTTTAGAATAGGTTAGATAGGAATGTCAATAAAGCTCAGTTCTGAGCATGTAGGCAGGTGTTGTTTTCTGATTTGAAGAAAAATAAAAAATACAAAAAAAAAGAAAAAGAAAAGAGGGCAGATTGTAGAAAACAAAAAGGGTATAGCCCCATACCAAAAAAGAGAAACAAATTCTGAAAGTGTGCAAGCTCAAATGCCACTCCTACAAAACACACTTCTAGTTAGTCAAACAGCCTAATCTTGACTAATTAGCTTTAAATTTTCTGCTGATAAGATAGTGAATTCAATTTTCCAAACTGTTTAATCTTGGCTTATCAGTTGATAGTTTAGGATAGAAATTAAAGGTTCAAACAAGATCAAAATCTGAACCTAAGGTTTCAAAAAGAAATGACTCAAATCTGTTTTATTTTTTCTGAGTCAAAAAGAAGTAAATCTAGTTCTAATTAGATCAAAATATGAACCAGTTGATAGAAGAAAAACAACTCAAAACAAGAGTCAAAACAGAGCTGTAAAAAGAGAAGGCCATGATAAGAAACTTTCAGATCTTAAGCCTTCCATTTTGTTTAAATTTTCTGCAAAATAAATGTCTATGTGCAATTTTTTTTTATGCCATAGACCAGCCTCAAGTTAGACTATTTAATCCTGACTTGAATGCTTTTAAATTTCCGTTGTAGAAGTTAGAGAATAAAATATGTTAGACTGTTTAAACCTAACAGATTGATAGAATAGGTAGAGAATCATATGGACTCAACTGTTTAATATGATTCCATGGATAAATAAGAAGTAGAACTAGATTAGATTTTTTTGCTTCCAAAAAGAATAAAATGTTGTAAGAGAGTTTGCCAATCCAAGTGCACTCTAATGAAGAAAAAATGTTAGATCAGTAGGATTGGGTAGGTAGAAAGTTTTTATTAATGAAGGTCCATTGTTTTCATAGCTGCTAGTATGTTTTCAGAGAAGATCATCCCAGCAAAGGAAGGGCAGCCCAATGGATCAGGCACAGGTCAGCCTCCCAGAGAATGCAAGTCTGAAGTTCTTGATGCCTTCAAGAAGGCATCATCCCCAAGTGGAGCCACTGTTAGCCACCTATAATATTTGTTATAACAAAAGGTGGCTAATACTTTTTTAGCCTTCAAAGAAAAAATTTTATTACTAAAAAGTGTTGGCTCTTGAAGACTCTTGAAGGCCTCATGCCTCTGTCCAAAATCTTCATTGTTGTTCCCATTTTATACTAAAAAATTATGCTAATTTCATGAGAAAAGACTGCTGAAAAACCATCATTTTTTACCTTCTTCCACTCAAAACTAACCTTCATTTTCTCCCCTTTTTCTCCATAAAAACTCCCTTGTTTTCATGATTTCTTTTCTTCCCTTCATGAAAATCACTCTTACAAAGTTAAAGACTCACTCTTTAACCATACCGAAACCCCCAAATCCATTAAAAACCTTAAAAAATTTCTTGAAAAATACCTGTTTTTACATAAAGGCTTAAGCCCCCTTGGACTAAAGTCCTAAACCACTTCCCCCATATGCCCACACCTTGGAATCCAGCGCTAATCCTGTTCGGCACTAATCGCATCGGAAATTTTCAAATACGCGAGTCTTTACCATGTTCCGAAGTTCCGATGCGATTAAGATCTGCATCATATAAACTCCGATGCGATTAGCCTTTATATATAAATATACCATGGGCCCGCCTTCGCGCTTAAAACATTGAAAATTCTTTCCCGATCCGTTTTTTCCTTTGTAAAACCCGAAAACCCATTTATCCAAAGTTTTGGTCTAAAAGTTAGAATCACGTGTTAAATATAAATGGGTAGATTAAAAAGACTGATCGCCCAATCACATCGCAATTTTTCAAATGGGTTGATTGAAAATCCCAGGCCCGAAGGCCCGACCCCGATTAGCCCCTATATAAATAAAGCCCGGGGCCTATCGGAGGTCTATATAAAGCCAGGCCCCGCAACCGGGTGCCCAATCGCATCGAAACTTTTCCTTTGGTGTGGTTTAAGTGTTTACCACTCCCGATTGAAATGGCCCGATCGAGTAATCGCATCGGCCTTTTCTCCGATCACGCAATCGCATCGCTTCACTTCTGACTTCCGATTCGATCCCCCGATACATCTCCCACCGTCGATCTGATCTGCAGATCGACGGTCTGCAATTAATCGCATCGCAACTTTTACGTCACACGCACTCATTTGCTCCCGCTGATCGGCCATACCCCGATTCGTTTTCCACCGTTGAACTAATCCTTGGATCGACGGTCTGCGCTTCATCGCATTGCATGTTTCAATCGGTGCACTTGCTCGCCACCCCTGATTGCGATCCCCTGATTGCGATCCTCTGATTGAATCCGGACCGTCCACGTGTCCATATCAGACGGTCCAAAATCACTCCGACTTGTTCATTTTCCCCGCTCTTCTTTAACCTCCTCTTATAAATCTCCACCGTTGGATGCTTTCATCCAACGGCTACGCTCCTTCCCTGCCTTCTAAAGCAGTTAAACCTAAAAACGCAGGATTTTCTATATTTTTTGTATATTTGCAGGGATAAATGGTTTTTCGTTATAACAAAGGAAAAGTCAGAAGCCGGGAAAGACGTTTCCTGTGCCTTTGATTCATCAAAAGAAGTCATTTGCAGGGTTCAAGATCTATGTTTCGTCGATGCTCTATGAGCATTAATGCCGTGAAATCCTACGCGTCCTACACATCGACAAGACACTGTGATTTAAATCACATTTAAAAAGAGTATCAGTTTTTGAAGATAGAGCACAGTAGAATGAAGATTGAAGACTGATTTGCGGGGATTACGGCTAAGATTGAGTATCAAAAGCATAATCCCCCAAATTAGAAAACACGGTTAAAAAGAAAATCATAAGTGTTTAACAGACAGAAAGGCCTCCGCCGCCACATTTGAGGAAAATTGATTCCTCCCAGCTACCACAGAGCCACCTGTTGCCTCAAAACATTCAAACAGAGGCTGAACTTATTGAAGAAAATCATATATTCACCTCCAGCGCAGCCAGAGAGTTACTTCTGCAAGGAAATAAATGCAGAAGTATCTGTAGAGTTACTCCAAACATTACACCCAACCTCGAAGTCAAATAAAATCTCCCACCGAGTTTTACTCATAATTGTGAAACAGTTAATATAGCAATCCACCTGTAAAATTATTCATTGAGCCCCTCAAAAGGCCGAGAAGTCTTGAATCTGTATTAATTGCCTTGAGAGATCTTTTGTCAGATCTCACCTCCTCATCCTTCTATAAATACTTCTGTAGAAGATGAGAATCTGTTGGTTGTAGAACTTTGAAATATAATTGAGCTTGAGACTTCTATCTGTAAATAGTGTTCACTGGCCCTTGGAGCTCTGTTTGTGTTAGTTTTGTTAGGCTGGATAGTGAAGATGATTGCTGAACTAAAACATTGGACCTGAGTACTGTAACTAGTTTAACATCAATAAACAAGTTGTTTCTTGGGATCCTGGTCTATATCACTGGTGAAGTGCCCTTTTCTTTATTATTGTTTTTCCTTCTATGTATGTCATATTGTTCACTATTCTCTGATAAAGAACAAAATTTATAGAGTTAGGACCTACTGTATATCAGTAACCTTCTATGACTGAAAAGCTTTATCTCAATGTTTTCCTCCAATTTTTTATTATTTAAGAACGATTTAATACAGTTTAAGCAGTTAGGAATGTTGGACTTCCCTCGTCCTACTATTTGCTTTAAACATTGTTTCTTGAAAGTTATTTTCCTTATTTGCTTATTAAATTTATACTAGAAAAGTGATGGTTTGCCCTGTTTCTAGCTTCTTTTCTCCAAAGGCAAATTCTGAAAGTTTCCCTTGGTGTTGACTGAAAGCAGACTAGGTTTAAAAGTACTTTATCTGATCTTAAGTTTATACTCTGTCTTCTCTTATATGTTTTCATACTTTCTGAAGGTAATTATGTGGATTACTGGATTGTTTGTCAATTAAGATGCTTTAATACAAACTTGCCCAAGAAGTCAATGCTTAGCCCTGCACTTGGTTGGTTTTAAATAGTTACTTAAGAGGCTTTTCTTGTTTGGACTGACTATAAATCCCTTGTGAAATTATTATCAGTTTCCACCTCTCCAACACTTTATTGTTCCCATTCCATCATTTAAATCTCAATTAGCTTGTGATGTAGATGACTTTCCCCTTGGATCACTCTTGATGTTGTTGCTCAATTAAAGCCCTGTTATGACTCCATAGCCCAATGGACTAAAAACTAGCGTTATATCTATATTTTTAGCCTAGCTGTTCTATTCACTTGCAACTTCTCACCTTTGAAACTCTTTGCACTTAGGACTTTCCACCTCAAACAGTATTCATGCTCAACCATCCAAAAAACAAAACAAACCCTTGGCCTTCATAACTAGCCTAATATTATTACCCCAAATTTCAAAGACAAATCCATCTTTGCACTTATTGGAGAGATCCCTCTCTGGATTCAGGAGGGCTAGATCCTAGAATCCCAAAGTTGGTTGAAATAATGTTGCTTCTGCAGTTTTAGTCTCACCAATCTGCTAAAATTATAGATTCCTAATAGAACCATTTCTCCCCTACACTAGGTATGCCTGTGGCATTGGAAATAGCATCTGTAGATAACTCAAATGTGACCCCTGAAAGGTTAACTTGTTTTTCATGCAAGTTAATGATAAAGAGTCTAGTTAGCTTAGGGTGGTTTTGCACCTACTGCACCTTTTCACAAAAATCAATGCATCCTACGTGCTTGAAACAAGAAACAATAAGGGGAGATGACATGAGATCTCTTGTACTGAGGGGTTCAAATCTATTGATCTGTCCTCCTTTGTGATCATGCCTCCTTGGAATTTGGGCTTCTCCACCACTGCCACTGTTTCCCTCTGACATTGTAAACTGCCTTTATAAAACCTTGGAGTGTAAATAGAAAGGAGAGGAAGGGATGGTGATGAAAGGGAAACTTTGCAAGCGAAGGGACAAAGTGTTATGAATGAAATGGATGTAGGAACAAACTTAGATGAATGAACAACCTCCAAATGGTGTAATTCCTTTGTCTATCACTGATTTTCTTTACAGGTAGATGAAGTAATGGTAAACAGTGATTTCAATTTTAATCCTTAGGGTTTCCTCTTAGGGTTTCACTTCTTTCAATTAAACGATGAAAAAAATGCTTGGAGATGGGTTTATGACATGTACTTACCTCTAAATATGTTTGGAGGACCTTCATCAAGATTTTGGAAGCCCTTTGGAGTTATTTGAGTGGGTGTAGGGTTTAGAAACCCTTCTTATCCAAGCGCACAGCGCCAGTGTTGAGGGTGCAGCGCCAATGGAAAAATTCACTGAGTCTATCGGGAAAGAGTGCAGTGCTCTACTAAGGGCGCAATGCTCACTTCCAAGCACGCAGCACCAGTGTAAAATGTGTGGGGGAAATTTTCCAAGGGCGCAGCGCCCGATCCCAAGCGTGCAGCGCCAGGAAAATTTGCCCAAGTTTGCCTTGAAAACTCACAAATTTTCCTCTCTTTGAATGCTCTTGATCTCTTGAAGGAAAAAATGAATCCCTTGAAGTGTTTGATGGGCTTTTATAGCCAAGTGAAGTTTTGATTTAATCTTTTGAAAACCCACTTTCTAAAGTTTAAAAGCCTTTTTCCTTTTCTTACTGATGTTATTTAACACTTTTTCTTTGCAGGTGATTGAAAACATTGAGGTGGATTTTATTTTTTTCATTTAGGCATGTCGGGTTGATTTTGACAACTTTAGGATTTGATCACACAGTGGCATCTTCAGAATCCTCTTTTTCTTCCACCATGGAGTTCAACTCATCTTTCACCTTCTCTGGCCACTTTCCCAAAACCCTAGGTGTCCGGAGTGATTTACAAAAATAATCAGTGTTGTCTTCTAAGTTCTCTATATCCCTTTCAATTTCATTCACTATAGAGAAAAAATATATGGATCTGTAGGCAAGGGCTAGGAAAAGTGTGGAGTTAGAATTTTTAAGGTTTTAATGAGCTTTTCTCCAATTCCAAGACTTGGTTTAGGAACATTAGGGTTTTTGACCTCTAAGGGAGCATAATATAGGTAGTGATGAAACTATATATACAGTCAGATGTCATGGTGACAAAATAATGTGTAACACTTACAACATGTGAAACCTTAATGACCTAGTGGGAGGGTCCTTTGACCTGATTTTGACTAAGATTTGACTTGGAGGTTTTTAAGAGAAAAACAAAGTATTGTCAAAAGTGTTGCATTGAAGATCAAAAATCCAATGTACTTGATTTATCTAAAGAGCCTACAGAGATAGTTTTGAGACCATCAATGCTTGAGGAACCTAGGGAACATGGCAATGAGTAGGCTATAGGAAACCCTAGAGGGAAAGTGGAGTTTAAGGATAGGGGAAAAATAGGCCAATGAGGTTATAGGCAAGGAAGGAGGGTAAAAATGAGAGGTATAAGCTTATGAGGAGTTTGTAGGAGCAACAGGGTGACCATGAAATGGGAAACTGATAGAATAGTGAAAAAGTTTCTATAAGGATAATGAAGGCAGTGAGATTTTTGAAACTCACAATATTCAAGGAAGGTTGTTTTCAGAAATCTAGAACCAATCTATAGTCATCTAAAGATAGTGAAAAATAATAATGACTAACATGTCGGAGCTTCAACATCCCATCCATCCTCCCATTCTTCTAGCCCTAGCACTCAAACCCATCCTGAACACCCTCTAAACCCCTTTCAAACCCCTGACCCCACCCTTACCTCCTCCAAACCCTTTACCTCTTTGGCCTCTTTGGAAGAGGAACCCCCACAGCCTTCCCTCCCTACCTTCCCCTCTGAATCTCTACCACATCCCTCCCCTTCCAAATCATGTCCTCTTTCATCCTCACTTGAACCATCATCTGCCCAGATAGTCACCAGAAATGCAGTAAAGGAGTTGGAAACGGTCTTGGAAACCTTAAAAAAAACTAGACCAGGAAGAAAGTATGCTAAGCACCATAGGGATGAAGCAGCTCAGAAAGACATTTCTCTAGGAATGCAACACCCAATAGAGACCTTTACTGGAGGTCTAAACAACAAAGACTTTAACCAACAAGAAACAGGAGGGAAGACAACGTCTCAACCTGCATTCTTTAAATAATGAAAGCATTCACATGGAACTGTAGGGGATTAGGGAACCCCTCTAAAAATAATGCCTTGAGAGATATCATTAAACAAGAACAACCATACATAGTTCTTCTCCAAGAAACCAAGCAAGGAGAAAAAGATATGGGAAACATCATAAACATAATTAGAAACTACGCAGGCAAAATAGTAGAGTCCAAAGGTGCTTCAGGAGGAATAGCAACAATCTGGAATTGAAACTCATGGAAGCAAATGTCAATTGTAAGGGCCCAAGATTGGATGAAAGTCAAGTTACAAAACATCCATGAGGATGTAATGATAACAGTTTATAAATTTATGGTCCAAGTCACTATAGAGATAAAGAAGTTTGTTGGCACACTTTAAAATATGACATGGAAGGGGAGGACAATAACAATGTCATCATTGGAGGGGATCTGAATTTGGTTATGCATGCAAAAGAGAAAAGAGGGGGCACTTTTACTCCAGAACCTTCAAGAGATCAGTTGGAGAATATCATACAAGAACATGACATGGTGGACATCATCCCCAAAAATAGAATTTTTACATGGAGCAACCGCAGACTTCGGCCAGGGAACATCATGGAAATACTTGACCGCTTTTTTTGTTGTTGTCTCCCTCATCTCCCACTTCTCTGTTGCAACCTCCACCATTTTTCCCTGCTCGGCCTCAAATCGCTATCCTGTCAACTTTGTCCTCGGTGATCAATCTTCCCTCGGGTCTCTTCCCTTCCGGTACAACCCTCTATGGAGTGACTCCCCTGATGCAAGATTCATTGTGGAAATAAATTGGTAGTAGCATGTTGAGGGATCTCTAATGCACATATGGGAGACAAAAATGAAGCTTGTGTGCACAACTCTCAAAGGCTGGGAAAAAGAATATTATAGAGAACCGGAAACAGTTAAGCAGGACACTAAGAGAAAGTTAGAAGATGTTCAAAAAGATATAGATAACCAAGGGGTGACCAAAGAAAAGCATGACCAGGAAAAAGAACGGTATTTGGCTTTATATAACACAAATAGAAAGGAAGAAGAAAAATGGAGACTTAAATCCAGGAATCTCTGGCTTCAGGCTGGGTATAATAATACCTCCATATTTCACAATCATGCCACTGTCAGAATATCAAGAAATATCATTACAGCCTTATCAGATGAAGAAGGTAACATGTACACTGAGCAGGATGCAATAAAATCAGCAACCCATTGCCATTATAATAGCCTCCTAACTGAAATTATGGAGGCGGAGGAGTACATTGATCTATTGGTACACACTCCTAAAATGATCACTGAAGAGATAAACACCTCCCTAACCAGGGAAATTTAAGAGGTTAATATTATCAAGGTAATCTGGACCCTCCATCCTGACAAAGCACCGGGCCTGGATGGATTCTCCATCAGCTTCTATCGGACCTTCTAGGAAGTCATTAAAAAATACCTCATCAGAATGATCCGATGGGCTCGAAGGAAAAAAAAGGATCAGGGGCTTCACAAACTTGAAATTTCTTGCCCTCATCCCTAAAGAGACCCGTCCATCTACCTTCTCCAAATTTAGGCCAATATCCCTTTGCAACTCCTCATATAAAATAATTACTAAAGTCCTCGCCACCCACATCAAAATCTACCTCCCTAATCTTATCTCTGAAAATAAAGGCGGATTCATATCAAATAGGAAAATCACTGACTACATCTTGTTGGTCCAAGAAGCCATTCAATCCAGCATGATGAGATCGGAGAAAGGATTTGTTCTGAAACTAGATCTTTCCAATGCCTTCGACAGAGTGAGGCGCTTCTTCCTCCTCTATGTCCTAAAGAAAATGGGCTTCGATGCATAATTTATATCTCTCATTCAGGCCTGCATATCCAATCCCTAGATCTCCCCTCTGGTCAACGGAAGACCTGGACATTATTTCCAATCCACAAGAGGCTTAAGACAAGGCTACCCCTTATCCCCCTTCATCTTCATTCTCATGGAAGAATCTTTCAATCGGGCATTGAACTACAATCACATAGTAGGGCTTAATCACATGTATCAAATTTAGCAATGGGGTCAAAAACATGAACCATTCTCAGTTTTCTGATGACACCCTACCGATGGGAGGAGCTACTAGCATAATAGCCAGGAGATTTAAAACATTGCTTGACAAATTTGTGCAATATTATGGAGGTCAGATCAATTACCATAAAAGATGCATTTACGGATGGAATGCAACTACAAACACCATAAATAGAATTTCCCACATCTTCGGGGTCCCCTACAAATAGATTTGGAACCATTTTAACTACCTAGGGATTCTTGTTAGCAGAGGACTGTTAAGAATAGAGGTATGGAGCATCACCATTGATAAGATGAAAAATAAATTCCAACAATGGGGAGCCTCTTGGCTCAATTTGGTTGGGCATGTGGTGCTCTTAAAGGTTTTCCTCTCCGCTTTGCCCCTTTACCACTTCTCTCTGCTCCAATCTCCTATTAGTATCCAGCATAAAATGGAAGCAATTTTAAGACAGTTTTTTATGGCAAGGTGGAAAAAGTGAGAAAAAGAAGTTCAATCTGGTCAAATCGAGACATGTAACTCAAAAGTATGAAAATGGTGGTCTTGCTATTCGCATACCCAAACTGTTGAATGTTTCCTTTGGAGGGAAAATAGTGTGGCGCTTAATTACCGGGCAACAAACATGGCAGAGGCAAGTGCTGGAAAGGAAATATCTCTCTACTTCAAGGAAAAACATTTTAGATCAACTCATCCCCAACAGGCCTTGCTCTTGTATCTGGGATCTTTGCAAAAAATCCATCCCCTTTCTTCGCAACAATATCTCCAAAGTTCCACATGGAGGACGCAGCATAAAAATTTGGAATGACAAAATAATGGGTAAGCCTCCTATTTTAAATAATCTGAGCACTCTGCACATTCAAATGCATCTTCGAGAGCATGGGATTAACACCTTGGATCAAATTTCCAGTTGGGAAGAGAGTAATAGCAATTGGATGGGTTGGATGTTTCCAAATTCCCCCCCCCGCCCCCCCTCCATAATGACAAAGCTAATCTAGAGGGATTTCTCCATGGAGCTGCCCCTCTTGCAAAAGATAAAGAAGATAGCTATAGATGGGACCCCTATGGGTCTGCTTACACCTTAAAAGCAAGATACGAGGCTCTTCAG
Organism: Pinus albicaulis; assembly: GCA_034641835.2. Classification (NCBI taxonomy): domain Eukaryota; kingdom Viridiplantae; phylum Streptophyta; class Pinopsida; order Pinales; family Pinaceae; genus Pinus; species Pinus albicaulis. The sequence continues at coordinate 1,194,550,795 of CM076584.1, read as the reverse complement.
AATGAGAGCTTCCCTACTCCTCCGTGGGAAATCTGGAAGCAAGTTTGGAAATCTAAAGCCCTCCCTAAGATCGAAATATTCATCTAGACTCTGGTAAAGAGGAAGATTTTGATGGTGGAAAATCTTAAAAAAAAATAGGCATATAGGAAGTCTCTAGATGCCCCCTATGCTCCATGGCAGAGGATACAATTCATCACCTCTTCATAGAATGCTCCTTTGCTAAAAACTGTTGGAACTCCCTCTCGGATCCCTTTCAAGTTGAGATGGGTGCAAACACCTCAGTTTCGTATTTGATTTCCAATCGGAAAAAGAGCTACCCCTAGGGGAAAAAAGGAAGAATCTTTCCAAAAGAGTCTGGAACACTCTACCATATGTCCTACTCTGGAACATTTGGCTTATGAGGAACAAATCCACCTTCCAAGATCATAAACTGTGCAATAGAAAAGTGTAGAGCAAGGCCTGGAGCCTTACTGTCGAGACCATCCTAGCAAAAAACAACAATCAACTCAACTTCAATGATTTGCAGGTCGAGGAAAGACTTATCCTCGGAAGAGTTATTGACACACTTCTGAAGTGTAACAAACCTATCACCCTTCAACGTCTTCACAAGGATCAGTGGAAGATTAGGCTTAAAGAAAAGGAGTTCATTGAATGGCTTGATGGAATCAAAAGGCCCAAACTCTTCTTCGATGGAGCCTCAAAGGAAAATCCTGGAATAGCAGGACCTTAAGGCCACATTGTGGATGAGCAGGGTAGAAATGTTGCCATCTTCTAATGGGGATTGGGTCGACTGTCAAATAATAGAGAAAAAGCATACACCTTAATGCGAGGCCTTCAAATTATAAAAATATTAAAGATCCAAAAGGCTATGATTTTCGGGGACTCAGCAATAGTCATCAACATGATGTTGAACTCAGGTTTGTCTCCCAACATCGCCCTCGACAGACTTATCGCAAGGTGCCAAAGTTTGAGTAAGGAAATCAGAGACCTTAATTTTTATCACATTCTCATGTCTAACAACAAGAAAGCTAACTCACTAGCCAACAAAGCATGCCACAAACTCCTTGGTCAACTCTTTGCCGAAGATAGCACCACCTACTCCCCTATTCCATGAATTTTCCCCAATGCATGATTACTACCATCGTGATCTTCTATGCCTCCCGGATTTTGTTCTTGTAGGTCTGCCATGATCATTCCCTCCCCTAAAATTTTCTCATGAACCTGTCCCCCCTCAGATTCCCACCCTCCCCTTATCCCCAGCCAACCTTCCTTTCCCTCCTTTCCTATTTATTCTGCTTCCCCCTCCTTAGCAGACCACCAGTTGCGCAATGTTCATTACTCTCTGTTTCACGATCCCTGGGCTCCCAATTGTTGTCTAATAGTGCCCTCTCCACCTCCTTGAATCCATTATCCCTCTCTTATTCATCTTGCTTCCTCCTCCTTCATAGATCACCAACTGTGCAGCGCTCATTCAACCTCCGTGCTTCCTCGTAGCACTCTGTCCCATGATCCCTGGGCTCCCAATCCTCATTGTCAAACAGTGCCTTCTCTGCCTCCTCGAATCCATCCTTCCTCAGCTGTGATCTTGTGCTTCCATCCTTCAGCCAATATGAGGAACAAGAACAACTTCCACTATTCTAATCTGCAAGCAGAGATGGATTTGATAAAGGCGCAGTTAAAGATAATGCAGGACAAACACCAGGTGAACACCGGCTTCCTCCAACACCAAGCGCAATCCCTCACGGAGTAGCTGAGGGGAGCTAACAATCGTTTTTCTCAGATTGAAGAATCCCCGGAGATCCTGCGCTACATGGTGGACAAGTGAACTGTTCAGAGTTCAAGCTCCAACAATGTTACCAATTCCAACCCGGACAACAACCATGACACCACAGACATTTCAAATGCCTGACAAGACAGTAGGAACTAGTCTCCATTCATCCATCTATCACATCTAATATCATGTCTTTTAAGTTTGCAGTTATGTTACTTCAATTTGTTAGGATTTATAAATAATCGGATATGCAACATAGTAGCAATAGTCAACATGTAGGAGGTTTGATTTTTGCCACATCACCCCTCCTTGAAATTCTACGTCACTACTAGAATGTAATAGGGATTTCAATCCCCACTTTTTTGGAATATAAATAGTAACTGACTTTGTTTAAAAAAAAATGTAAACTATAAAATATATAAAATATTTGGTGAGAATTTTGTAAAAATATTCAAATTTATAATGGTTTTAGCTATAGTATCTATATAATTTTGGTGATTTTAAAGATAAATAATTTTATATTGTAAAATTTGGGCGAATGATTTTTAGAAACAAAATGGAAATTGGAGAATGTTTTTTTTGTAAAAATTATGGAAAATGGAAAATTAGCCCACCTACTAACATTAGCCCCTAAAAATTTCCTTTGAAATAAAGAAACATTGAGAATATAAATATAGATGTGCAAATTGAAATAAAATTGGTTCACCAAAATAAATATATATATGCAATAATATCATATGTTAAAAATATAGTAAAAATAAACTTACTACAATTTGACCTATTTGACATGAGGTACATGCTTAATATGAGGTTCATTCAACTATATCCACTATAACTTCTAATTGAAGGCTAAGTTGGTGGAAAACCAATGGCATCTACAACCATTGACCATTAAACAAGAAGTGTCCTAAAAATGCATTCATTCATTGAGTGTCATATGCCTTGTGGATAAAAAATAACACTGCCTTAATTGTCATATGCCCCAAGAATAACACCAGCCTAGATACATCTAACTCTGGATCTACCATGAACTAAGAGGGATCAAATCCCTTGAGGTGAAAACCTTGTTTTTCTACACTCCAAAAAGAAGGTTTGCACCTAGAGGGATTTGATCCCTCTCTACACATTTTTAGATTATCATTATTATGTATATGTTTGAGATAAACTTCATACTTTTAAATTTACATTATGTTTTCTTTGTTTGACATGACTATATCATTCTCTTCTTTAATTTTGTTTTTGTTGCTTGCCTTGAATGGTTTGTATGTCTGCGTTTGGATGCTTGCTTTGAGTGGTTTGTGTGTTTGAATTTGGATGGTAATGGTTGTGATATATTTATATATGTGTATGTAATGGTTTGTTAGTAATTAGTTGGTGATTGATGCAACAAAACTGAATTTGGACCCCTAAGGAGAGCCGGTGTGCTTCAATCGCTCTATCAGCACTTCCCTTAGTTTACCCCCACGTGGTTCTTTGTTTTCTTGGCAATTTTATTTATCAATTTTGGAGGAAATTGATAAATAAATACATTCAGCAGCTTTTGAATGTTAAATGGTATCTCCCAGCTTATATTTTATCTCCAACTTTATAATCAAGGTTTATATCCTTCGCACGTTATATTAATATCGACACCTTTTTAATAAACGGCTTATAATAAACCGTGGCTCCGACCCCACCTCTAGGATCAATAGACCAACTAAACGCATGCACCGTACCTCATTTATCGTTCGCGCATCTATGGCAAGCGACCACCATCTGATGGCCCTTCACCAGATCAACGGCATGTACGCATATCACTCAGCATCCTAGTACGAACGATAATGTGCGATGGCACACAGCAACAACGGTTTTCCGTGGGTCTACCTCGCCACGTGTCGACCGATCTATGGAATTGCTCCCCAATTGTAAAATACCGCTTACTCACCAAAAGCGGTGTGATATGGGCAATCCGCCTTTGTAAATCCACTTGTGGTTTTTGAACAGGGACTAACCAAGGTTCACGTCGGGGTTGCGTTCTCCTTTGTATGCCTCAACTCAGGTTGGCTACTAGGTTTGGAATTCTAATTAACAAAAAACAAATATAATTCTCTTTATTGAACGGGAGTTCTATTATCATAAAACAGAGTTCCACGACCAGGGTTTGCGCAGACTCCTTCTCTGAGTGGATATTTATTCGACAGAGCCTGTTTGAGAAAATTTGAGGGAATCAATAGACAGGGAATGCAGAATCTACACGATAGTTCAACTCAGTAATCATATATGCAAAGAATTTAATTTCTTCACAATTAAACAATCTCTTCACAGATAAAGGTTCGAGTCAATCCAATGGCAAATAAGCTTGGAAATCGTTTAACTGGAAACAATCATCAACACACAGAATTTTATTGCAGAAATCTCCCTCTTCTTCCTCTCTCCTCCTTTAATACATCCGAGGGATTACATTTATATACATCAACATATGTCATTTCGGTTCCTCTGTGAAGACCATTATGGTAATTCAAGAGCTTAATTACAATTATTCGAAAACTAAAACATGACAAATGGACTGAACCTAACCATTCGAATTCTACAACTCTAACTGATCTAAATAATACAGTCAACTGAGGTATTGACACCTAGCTGTTACAATTTAAGGATTTCAAACCCTCCTAGCCACAACATGTGGACAAACCTCCTACATTGCTGGCTAGTGTCTAATGCCCCTGCATCAGACTCCCGAGGGCAATCTTCTTCATGGGCTCCTGTCCATGAGCTCTCCCACTGATCTGCCTATCTTCTGCAACATTCCTTCAGTGGGAGAGCTCATGGACAGGAGCCCATGAAGAACAAAATCCATACTCTGAGTCTTGGGAAATCCTCTGGCTTGTCCTTCCATTTGATCAAGTACTGAAAGTACTCTTGTCCTCTGGTCCTTTTGAACACTCTTTTGTCCAATATCTTCTCTGGTTGTAATGGTTTTGCTGGAGGCAGTTTCTCTTTCCACTCAATCTGTTCCTTGTCTGCTGCTCTTTCTTCTGCACCATCACCTTCATACTTGTACAAATATGCAACATTAAAAATGGGAGATATTCCAACATCAGGAGGTAATTCAATCTCATAAGCATTTGCAGAAAAATTTCTAAGTATCTTGCATGGCCCAATCTTTTTGAACTTCAGTTTGTTATACTGCTTCTTCGGGAACCTCTCCTTTCTCAGATGTGCCAAAACCAGATCTCCTACTTCAAAATGAACTTCCTTTCTGCTCAAGTCTGCTCTGCTTTTGTATTTGATGTTGCTGCCTTGTATTTTTTGTTTCACCTGTTCATGTATGGCCTGGATCTCTGAAGCAAATTCCTCACCATCTGCACTCCTTAGCTCTGCCTTTCCCAGATTTCTTAACTCTGATATTCCTCTGGGGTGCATTCCATAAACAATATGAAATGGACTCTGCCCTGTGCTCTTGTTTGGTGAGTCATTATATGCATATTCTGCCTGGGGAAAAATATGATCCCACTGCTTGGGATGTTCTCCTGCAAGACTTCTCAACAAATTTCCCAGACTCCTATTCACCACCTCAGTTTGTCCATCAGTCTGAGGATGATAGGCTGAGCTGAAACTCAGTTTGGTACCAAGTTTCTTCCACAATGTCCTCCAAAAGTGACCCACAAATCTGGTGTCTCTATCTGAAACAATACTCTTGGGCAACCCATGCAATCTAACAACTTCTTTGAAAAAAAAGTTAGCAACATGGGTGGCATCACTAGTTTTATAACATGGAATAAAATGTGCCATTTTGGAGAATCTTTCCACCACAACAAAGACTGCATCATTCCCTCTCTGAGTCTTGGGAAATCCTAGAACAAAATCCATACTCACCATGTCCCAAGGCCTGTCTGGAATAGGCAAGGGAGTGTACAATCCTGCATTCTGGCTCCTTCCTTTAGCATACTGACAGATTTTGCAATTCTTCACAAACTTATCCACTTCTGTTCTCATCTTAGGCCAGTAATAAAAGTGACTCAGCTGCTCATAAGTCTTATCAGTACCAAAGTGTCCAGCAAGTCCACCACTATGCTTCTCTTTGATCAAATTTTCTCTCATGGAACATTTTGGTACACACAGTTGGCTTCTTCTGAATAACAAGTCCTCCTGCAGGAAATAGTCTAGCCACTGGCTTCTATCTGTTAAAACAGGGTTACTACATGCCTCAAATATTTCTTTAAAATCTGGATCTGTTTTATATAATTCTTTGAGAAAATCAAATCCTACAACTTCAAAATTTGTCTCTTGAACAAGCATGTGCCTCCTACTCAAAGCATCAGCTACTTTATTGGCTTGGCCATTTATATGTTTCAAAACAAAATCAAAACCTTGGAGATACTCAACCCATTTAGCATGCTTATGTTTCAACTTGGGTTGCTCTACAATATACTGCAAAGCATGATTGTCAAAATATAATACAAATTCCCTGGACATCAAATAATGTCTCCACTTCTTCAGTGCCTGGACAATTGCATATAATTCCTTCTCATAAGAGGAATACTTTCTTCTGGTGTCATTTATCTTTTCACTGTAATATGCCACAGGCCTATCATCCTGACTCAACACAGCTCCAATGGCCTCTCCACTGGCATCACATTTTACTTGAAATGGTTTAGTAAAATCAGGCAGGATCAAAACAAGCTTCTCTATTATCTTTTTCTTCAAAACTTTAAAGTTTCTTTCTGCTTCAGCAGTCCACTTAAATGGATGTTTGCTCTTCTTTATTGTCTCAATGATGGGTGCATTAGTCTTACTGAAGTTTCTTATAAACTTCCTGTAAAAACTGGCAAGTCCATTGAAACTTCTTACCTCAAAAACATTCCTGGGTGAAGGCCACTCCACAATTGCCTTAACCTTTTCTGGGTCCATCTTCAATCCTTCTGCAGAAACAACAAAACCCAAATACACCAACTCTTCCTTCATGAATCAACATTTCTTCAAATTTATCAGCAGTTTCTCTTGGTGCAGCTTCTTCAAGACATGATTAAGATGCCTTAAATGTTCTTCTTTAGTTCTGCTAAAAGCTAATATATCATCCAGATACACTATCACAAATTTGCCAATGAATTCTTTCAATACTTCATTCATAAGTCTCATAAAAGTGCTAGGTGCATTTGACAACCCAAAAGACATTACCATCCATTCATATAATCCTTCATTTGTCTTAAAGGCAGTTTTCCACTCATCACCCTCTCTTATTCTAATCTGATGGTATCCACTTTTTAAATCTATCTTTGAGAAATATTTAGCACCACTCAAACATTCCATCAAATCCTCAATCCTGGGCAAAGGGAATCTGTACCTGATTGTGATGTTATTGATTGCTCTGGAATCAATACACATTCTCCAATCTCCATCTTTCTTTGGGCTCAATACTGCTGGTACTGCACATGGACTCAAACTTTCTCTGATCAGCCCCTTGTCACCAACTCCTGTACTTGTCTCCTGATTTCCTCATTTTCCTTGGGAGTCATTCTGTAGGCTGCCTTATTTGGCAGATTTGAACCAGGGATAAAATCTATCTGATGACTGATCTTCCTCACAGGTGGCAGCTCATCAGGTAAATCATCCACAATAATGTCACAATACTCATCTAACATCTCTTGGATTTCTACTGGCAAATCAGAAATCTTTGTAGAAGTAAGAACTACCTTAGGCTTGCAAACTAAAGCAAAGCTTACCTCTTCTTCTTCTATCTGCTGCAGATATTCCTTCCCGCTCAGCAACAAGGTCTTTGGATCAATCACTCTGCTGGATGGCTCTCCTTCTTCCATGGGAATCAATATATGATGTACCCCATCTTTGAAGAACTTGTAAGTGTTATTCTTGCCATCATGCACTGCTGCTCTGTCAAACTGCCAAGGTCTACCCAGCAGTATATGACACACATCCATGGGCATTACATCACACAGGACCTTATCTTTATATTTTCCCATTTGTAGCTCTATCTCACACTGTTCTTTTACAACCAGCTGGTGCCCTTTGTGCAGCCAGGACACCCTATAGGGAGTTGGATGCTCCCTTGTCTTCATCTTCAACTTTTCTATTACCTCAGTGGAAACCAGATTATCTATGCTGCCACTATCAATGAATAGCTAGCAGCATTTCCCTTGGACTTTGCATATGCTCCTAAACAAAGTCTTCCTTTGTGCAGGCTCAGTGACCTCTTTGACTTGCTTCAACAGGACCTTATTAACCACCAAGGACTCTCCCCTCTCTGGAAGAATTTCTTCTTCAATTTCTGCCTCTTCTCCAGCCTGGGCAGCAACAACATTTCTTGGTCCAGCACCCACATTCTCTGGGCACTCATAGTGCTTATGTCCCACTTGCTGACATCTATAACGCCTCAACTCTCTACCTCTGCCTCTGTCTCTACCTCCTCTTCCTTTCCCTTTGTAAGAACCCCTTATGCCCCTTGCATCATCCTCTGTAGATGCATTCTGAGGTGAGCTACTGTTAGCTCCACCCCTGGGTGTAGTAGGCTTTCCTCTACCACCCTGACTTCCCTTTCCCCGGAAAGTACCTCTCTACTTGGCACACTGCTTCCTCAGGAATTTCTGCTCTGCTTTCAAGGCCATCTGGTAGGCCTCTTCCACTCTCTTAGGAGACAGAAGACCAATCTCATCTTGGATCTCCAGCTTGAGACCATTCACATATCTGGCAGTCTTCTCTGGTGTGTCTTGGAATTGCCTAGCCCTTATGCTCACTCTGTAGAATTCCTCTGTGTATTCTTTTACTGTCAGCAACCTCTATCTCAGGTTCTGCATTTTCTTATACAATGTCAGCTGATAATCATTAGGCAAGAATTTACCTTTTAGTTTAGTCATCATTCTGGTCCATCTCTTGATAGGTTGCTTGCCAACTCTCCTCCTTTCTGCTTGCACTCCATCCCACCAAAGTGCAGCACGTCCTTTCAGCTTTGTCACTGCAAACTTGACCTTTTTATCTTCACTTATTTCTTCATAATCGAAGCACTTGTTCATTTCATTTATCCAGTCCACCAGTTCCTTTGGATTCAGTCCCCCTGCATAACTTGACACTTCAATTCTGGGCTTAACTGCAGACCCCAGAACAGTTATGAGGAGCCTCATGTCAGGAGGAATTTCAACATTTTCTTCTGCTTCTTCTATTTCAGGTTCGCTGATGTCTTCAGGATCTGCGGGCTGTCTTTGCTCTATGACATCCATTCTGGCCTCGACCCTCTGCAACATCTCCAACAACTCTGCGTTGGCAACAGGTCTCCTTTTGCCAGCACCTCTACCAACTCGGATTGCCATGTCAGCGAAAACAAATTAAAAACAACAGCTCTGATACCACAAATGACGCAACAAAACTGAATTTGGACCCCTAAGGAGAGTTGGTGTGCTTCAATCGCTCTGTCAGCACTTCCCTTAGTTTACCCCCATGTGGTTCTTTGTTTTCTTGGCAATTTTATTTATCAATTTTGGAGGAAATTGATAAATAAATACATTCAGCAGCTTTTGAATGTTAAATGGTATCTCCCGGCTTATATTTTATCTCCAAATTTATAATCAAGGTTTATCTCCTTCGTGCGTTATATTAATATCGACACCTTTTTAATAAACGGCTTATAATAAACCGTGGCTCCGGCCCCACCTCTACGATCAATAGACCAACCAAATGCATGCACCGTACCTCATTTATCGTTCGTGCATCTATGGCAAGCGACCATCGTCCGATGGCCCTTCACCAGATCAACAGCATGTACGCATATCGCTCGGAATCCTGGTACGAACGATAACGTGCGATGGCGCGCAGCAACAACGGTTTTCCGTGGGTCTACCTCGCCACGTGTCGACCGATCTATGGAATCGCTCCCCAACCGTAAAATACCGCTTACTCACCAAAAGCGGTGCGACATGGGCAATCCGCCTTTGTAAATCCACTCGTGGTTTTTGAACAGGGACTAACCAAGGTTCACGTCGGGGTTGCGTTCTCCTTTGTATGCCTCAACTCAGGTTGGCTACTCTGTTTGGAATTCTAAGTAACAACAAAAAAATATAATTCTCTTTATTGAACGGGAGTTCTATTATCATAAAACAGAGTTCCACGACCAGGGTTTGCGCAGACTCCTTCTCTGAGTGGAGATTTATTCGACAGAGCCTGTTTGAGAAAATTTGAGGGAAACAATAGACAGGGAATGCGGAATCTACACGATAGTTCAACTCAATAATCATATATGCACATAATTTAATTGCTTCACAATTAAACAATCTCTTCACAGATAAAGGTTTGAGTCAATCCAATGGAAAATAAGCTTGGAAATCGTTTAACTGGAAACAATCATCAACACACAGAGTTTTATTGCAGAAATCTCCCTCTTCTTCCTCTCTCCTCCTTTAATACATCCAAGGGATTACATTTATATACATCAACATATGTCCTTTCGGTTCCTCTGTGAGGACCGTTATGGTAATTCAAGAGCCTAATTACAATTATTCGAAAACTAAAACATGACAAATGGACTGAACCTAACCATTCGACTTCTACAACTCTAACTGATCTAAATAATACAGTCAACTGAGGTATTGACACCTAGCTGTTACAATTTAAGGATTTCAAACCCTCCTAGCCACAACATGTGGATAAACCTCCTACATTGCGGGCTAGTGTCTAATGCCCCTGCATCAGTGATCAAGAAGGGAGACAATATTGTCAATAGTTTGCAAGAGGAAGACAATATTGTCAATAGTTTGCAAAAGGATTGATATTGCACATTTATTTCATTTAATTTTAGGTATCACCACTTTTGACAATAAATAATTCTTAATAGTGTACCTCCAGATATTACTAAATATATCTTGAAGAGTAGTTTTAATAATTAACTGCATCAAGATTATTCTTGAAATCATTTGTTTCGTTGCTAATGTTTGAATTAATTTATTTCCTTCAAAATATTTTGATGATTTTTTTTTTATCTATAGTTTGTTTTGCAAAAATCCAGAAATAATGTAATTTTGAATTATTTTTAATGAGTGGTCAGATTTACAAAATCTTTACATTATTTGTTAGTTTTTCCAAATTTTCATATCGAGTATATGAAAAGGATAGTTGAGATCGTAAACCATTCAATTATTTAACTTGAACTATCATAGTAAACAACATACCTTGTCTCACTTACTATCCCATATTAATAGGTTGAATTACTATAACACATAACTCAATGCACATTGTTAATTATTTTTTGTGCTTACAATGAAATTAATGCACATTTTTAATCCAAACACTTTAAATTAATGTAACATCATACATTGAGTTACATCAAATCATAAATCATCGTCTATCCTGAAATCAATGCATCTAATGCACCCAATCAAATAACATTAGAAAACATCTGCACTAAAATCAATGAATCTAATGCAATCAATCAAATAAGATAAGAAATGAACATCTACACTAAAATCAAGGTTTAAGCCATCTCAAAACATTGTTTTAATTTATACATTTTTTTTAGGTCTCAAGACATCTTATTCATTGCTTTGGTTTCAGGTCCTTCACATCTTAAATTTTTAAGGTTGAATACTTTGCTCTTCACTAACTTGCATTTGGTGCATTTACATTCCTGAGATTGAATGTTGTTGTTTACTAATTTGCATTATGTGCATTTACATTCTTTAAGTTGAATACTGTTGTTCACTAATTTGCATTTTGTGCACTTACATTTTTAATAGCATTCTCGGACATGAACAAGTTTCTCTCTGTAGATGCACACGTGTGAATTGTTTTATAAAGCTTCACAAAATTACATACCCGTTTTTGCCAGTTTAAGTTCTTAACGTTTCTGATGTTTTCAAAAGTCATTATAATTCGAGTAAACTTTAATTTTATTTGAAGCCTTAACATATATTTCAATTTTTTGAATGGTTAAATATTACTTTTTTGATAAATAAATAATTGAATTGTTAAATATTGGTATTTTGATAAATAAATAGATTTGTAAATTTGTAAATTTTCATTAAAAAAGGTTGTTTTGAATTTATAAGTGGTTTTCAATAGATAAGAGTACTAGCTACAACAAAATTAAAATATAAATATAATTCATATATACTAGCAATTGCACCAGAAGTTGCAAAGGAAATGCATAAATTCTAGATGCATTGTGACATATAAATTTGAGAAACATTGTGAAATTGATGGGTCATATTTTATTTAATTTGAGGATATTTTATTTAATGTTATGCATCATATATAATTCATTGAGTAAGTAATTAATTTTAGAAGTTGTAATATATATATTTTTTGGTGCCATTTTTATCTACCTAAAAATATATATAATTTATAAATTAGGTGGTTTGTGTAGGTTATAATTTTTTATGGCTTTTTATTTTTTTATTTTGACAACTCAATTGTTAAATTCTAGATGCATTGTGACATATAAATTCGAGAAACATTGTGAAATTGTTGGGTCCTATTTTATTTAATTTGAGGATATTTTATTTAATGTTATACATCATATATAATTCATTGAGTAAGCAATTAATTTTATAAGTTGTAATATATATATTTTTTGGTGTCATTTTTGTCTACCTAAATATATATATAATTTATAAATTAGGTGGTTTGTGCAGGTTACAATTTTATACTCAACCCAGAGTCTGACTTCTGCATGACACTAACTTACAAAATTAAACATAAAAAAATAATATGCTATACTTACTAGATTAAGATCTCAAATCCTAAAATTCTATTTAAGAGAATTGTCAATATTTTTCTTCTTATCAGTGTGTCATGAATTTAATAGCTTTTTGAAAGAACTTGGTTGTGGCTAGGAAAATGTGTAAAAAATTGTACTCAATTTGAAGTTAACACAAAAGTTAAAGAAATCTAATATTGAATAAAATATTTCAATATTTATTTTAAATAAAATAATTATATATTATTTTTATTTTTAGTGAGTCTAATGGTTAAGAGCATGGATTTTCTCTTAAAAAAAGTATAAATTTAAATCTACAATAATATAAAATATGTACACTTCACTAATTTTTAATAATAAAATCTTTGCAAAATTAAAATAAATTTATATTTATTCTTAAAAATTTCAACTTAAATCCTAAATTGAACATAAATTTTAAACTTAAATCCTAAATTAAAACATAAAAAGAAAGACATGTAATACATCTTCTATTTATTATTTCTATTTGGTATGAGTTATTCATATATAAACTTTATTTTTTACTTGTTTTTAACCTTGTAGCTTTTATAGATAAAACCTTCCCATATTACTTTTAAATGGTACAATCCAAGGGTTATACTTATAAAAAGTCAAGTCTAATCCAAAGTCTTTTTCTACAAATCATCATATTAGTGATGACAATAAGCTTAAAAAAAATTGCAAACATCTCCCATTGACATTAACATTCGAAAGTAGAAAATAATATAAATCCAATACAATTATAAACATTTAGCCATTATATAACACCCTATATAATATTAATTAATTTATTAGTTAAGTACATACTAATAAAGCGCTATTCGAACAATGCAAAAATGGAAACTCAATGCCGTTCTTCTTTGTCTCCCATACGTGGTCATTTCATGGAGATTTACGTTCACAATTAGGACACTGTCGAATCAAATGACTGGTATTATGTTGTTGAAACAAAGCCAAACTTAAACCAAGTTCCTGAGTAAACGGAAATATAATATTTAAATTTCACGTGGATATGTTTTCTAGGAGCGAGTCAAATATTTAAATCTATTTTTCCACGTATATATCGTTTTCCCAAATTGATTCATAATCTAAAATTTAGATTTATATTTAAATATACATTATAAAAATTAAATATAAATTTAAGTATAAATCAAACTTTTGCTGAACAATTTTTGTTTAATTTTAAATTTAAATTATATTAGAGGAGGTGAGTATCTAATTCTAATTACACAGACTATGCTACAGCTGAATGCATTGGTGTCCAGGGCTTACCTCTCATGTTGTTATTGTGATATTTCTAGTAGTACTTAGTAATTGCAAGTGACCAATTAAACTAATTTTTTTTTCTTCCCAACCTATTATAATTGGGTTGTATGGCAATATTCAAACATGTATTGATTCAAAGATATTAGAATTGAGTTACAGGGGAATATTAAAACAAATATTGATTAGAAAATAAAAATAAAAATTTATAAATTAAAATCTTACTCATTCTAATAAGTTTTTCTTTATCACTGCATTTTCTTCTACTACATCAGCTTTCACTGATAGTCGCCCCCGCTTTCACTGATCATACTCTGGCACCATATAACTGTTGCATACTCCAATGACAAATTCTTCAATTAACTGTAGTGTTTGTGGCTAAATCACATTATTGCATAAATGCTTTAAGTGCTAATAAATTGCAAATTGGGTATGCCTATTTACATAAAATAACTACGATCAGAGATTTTAAAAATACAGTACTCTTGTGTGATGGCTAAGTCATGTTCAAAAAAGCATTAAAAAGAGATAGTGCATGCTTTTCAAAAGTAGCAATTCAAGCAAGAGGCGTGGCCTATTCAAAGACGACTCCTTGAGTCGACGCAGTTTCTCCCACTCACCATCTGCTGGCTAGAAATATGCGTTTGGCTTTCTGGGAAAAATATAGGTCAAGATTATTATTTGACATGAATTCGCAAACCAGCAGGCATTTCTGTCCTCGCTTGCAACATCCGAGTAAACAAACCAGATTACAGCAATTATAAATCTAAATGAGCTTCACTTCCGTCAGAAATTCCGCAGAAGCTTGAGTAGTTTGCTTTCCATTCAGTTTCTTAATCGCGATGTCCCTACCATCAGGAAGTCTTCCTTGCAGAGCACTGGATTCAATACAATTAACATATGAACAAACCATATAATGGACAAAACCATCAAAATCACCTTTGATATTATACCTTATAAACTTCACCGAATCCTCCTTTTCCAAGCATGTCCTTCCGATCGAAGTTTCCAGTGCTTCCAATCAAAGTTATATTCTGAGAACGATTATAACGCGGACAGACTGTTGTTACCTCTGTGGTGGAAAATATTTTGTTAAGTTTAAAATTTACTGATATCTCTCCAATTTAAAATTTAAATTTTGCACAGCCAAGCTTCCGCGTATCTCCCCAATGTTTCTCTGCAATTGAACCAATAAACGCCTGAAATTGAAACTGTTAGTGAAACCCTATCGAGTTCCTTTCCATTTCAATGAAGCTGGTCAAAATGGTGGTTGGTTCTTATCTCAATCCATGGCATGCATCTACCAGAGTTGGGCCCAGTGCTGCAGGACGCACGGAAGCCATGCCATGTCTATGCTAGTTTCAAATCTTCTAGAGCAGAGTAGTTAGTATCTGTTGTAATTGTCGATGTTACAGTTATATTTCAATCAATGATTCATATTGTCTCAATCGTCTAACAAGAGATCGGATGGCAAATATTAAGACAGAAAGACATTTAGGAAAGTTGTTTTCAAATAAATACGCCTTACAGCGTAATAAATAAATAATTTTTTTTTTCTAAATAAAAATAGATGTAGATAAAATAAAGACAGAGAGAAAATTATTTCAAACAAAATCATATAAACAAAAGAAAATCAGGAAAAAGAGAGCAAAATAAAAAATATATAAAATAACAAAACCTAAATCTAAACTTCGTTTGCAAGGAAAGAAGAATATGAAAAAAAAGAAAAAAAATTGAAAAAGGAAAAAAAAAAATGAAAGGAAGAAAAGAAAATTGAAAAAGGAAAAGAAAATTGAAAAAGGAAAACAATCGAAGAAACCAAAACCATTAAACAATTAAAGTAAAACTGGGAAAAAAAAAAAAAAAACACACCAAAATCTATATCTAAAAGTTGTACCATAATAGATGAAGGGTATTAACCTCTGGGCATAGGATGAAATGGAATTCGAGGTGGAGAAAAAGCAAGACCAGGGTTTTCTAAAAAGTTTGTCAAAGATAGATACCAAGCGTCAGTTCGAATAGGGTTGTAGAAAATAGATTCACGCTCCCTAAGATTTAAACACTGAGGGGATTCAAGAATAGATAACTCTTCATCTGGATTAGTAAGCTCTTCAATAGAAATGAGGCCAGATGGAAGATCTTCAGTAACAATATTTCTTACACTAGGTGAACATGGATCGCTAGAAGTTGGTGTAATAAACCCTGAGGACATAGTAAACAACATACCTTGTCTCACTTGCTCTCTCGTATTAATAGGTTGAATTACTATAACACATAACTCAATGCACATTGTCAATTATTTTTTGTGCTTACAATGAAATTAATGCACATTTTTAATCCAAACACTTTAAGTTAATGTAACATCATACATTGAGTTACATCAAATCATAAATCATCATCTACCCTGAAATCAATGCATCTAATGCACGCAATCAAATAAGATTAGAAAACATCTGCACTAAAATCAATGAATCTAATGCAATCAATCAAATAATATTAGAAATGAACATCTACACTAAAATCAATGCATGTAGTGCAAGTAATCAACTATGATTATAAATCAACATATAAACTGAAATCAATGCATCTAGTGCAAGCAATAAAAAAAAGAGTCTCACTAGGGAGAGGAATTACCCGCTTTCCGTCACCGGTCGAAAACCTTTCTGCTCCGGCCAGGGAATCCTCCAACCGGACAACTCGTGACAAAATGATCGATGTGACGCCGCCGAACTGCCAGCGTGCTTTGTATTAACGCTTCGATAGTTAATGTAGCGAGGGAGGTCGGTGTGTGGGTGAGCGATGTTAATCAATTTGAATTGGAAAACCCAAAACCACGCCTCTGCTACAAGACCTCCCTGCTTCTACTCAGTGCTCGGCTTTTTGTAAAACCAGAGACCCAAATTCTCCCTGTGCTAAAAGAGACATCGTCATCTCGTCTGCACATTCCATATGCATGTAGTTCTACTTCTCCCCCTCCCTTCTTGCATCCATTTTTCTTCTTGACCCCCTGTGTTGGTCTTCTGTTTCGTTTTCAGGCTTGAAAAGGAGAGATACAGAGACAATTTGGAAGGATTTCCAGGTCCTCTGCTTCGATTCATAGAATTAGAACAGGGGAGTTTTATTGAAAAATGTTGAATGGGTACTAGCAAAACTAGTTCAGGGAGCTCCCCATTCACCTCCTGCAAGCTGCTACCCGACATTGCACCAAGGACTATTTTTGCGCCATATTTTCCTGCAGACCAGCCCCAGAAGATTGCCAATGTTCACAATGTTTTCGGTGCCAGCAACATTAGCGAGATGCTCCAGGTATTATTCCTAGTTGCCTCCCAGATAGAGAAAAAATTGATTAAAACAATTGAGAAGTTTCATTAAAACAACTGTAAAACATGTGGCTAAACCAGGTTTAAATATGATGGAGCAGGTGCTTGAAGAAAGTCCAGTGATAGCTACTAAGAGAAAGAACCTCACTAACAGTGTTGAATAGTTGAGGCAGTCAAAATCTGCTCTGTCTAAACTCATTGGTAGCTCTCAAACGCTCAATATCAATGATGTCTAAAGTATTATCAATGGTTAAGTACTGCTGCTCAGTAGTCTGCATTTGGTGCATTTCCATTTTCGTAGGTTTCGTCATGTCTACCAGTTCAGGAGTAGATGGATTTTTTAAGTTGTTTATGAAGTTTCTGAGGACTCTATACAAGTTATATTTGGTTTCAAGGCATTGTTATGATTCATGTTAACTATATTTTGGTTTAATATTCTCTATGGTTAAATATTGGTTCTCATTATTTCTTGTTTTGTTTTGTGCATTTGCATTTTTACGCTGAATGTGTCCCTATTATGAGTTTTGTTGGGATAAACAGTGCTTCCAGTCAATCTCTGTGCTCCACCTATAGCCTTTCCAGCCTCTCAAAATTTGACATTTGGCGGTTGCTCTCACCCTCTTGCTCTCAGCTGCTTCCTGCGCGGGTCAGCTTCTCCGCGTCCTCCTCGGCGTCCGTGCTGCTGTCGCGTTGTCCCCCTTCAACGTTCCGTCGGGTCATTTATTAAAATGACCCAGTGCTGGTCATAGCTCTTTTTCACGTTAACCAGGGTATGTGTACATCAATTTGCAAATTATTTACGAAGTTTCTCGATATCAAAGTTTGAGATTCTTTTTAATTGATATACTAGTTATCAAGGTTTAAGCCATCTCAAAACATTGTTTTAATTTATACTTTTTTTTTAGGTCTCAAGACATCTTATTCATTGCTTTGGTTTCAGGTCCTTCACATCTTAAATTTTTGAGGTTGAATACTTTGTTGTTCACTAACTTGCATTTCGTGCATTTACATTCCTGAGATTGAATGTTGTTGTTTACTAATTTGCATTATGTGCATTTACATTCTTTAAATTGAATACTGTTGTTCACTAATTTGCATTTTGTGCACTTACATTTTTAATAGCCTTCTCGGACATGAACAAGTTTCTCTCTATAAATGCACATGTGTGAATTGTTTTATAAAGCTTCACAAAATTACATACCGGTTTTTTCCAGTTTATGTTCTTAATGTTTCTGATGTTTTCAAAAGTCATTATAATTCGAGTAAACTTTAATTTTATTTGAAGCCTAAACATATATTTCAGTTTTCTAAATTGTTAAATATTACTATTTTGATAAATAGATAATTGAATTGTTAAATATTAGTATTTTGATAAATAAATAGATTTGTAAATTTGTAATTTTTCATTAAAAAAGGTTGTTTTGAATTTATAAGTGGTTTTCAATAAATAAGAGTACTAGCTACGACAAAAATAAAATAAAAATATAATTCATATATATAAATAAATAAATATTATTATTATTTTTTTCTAAATAAAAATAGATGTAGATAAAATAAAGACAGAGAGAAAATTATTTCAAACAAAATCATATTAGCAAAAGAAAATTAGGAGAAAGAGAGCAAAATAAAAAATACATAAAATAACAAAACCTAAATCTAAACTTCATTTGCAAGGAAAGAAGAATATGAAAAAAAAAAAATTGAAAAAGGAAAAAAAAAAGAAAGGAGGAAAAGAAAATTGAAAAAGGAAAACAATCAAAGAAACCAAAACCATTAAACAATTAAAGTGAAACTGAAAAAAAAAAACCAAAATCTATATCTAAAAGCTTAAAAAAGAAAATTAGACCTAGATGCTCTATCTAGGTGATTCCAAAGATGATTGCATTGTGAAAGGATTTAAATCTTTAGTGTTCTAATATTTTCCGTGTTTGTTATGGAGAGATTATGACTTATATGGAAGTTTTCATGCTTATTAGTTAAGTTATTGTATAAGTATTCAACTTTAGTAAATGTAAGCTAGTTGTTGAAATTGACGGTCATGTAATCTTGCTTAATCAAAATAGGAACCATCTAAACGTTTATTGAATGTATTTTATACGATGGAATTGATTTTATTATCAACCACATTAAAATAAAAAATTTTGAGCTCATTTAGATTTTTTTTTATTGACAGAGTTTTCCAAAATGAGAAATTAGAATATCTTTAATTCATAGTTTTGAATGTAAATTTTTATAAATCATTATTAAATAACTAAGTAATTAATTAATTAATTAATTTAAATTAATTATTTAATAGTTGAATATCTAGGGTGATTTTTCACTTTGATGATAAACTATAAATCTATTTTTTTGGAATTTGGACAAAACAATTAATAATCAATGAGAGACCAAGGTTTATCTTGGCAACTAGGGAGAATATTACTTGAAGACTCCACTATTATTATCCATCAATTAATCGGTGATATTGGCACTCTTGTTGTTCATGGGATATTTTTTACTTGTTATTATGCATCAATTAATCAGTGATATTGACACTCTTCTTGTTCATGGGATATTTTTTACTTGTTATTATCCATCAATTAATTAGTGATATTGACACTCTTGTTGTTCATGGGATATTTTTTACTTGTATGAATCAAAACAAGTCTAAAGGCCACACTCTTATTGTTCATGGGATCACTTATATGAATCAAAACAATGATGCACTTCTAAAGGCCACACTCTTGTTGTTCATGGGATATTTTTTTCACTTTATGAATTCTTCAAGGTGCCAAAGATATGGAGTCCCACCTTTAATTTGAATTTTAGTTGATCACAATCATGCATAGTTTTCCACTTTTAATTGGTGACCATCATGCTAAAATTAAAGAAAGCCAATTTCTATATTTTTGTTGTATCTTAGATCATTTCTTAAAATATAATCAATTTATGCTTTCTTTATAAAATATTGGTAGTCAAATTATAAGAATGGAAAAATCAAGTCATGTTTTGGTTGCATCATTTTCAACTATAAAACCCAATCCACATGAATAACATACATAATGAAATATAGAATTATAATATTTTTTTCTAGAAAAAATATTTTTTCATTAAAGAAAAAATGTTTTCATGTCACAAATATCATAATAAAAATCACATTCAATTATGAAAATGTCATTTTTTATTTTTTAATAAAAATGTCATTGAAAATAAAATTTCTCCTAAATGGTATGTTGATGGATATATATTCATGCAAGTTTTTCACACTTCATGAAAATGTCGTTTAAAATCAAAATTAATTATACATTATGTGTTAGAGGGTAAATACTCATGTAAAGGCTTTCATATCTCATGAAAATGTCATGTAAAATCAAAATTACCTATATTTTCTTTGTGCGGGAGGGTGTATATTTATGTAGTTATGTGTTCACACTTTCTATGTGTGAGAGAGTGTATATTTATGTAGTTAGCTGTTCACATTTTAGGAGATTGTTACACGAAACTAAAAATTTATATAAACTTTTTAAACATGGTAAACATGGAGTGTGAATGAAAGATATTTTAATTTCTCATTTTGGAAAACTCAGTCAATAAAAAAAATTATAAATCAGCTCAAAATTTTCTATTAATAATAAAATCAATTCCATCATATAAAATACATTCAATAAAATTTTACATGGTTTCTATTTTCACTAAGCAAGATTACATGGCCATCAATTTCAACATTAACTTACATTTACTAAGGTTAAATACTTTATACAATAACTTAACAAATAAGCATCAAAACCTCCATATAAGTCATCATCTCTCTATAACAAACACACAAAATATTAAAACACTAATGATTTAAATCCTTTCACAATGCAACCATCTTTGCTATCTCCTAGATAAGGCATCTATATCTAATTTTCTTTTTCAAGCTTTTAGATATTTTTTATTTTTTTTATTTTTTTGTTATTTGTTCAGTTTCACTTTAATCGTTAATGGTTTAGGTTTCTTTGACTATTTTCTTTTTTCAATTTTATTTTCCTCCTTTCATTTTTTTTTCAATTTTCTTTTCTTTTTTCATATTCTTCTTTCCTTCCTTTTATGTTTAGTTTTAGGTTTTGCTATTTTATATATTTTTTTAATTTTCTCTCTTTCTCCCGATTTTCTTTTTCTTATATGAGTTTTTTTGAAATAATTTTATCTCTCTGTCCTTATTTTATCTACATTTCTTATATATATATAGTACTCTTATGTATTGAAAAGGACTTATAAATTCAAAACAACTTTTTTTAATTAAAATAAACCATTTCAGAAATTCAAAACAATAACCAGTAATATGAGTTCTTTTCGAAACTCTATCTCTTAAAAAAATACAGAATGCTAATAATGTTTTGAAACATGAGAACATTAGAAACTTCAACAAATTTATAAATCTATTTATCTATCAAATTGTTCAAGCTAAAAGAGATGAAAATGCAAATGTGCATTAAGCTGGTGAATGAATAGTAATATTTAACAATTCAGAATACTGGAATATATGTTTCTAAAAACATCATAAACATAAAAAAACATAAAAAAAAAGGGGCAAAAAATGGTATGTAATTCTGTGAAGCTTTATAAAACAATTCACACCTGCGCATTTACAGAGAAACTTGTTCATGTCTGAGAAGGCTATTAGAAATGTAAATGCACAAAATGCAAATTAGTGAACAACAGTATTAAACTTAAAGAATGTAAATGCACATAGTGCAAATTAGTAAACAACAACATTCAATCTGGGGAATGTAAATGCACGAAATGCAAGTTCAACCTTAAAAATTTAAGATGTGTAAGGACCTGAAACCAAAAAAATGAATAAGATGTCTAAAGACCTAAAAACAAAACTTATAAACTAAAACAATGTTTTGAGATGGCTTAAACCTTGATAACTAGTATATCAATTAAAAAGAATCTCAAAATTTGATATCAAGAAACTTTGTAAATAATTTGCAAATTCATCTACAGAAACGTGACAAAAAGCTATGAAAATGCAAACAAACGCACAAAACAAAACAAAACAGGAGGTATGAAAATGCAAATGCACAAAACAAAACAGGGAATAATGAGAACCAATATTTAACCATGGAGAATATTAACCAAAATATAGTTAACATGAACCATAACGATGCCATGAAACCAAATATAACTTGTGTATAGTCCTCAGAAACTTCATAAACGACTTAAAAAATCCTTCTACTCATGAACTGGTAGACGTGACAAAACCTATGAAAATGGAAATGCACCAAATGCAGACTAGTGAGAAGTAGTATTTAACCATTGATAATACTTTAGGCATCATTGATATTGAGTGTTTGAGAGCTACCAATGAGTTTAGAGAGAGCAGATTTTGACTGCCTCAACAGTTCAACACTGTTAGTGAGGTTCTTTCTCTTAGTAGCTATCACTGGACTTCCTTCAAGCACCTAGATAAAATATCAATCTGCAAACTCTATTCATTAATCAAAGAGCTTACACACATTTATACATGAGATAGTTTCAAGATAGGAAATCTATCTTGGACGCACAATAATGTGGTTGAGAGATTCTCTCAACCACACACTAAACTAGGAATAAATATAGTTCTAGCTACCTCCTATAATGTAGGAATAGACTCCTTATATGGAGAGTTATAACCACATACAAGTAGGAATTACATATTCCAACTCCCTTCCTTAATGAATACTTGTCGTGATATCAATTCACAAAATCTAGTTGTGGTCAATCATAAGAAAAAAAAAGATATGTCGACGTCCATATAAAGGAGCAACCTCCACCAAAATGCATGGGTACCAACCGCTGCAACTGCTGGTCTCGTAGGATGTCCTTCACATACATGGTTCTGTTAACCATTATCACTACATACATATACCTATATCAAAAAATGTGTCTACGACTTAGATCCACCACCAACGGGCAAATCTCATGTCCAGACTTGCCAACAAATGTGTCTGCGACTCAAATCCACCACAAACGGGAAAATCCCATGTGCAGAACTTCCAAAAAAGAGAGAGATCAATGCCTTTCTAAGCCAAATATTCATGTCCAAATAACAATCCCTAATAGTCGCGCTGATTGCGCCTTTTGACGCGACTGTCAAATAGAAAAACGCGCCGACCCTCCTGTGCTCAGAAACAAAAATATCTGAGACCTGTGAGTAAGGTGTTTACTGTAGTCCACCTACTCCTCTGAGCATTCAAGCTCCTAAGTGCACCCGGGGCACCTGTAGCCACTAAGGCTCACCACTAAGGCTCTGTAGCCACTAAGGCTCTATATGTGGTTTCCGGTTCACCACAAACCATCACTTTAAAGTGACAAAATATGGTTTCCAACTGACCCTAAACCATTACAAGGTGGTTTTGATATTACCACGAACTTTACACATGCTTTAACAAGGCTTAAATTCCATACTCCATCTCTTGGAGTTTCCAGGTACATAACATGACCACTACAAAAAATCACCTAGACTTGCTTGCCATTAAACTGTGTGACTCACTATCAAGAGTCTATTCCAAAACAAAACTCACAAAAAACACACACAAACTTGATTGTCCATCCTCCTCCAATCTCTGATGTACCTCCAAGCACTATCCTTTGATGCCATTTTCATTGTTATGTCTCCATCATATCTGGTAGTAAACCATTCCTGCAAATAAATTTGTCTATTGTTGGAATTGGAAATTCCAACAAAGACTCGTACTCGTGACAATAGTTGCCCAAACTAAATGTCACAACAATACAACATTTAATTATTTTAACCATATTTACATAAATACATTTACATGTTAAGTTGACCGGTCTCAACATGAAAGCAAAATAATTCACGAAGACAATTTGTTTCATCAAAGAAAATATGTTGGAACTTTTAGTTCATCTTCAACCTATATAGAAACATAATCATGTCCATGAAGCTCACCACATTGCCCTCGGCTCACTTTATTGTTGCGCCACAAGACCATGCTAGAAATGTGTTCAACCTTCAACCAGGTTGATCCCAAACAAAGGAAGTTCGAAGCCTCCCAACAACTGCACATGCTTCCGCACCTCTTCCGACACTTGAAAGTTGCCTTGTTCAATTCAAGCATATGAGTGAAGCCACCATCGATTGGTTCCAACGAGAAATTAAAAAAAACGAATTGAAACCAAAACAAAAAACCAACATTCTAGGATTCGGCCCTTCTCAGTGGCCTCGTCCACCTTCTCGCTATACAAAAACCGAGTAATCAAACTATCAATGATCCGATCAAATGGTGCCATGGGTGAATACTTTCGATCTTCAAGCAATGCCACTGTGTAACACTTCCCTGAGAATGCTATTATGCCACTCGTTAGCAGACCCCCAAAAATGTGCGGATGACTAGTAGCCGAAGCTGCCAACATCGTTGCTGTGTGAATTAGATCGTACAAACTTGCAGTGTGCCAAAATTATTTATAGGCTAAGTTAGCGGGCTTGAACACATGAGCAAATACATTTATATGAGAATAATATGTTTATTAATAACAAAATCGTGATGTTTATTAATAAAACATGCTTAAAACCAAAGACTAAATTGGTGCTCTCCTTGTGGATAACATCAACAAGCAAGTTATGAGCAGCATGCTCCCTATCACCATCGCCATCTATCTCCGAGTCTGTAACTCAAACATCTCGGCGCCTATGTCCATTTCTTCTCCATCTCTAGGCTGCTCTTGAAAACCCTCGAACGTTGCACTAAAAGATCCACGAACAACAGATCCTTGAAGGGTGCTCCTTCCTTTCTCTCCCGGCATTACACCAGCCCTCGAGCGATTAGCGGGAGCCGCTGGCGTATTTAAAGTGTGATTATTGTTGCAGTGGAATCTGGTGAGTGATATCCAAGTGCGAATCGCTGCTGGGAGCCACAACTGCCCTCTGTTGCGCTTTCGCAATCGTCTTAGCCTTGCGGCCGAAGGCATTCGTAGCAGACGTAACACTGTCCTCGGCCCTGTGTCTTCAGGGGCTGTGATTTCTTCAGTCGGGGCTCTCACTGCATGTCGAGAGCTTCATTCCCCAGGGTTTTCACCGACTCCTGGACGTGCCCAGCCAGGTCGAGGGTTCGACTCAGTGCGATCTCGACGAGTACAAGCTGCGCGCTAGGCTTTTTTATTTCCTTATTGTCAAATACTTCGACTCTTCTACGATGCAACATCAACACAATTCCACTGCCTCCTCTTCAATTACCGAACGGGCTTCAGCCTATACAAGGTCGATGTCCATGGTGCTCAGACTCCACCAACGAGCTCTACAAGACCGAGGCACTACACTCCATAGGTCACACAGCTGCAACAAAACACGATAGTCTTCTTCGACTAACGCCTTTCAAGCCTTTCTTCTTTCTACGTTGATTGAACTACTCATAGTTCACCACCACGTAGATCCGATCAGATTCAAGCTTGACCTTCTTCGCAAGGGGCTGGATGGAAAATTTTTTTTTAATAAAAATAATACAACTATAGTCATTTATTTTCCTATGCCCAGGAAGGGCCAAAGGCCCTTACGGGCTCTGATACCAAGATAAAATATCAATCTGCAAACTCTATTAATTAATCAAAGAGATTACACACATTTATACATGAGATAGTCTCAAGATAGTAAATATATATTGGACGCACAATAATGTGGTTGGAAGATTCTCTCAACCACACACTAAACTAGGAATAAATATAGTTCTAGTTACCTCCTATAATGTAGGAACAAACTCCTTATATGGAGAGTTACAACCACAGACAAGTAGGAATTACATATTCCAACTCACCTGCTCCATCATATTTAAACCTGGTTCAGCCACATATTTACAATTGTTTTAATGAAGTTTCTCAATTGTTTTAATCAATTTTTTCTATACGTGGGAGGCAAGTAGGAGTAATACTTGGAGCATCTTGCTAACGTTGTTGGCACCGAAGACCTTGTGAACACTCGAAATCTTCTGGGGCTGGTATGCAGTAAAATATGGCACAAAAACACAATCCTTAGTGCAACGACCACGTAGCAGCTTGCAATAGGTGCATGGGGAGCACCCTGAACTGGTTTTGCTGGTACCCATTCAATGCTTTTCAATAAAATTCCCCTGTTATAATTCTATCAATCGAAGCATAGGACCTAGAAATCCTTCCAAATTGTCTCTATATATATCTCTCCCTTTCCAGCCTGAAAAGGGAACATAAGACCAACACAGGGGGAAGAAGAAAAATGGATGCAAGAAGGGAGGGGGAAGAAGTATAACTAGATGCATACGGAATGTGTAGATGATATGACAATGTCTCTGTTAGCGCATGGAGAATTTGAGTCTTTGGTGTTGCAGAAATCCTAGTACTGAGAAGAGGTAGGGAGCGTGTAGTAGACGCGCGGTTTTGGGTTTTCCAATTCAAATTGATTAACAGATCGCTCATGCACCTACTCACCCACCACCCTCACTGCATTAACTAGCGAAGCGTTAATGCAAAGCACGCTGGCACTTCGGCGGAGTCACATCGATCATTTTGTCAGAGGTGTAGAGGTTGGAGGATTGCCCGTCCGGAGCCAGAAAGTTTTCCGACCGGTAACGGAAAGCGAGCAATTCCTCCGCCTAGTTAGACTCTTCTGCAATCAAATATGATTAGAAATCACCATCTACACTGAAATCAATGCATATAGTGCGAACAATCAAATAGGATTATAAATAAACATTTACACTGAAATAAATGCATCTAGTGCAAGCAATCAAATAGGATTAGAAATCACCATCTATAGGGAAATCAATGCATCTAGTGCAAGCAATCAAATAGGAATAGAAATCACCATATACACTAAAATAATGCATTAGTGCAAGCAATCAAATAGAATTATAAATCAACATTTAAATTGAAATCAATGTATTTAGTGAAAACAATCAAATAGAATTAGAATGCATCCACACTGAAACCAATGCATCTAGTGCAAAAAATCAAATATGATTAGAAATCAACATCTACACTGAAATCAATGCATCTAGTGTAAGCAATAAAATATCATTAGAAATCAACATCTACACTTAAATCAATGCATCTAGTGCAAGCAATCAAATAGGATTAGAAATCACCATCTACAGTGAATTCAATGCATTTAGTGCAAGAAATGTTCTTCCCTTTCCCCCCATCCATCTATATCTATATCTCCCTCCATCTCTCCTCTTTTGTCTCTCTATCTCACCCCCAAACATACACCCTCTCTCTTCATATCTTCCTTTTCACTCCTCCTCTCTCTCCATATCTTCCTTTTCACTCCCCCTTGCTCTCTCTCTCTCCACTTTTCTCTTTATATGTATTTCTTCTTCCCTCCCACTCTCCCCTTCCAAATCCATCTCTTTGTCCTCCCTCCCTCCTCCTCCTCCTCCTCTCTCTCTCTCTCTCTCCAACCCTGTCACTATCTCCCTCCCACTCTCCCCTTCCAAATCCATCTCTTTGTCCTCCCTCCCTCCTCCTCTTTCTCTCTCTCTCTCTCTCTCTCTCTCTCCAACCCTGTCACTATCTCCCTCCTCCCACCCCCCCCCCCCCCCCCTTCCAAATCCATCTCTTTGTCCTCCCTCCCTCCTCCTCTTTCTCTCTCTCTCTCTCTCTCTCTCTCTCTCCAACCCTATCACTATCTCCCTCCCTCTCTACCTCTCTCTCCCACCTCCATATTTGTGTCTCCATCTCTCTCTCTTACCCTTCTCTCCCTTTCTGATTCCTCTCCTTCTCTCTCGATTTTCCTCCTCTCCCATCTCCTTCAGTTTATCTCCTTCATTGCAAACAATCAAATAGGATTAGAAATCACCATCTACATTGAAATCAATGCATCCAATGAAAGAATTATTCTGCCCCCTCTCCCCCCTCCATCTCTCCTTATTTGTCTCTCTATCTCACCCCTCCCAAACACACATGATTTCTCTCTCCATATCTATTTACATCTCCCTCTCTTCACCTTCCATATATATATATATATATATATATATATATATATATATATATATATATTTCTTTTGTCTCTCTATATCATCCCAAAACATACACACTATTTCTCCATATTGATATATCTCTCCCTCCATATTTCTCTCTCTCTCTCTTCCCCTTCTCTCCCTCTCTTCCCCCATCTATCTCTCTTCCCTTCTCCTATCCTCTCTCCCTCTCTCTCCATCTCCCTTATCACACACACTCTCTCTCTTCGCCTTTATCTCTTTGTGTCTTTCTTCTTGCCTCCCTCTTTCTCTCTATTCCTCTCCCCTTCTCTTTCTCCCTTTCTCTCCTGCCTCCCTCTGTCTCTTCGCCTCATCTCTCTGTCTTTGTTCTTCCTTCCCATATATATCTAGAGTTAATATATATCATGATATATTAATATATATTATAATATAACAAATTTGATATTATACTAAATTTAATATTGTATTAATCTTAAGTTATTAAATTTATAATGTTAATATTATAATATATTAATATTAATATAAGATTTAATGATATTTTTTACATGGCATGATAAAAAAAATTCAAATATTACAAATTTGAGTAAAGAGTAAAGATGTTTAAACTTTTAAGTGATTTGGAATTTTAATGTGGTAAATTTTTTTGTTGAAGGTAAATTTATGATCCATTCAAATTCAACCTATATGATAAAATAACTATTACAAGCATAAGATAATTGTATTGTAGTTTTCTTTTGGAGTTGTCTACAGATGCAACAAAATAGCCTAGACAGTAGCTTCAAAAAATTAGGTAGTTGGAGTGTTTGAATGGTTTTTTTTATGGTGGAAATGGGTTCAACACCATCAAAAACCCCTTGGGCACCCAAAATCATGAAGTTTGACAAATGTAACCCAGATTTTCAAAAATTTATGCCGAATTTTTTCAGAATCTTATAGTAATTTCTAGGTTATTTTGTGGTTTTTAAGACTATATTGGTTTTTGAGATAAAAAAAAAGCTACAACATAATTATCTTACTGTTTAATAGTTATTTTATCATATAGGTTGAATTTGAATATCTATATAAAACATTTAAATCAATTATTTTTATTTTTAGATTTAAAAAAAAAAAAAATTTGGCCGACATAAGTAAAATTTAGACTTTAATGATGTTACACATCAATCTGGGTTGTAGAATGTGGAAAAAATACATAAATTAAAATTAAAAGCTTTATAAGAGTAAACTTACATATATTTAGAAATCCCTATAAATTTCAGTCATTGTTCTAGTTTGGATTGGAAAAAAAATACATATAGTATTACTCTTATAATATGACTAGCAATTGCACCATATGTTGCAAAAGAAACGTCGTAAGGCAATAGCATAGGAAAGAGTAGTCTATAAGAAATAAGAAGGAAATAACATAGGAAAGAATAGCCTAGAAGAAACAAGATGTTGCAGAGAACAAGTCATCGTGAAGGAATGAAAGGAAAATTTTGCTTCCATGGAAGCAAGTCGTGGAGGTTTCAAAGATATTGATGATAAGAGTTATCAACCAAAAAATTTTGTTATAGATTTTGAAATAGGCAATTGGGGTGAAAACATATATGTAAACCAACATAATATGTTCACATATATACAAATTTTTTTATAGATATTGAAATAGGAAATCAGGGGTGAAAATCCTTTGGTGATTAATAATCCAGCACGTAACTCAAATAATATATTTTAAATACATTCAAGTACAATCTATCTAGCATAGATGTCAATAAAGAGAATTTTTGTTAACAAAAATAAAAATTGCATGCTTATAGAAATTGTATATGAAGAACAATAGTCTTGGTATACAAGAAAGGGAATATCATTTTATATGGAGACATTTTTGGAAGGAGATGTTTTTCTTTATGTTATGGTTTATTTTCTTAACTCCAAACTTGGTTTATTCTTTCTCTATATACATAAGAAAAAAATACAAAGTAAATTCACAGATTTAAGTTATAGTTTTATATTTCATAGTTACAAATCTAGTTTCTTATTAAAATATTTTACACATCCTAGGTTGTTCTAAATTGATCAAGAGTATAGAATTATTAGGGTGGTGCTATATGTGCACTAAAATTCCCATGAGGTCCATCACAATGTATGGGGTTCATTGCAACCTTGGATATATTCTGTGAGTTGTGATTTTTTGCTTGTGGCTACAACTTAGTTTTGGTTTTCACCTAGTTATGATGATTCAAAACTTTGTTATCATCTTAGATCCTTATAGAATTATATATATTATGTGAGCTAATGTGATGTTTTTTTTGTCACAATGATTTAAAAATCTGTTATTATACCATAATATTTCCATTTCAAGTAAGAACGTCAATACATCGCTATGCGAATGATAACTTGTGACATCCCTAGCCATTTTCTTTTATTATGGATCAAGTTATAAACTAATAACTTGTGAAATCTCTAGCCATTTTCTTTGATTGTGGATCAAGGTATAAACTAAAATATACTCTCTCTTTAGAAGACTCTACATTATATATTGGATGGAGGGAAAGGTTATGATAAAAATTGTACAAAAAAAACCCCTTAACTTTGTCTCAACTTACTCTATTGTTAATCGCATAGTGTCAATTTTATAAAAATATAATCTACAATAGGGACTGAGTGGGTTTTTTTTTTTGTAAGTTTTGTTTGGAATTGAAAAAAATAAATTATAAAAGCTAAAATTATGTAGTGAGAAACATTGTTTAAAATTTCATAATAAAAAGTTGAGTAAGTTTGACAACATATAATATGAAAATTTATAAAAGCTAAAATTAGGTAATTAAAGATATGTATATAGTTTTTTTTAAACGGAAGAAAGAGTATGTATGTAGTTACAAACTGTTATGTAGTTACAAAATATTACAATTAAGTAATTAAAGATAAATTTAGTGTTATTTAAGAAACGAGAATTATGAACATTCATTATTATTGCTCAAGATAAATCGTGTCGTGTGAAATAATTTGGAAATTTAAAAAGATCACATATTTTAAAAAAATTGATTATTAATTTAATTTTTTATATATTAAGAAATACTACTCATCATGAATAATAAAACAATTGTAACATAACTAATATATAAAAAAAAACCATGTATTTTTGGAATAATAAAATAATTGTAACAAAAATAATATAGAACAAGAAAAACTATGTACATTTGGATTTATGAAATTTAGATACATTTTATTAAGTGAAAATTTAAAAGAATAATGGTTATAAACATTTAAAAATAAATTTATTAAATAATTAGTTTAGATCTATATTATTGATGAGAGAGATCAATGAGGTTTGCATATCAAGACATTTGATACCTATTGGCTCTTGGTAGATCCAGAGTTAGGCCATCTTAATTCCCCCTTTAGATAAACCACATTCCACATGAATACCATGAGTCAATACCATGGGTTGTTTTTATAGTTTAGTAAATAATTTTATTAAATAATTAGTTTAGATCTATATTATCGATGAGAGGGATCAATGAGGTTTGCATATCAAGACATTTGATCCCTCTTGGCTCTTGGTCCAGAGTTAGGCCATCTTAATTCCCCCCTTTACATAAACCACATTCCACATGCATACCATGAGTCAATACCATGGGTTGTTTTTATAGTTTAGTATTATTTTTATTTTTTATTTGACCTAGTTAAAATGTTCATTACAATATGTCAATCTTTTTATTTAATTTACTTTTATTTTTCTTTTTGTGTAATTTGACAAAGTCACCAAAACCTAAATTCGATCACTTATTAAAAAAAAAAACTAACATTATAAAAAACATATATAAAACTTTAACTTGTGAATCTAATGGCCTAAAACATTTCAATCGTCTAACATTTAATCCAATGACTCAGACATTGACATAGTGGCACTTAGAGGAGTTGTTTTCAAATAAGAACGTCTTACAACGTAAAAATACAATAAAAATAAATGAATGATGTGGTTGATTGTTAACAACAACACACTAAAACTATGGTTTATTAAACTTTCGTGTTTATTTCCAGCACACCAAAAAAACACTACAAACATACATTCATTAAAAGTTATCCATATCCACAACTGTAAAACTTATAAAGTGTTTTATTTAAATAACTTTTGGAATAAGATTTAAGTGTAATTTATTTTTTTATTTTATAGCCATATTTTGAATAAACATAAAAATAATATTGTAATAAAAAATGTGTTTGTGATAATTAAATAAAAATATTTACATTTTAATTTAATAATATTCAAAATAATATGTATTAAAAAAAATTAATTAAAACTTTTGATACCCAAAACTTGTTCCCAAGATTTTATTTTTCTTGAGGTTCCAAAAAGTTCTCAACGTTTCTGAACCATTTTCTCATTCCAGATGTTTCATTCTCATTCTTAAGCTCCCATCTTAATTCGAAGGGATTTATTAAACTAGAGGGATCAAATCTCTCAAGGTGCAAACCTCTTTTTTGAGTGCAAAACTTGAAGAAAGGTTTGCACCTAGAGAGATTTGAATCCTCTCCACCCTTTATGGGTTTGAAGATAAGATGGATCTACCCTGGTTTAATTATTAATAATTAATAGTTATAATTATTTATTTTATTTTATTTTTTTAATTTATTTTAATTTAATTTATTTTTTAAATTTATTTTATTTTTATGTAATTTGATAGAGCCAAAATGTTTACATAAAATAATACCAGCCTAATTATTTATTTATTTTTATTTTCTATGTAATTTAACAGAGCCAAAATGTTTACATAAGATAGCACCAGCTTAGATCCATCTAAACTTCTGATCAATCAAAGATCTTTTCACTCTACAATAAGTTTATATATATAGATATATTAGAAAAACCATGGATTGTCAAAATCTAGAGCTTAAAAACGGCCAACGATAAATAGACTATTTTACCTCAATTTTTTTTTATGTAATTTGGCCTAGTCAAAATATTTACATAACAAGGCAACACAGAACAATACAACATTGTTCCATAATAAATTAGAAAACCCCTCTTCCATATTAAATTAGAAATAAAATAATTATATTAAAAAAAATTATGTTAATATCTATAATTTTATTAAATTATTTTTACAAATTCGTTGTTTTTATAACAAAATATCAAATTATTAATTAATTATATTATCTCTTACTTATAAGGAAGAATCAATCAAACATGGAAAGTCGGATGCTACACAACTTTATTGGATGGGGAGGCATTTGGGTCAATATTTTTTACCATGTTTTTCAACCAATGGTTTTTTATCAATATTTTCGTGTTAATGGGTTTTTGGTTAATGCTTTTTATAGGTAAATAATTTTTTTCATTGTAATTTAAGGTAGGGGTTGGAGAAAATTTATATATATCGTATTTTGAATGGTTGAAAATATAATGAAAAAAATGGGCCATAAATTCTAATAATACTCTTTTTCTATTTTAAAAGAAAATTTATTTTCTAAATGTCATGATTTACTTTTCGTTTTTACTTCAGAATCTATATGCATTTTATAAAAGTTTTAAAATCAACTTTTTATTTATTTATATTCACTCTTATCTCATATGTATAGCATATAAGTTAGTGGTTTCTCTAACATTTGGTATTAGAGTTTTGATCTAGGTTTGATTCCCTTGAGTTACATCAAAATGGGGCCTTGAATTGACCACTTTATTTCTAAAAATTAATGGTATGGACTAACCACTAGCTTGGGAACATGAGACTAACCACAAAATCAAGGTTATGTTGTCATTTTGGAAGTTTACTAATGTCTATAGGTTTTGGTATAATGCAAAACTTTTACATGGTATTAAAGCCAGATTTTGGATTTAGGGGGATGCCTTTGTTGCTAAAGGTTTGAATAGTTTTGGGCCAATGATAGATTTGTGATAAACCTATTCAGTGGGAGCTCTGTAGTGATCATTCTTATATTGAAAGAATGGAAAGTAGTTCTAGAGTGGAGATTGAGAAGTTAAATGGACAAAATTTTGAGCTATGGAAGCTCAAGAGGCAAGATATTCTAGTAGATAAAGAGCGTTATGTGCCTATAGACTTGAGTACAAATCCTACTACTATGTTGAAAGAAGATTGAGAAAGTTAGAAATGAAGGTGAAGAGTATTATTCACCTTTGTGACTCAGATTTAGTGTTGTTGAATGTCTCTCGAGAAGACATTTCAAATAAATTGTGGGCAATGTTAGGGATCTTGTATCAATCAAATTCCCTAGCGAATAATTTGTTTCTAGGAAAAAAATGTTGAGAAATCAAAAGGACTACAATTGAAGTGATTTCTCTTAAACTTGATAATTGTTAGTGATATTATTTTACTTTTATTTATTATTAGCTTCTTCTTCTCTTATTATTATGTTGTTCTTATCATCAAACAACTACCAAAACATGAAGATAAATAATACACAAGGACACAATATGTAGGCTACTAGCCAGGGCCAAAACCTCTCTTAGAGAGGAAAACCCACAAAAATATCTTCTCTTCTTATAAATTCTTCAAATGACGAATTCCAAGACCTCTAGACCAAGATCAAGACCCTTCCAAGACCAAGTCAAACCTTTTGGAGGTTGTGCTTCTTCTTACCAAGTCAAACCAAGTCAAATCTCTTCCAAGTGCAGAACTTCGACCCCAAGCTTTAGATTCTGGCCCTCACTACAGGTCTAAAATCCCCCCCCCCCTACAACAAGCTGCAACTTTGCACATGTGGGTGAATTAGGGCTCCTTGGGCTTCCTTATTCCTTCGCTTGGGATGCTTCCTCTTCAACGACTTGTAGGAGACCAAATCGACTTCATTTATTCAAATTTCGACCCTTCTTAAAGACTTTGACCTTATAGCGACATAAACTCTAGCCTTCTTCACACGTGAGAGGGAGAGAGAAAGAGAGAAAAAATCATAAATTTGGTCTTCCTTCTTCCTTATAGACGCTCGCTTTCCTTTTTCCTTCTTGTTCTTTCTTCCTTGATGAGTGAGTGACTAATGATTCAGATGAGGTCAAATGATCTCGTATATATAGCCCTTCTAGGGGGATGAATTACCCTAATTAGGCTGACTTCTCCATTTCCAGGCCAACTAGGTCTTGGAGGGGTAATTTGACACTTTTGACTTAAAAATAATTCTTTTGACATGTTACAAAATTCCCAATGGGGTCTTTTATATATGGCAATGACTTTGACTTCTTGAATCTAACAAAATCTAAAAGCACTCAATGGGTTCTTTGACCTAAAACAAAAATAATCTTGAGCATGAAATCCATGCCAATAATAGTAATAAATTTTCTTTTCTTTTTACAATAAACAAGAACCAAGAGTACATTACATATTATGAAGACCAAACCTAGTTACATATTTCAACCCTCCCTCTTAACTAGGGAGGTATTCATAATGGTACAAGGACATTCTCATACTGAAGAGATCTCATAATAATATTCATATTGGTAAGCCATATCATAAGCTATATTTTTAGCTTATATTCGCGCATCTCATCACATCAACCAACATTTTCATATAGCAAGGCCTTGACTAACAACTCTATCTCTCCATTAGATTACAACACAATGTTGGGAAGAAAATGACTTACAAACACCCTTAGCATTGTCTCTGAAGGCATATACCCCATCCAGATGTTCACAAGGTATGCCCTTTGAGGACCATTCCCATCTTTGACTACTCTTGCCTATTGGATGCCCTACCTCATCCTTAAAGAGTATTGGTATTAGTCTTAGATGCTTACCCAATCCTCCATTCTTTCTTCATAAGGTGAAGACAAGAATGATGTGTCTATTTCTCCCGCTCAACTAGGGAGGAGATATCAACCAGTCCAAGCTGGTTTCTAAGATATACAAGCTTCTTATTAGGAAGATATTTTTTCAAAATATCAGCTACTTTCTCATCGATGGAGTTATATTATAGTTGTACCACTCCATCTTGCATCAATTTTCTTCTGTAATGATACTTGTGGTTTATGTGTTATGGAATATGGGGTCCAATGGTCAATTGATTAAATTATATAGAAATGTCCTTAACCAAACAACTTCTTTACCAAATTCACATGATGCAATTTATTCAGCTTCAACACTAATTAATGCAATTTATTCTTTCTTTCTACTCATCCATGAGATCATAGAGGATCAAGCTAAAACATCCTATGGTAGTGCTTCTTTCATCTGTCTCACTGCCTCTCCAATCAGAATCAGTATATTCCATTACTTGAGTATTTTTCTTTCCATCATACTTTAGGCAGTAATGTATTGTCCCTTGCAGATATCTCAATATATGTTTGGTTGTTATCTAGTAGCCATGTCTAGGCTCCATCTGAAATTGACTGAGAATATTGACTACAAAAAAAATATTCGAACATGTGTTCACAAGATACATCAGAGATCCAACCAATTGTCTATAACTTGTGGGATCCACAGGACTTGAAACTGAACTTATTAACCTCTTGAAATTTGTGACCATGGGGGTTGTTATAGTTTTGCAGTTCATCATGCCAAAATTTTGTAGCATCTTAACTACATACTTTCCTTGACCTAGATATAATTCACCTGTTTTTTTCCAAACTTCCAACCCAAAGTAATAATGCATAAGCCCTAGATCCTTCATATCAAATTTTACTACCAATTGTTTCTTGCATTCTTGAATATGACTTTCCACACCTATTATGAGAAGATCATCCACATATAGAATAATAGTCATTGGTTCTTCCTTCACTACTTTGATATAAATATTTGGATCTGCAGAACTCTTTGAAAAACCCATTCTTTGTAGATATGTATCCATCCTAGCATACCAAGCACTTGGGGCTTGTTTAAGACCGTAAAGTACCTTCTTCATCCTCCATACATGAGTTTCTTTACTATGTACTTCGAATCCCAAGGATTGTTCAATATATATGTCTTCATCAATGGTGTCATTCAGGAAAGTTATCTTCACATCCATTTGATGGATGTTCCATCCCATAGTTTCTGCCAAAGAGATTAACAATCTTATTATTGTGCATTTTGTTGTAGGTGTAAATTTTTCTTCATAATCGATGCCTTCTTGTTGAGAGAAACCCCTAGCCACAAAACTTGCATTGTACTTGTCAATGCTTCCATTTTCTGCATGCTTAATTTTGTAGAGTAATTTGGAAGTTGCAATAGATTTTTCATTCGTCCTAGGAACAATTTCCCAAACTCCATTTTTAATTATAGGTTGATATTCTTATTTCATGGCATCTTTCCATTCTTGGTGTTTTTAAACTTCTTCAAGAGAGGATGGTTCTTCTTCAATCAAATTTTACATATAGGTTGCATACCATGAATATATTTAAGGCTTTTTACTTTCCCTCATTGTTCCTTTAGATGCAACATGTCTTTCCGCTTCTTGAAGTGTCGATGTTAACCAAGTGGGCCTCTTGTTGAGATTTAACAAGATGATGAGACTAATGAAAATTAAGCACCTTCACTAGGTGGGGCCCGCAGACTATTTTTAGGTGTATGTCTATTTTTAGAATGGTGAGCACATTCTAAAATTAGCGGGATGCTAATTCTAGATGGTTGAGCAAATTCTATCTTTGGATGAATTTATTTTTTTAGAATATGGGTGAAGGCTATTTATAGATCGCTAATCTAAAAATAGAATGCATGTAGATTATTATTAGCCCTTAATAATAATCAGATAATAAATAGTAACTTATTCTCTTGGAGCACTTGATTTCAATGAACAGATGTGGCACATCAGTGGGCTGAAGGAATTACACAATTCCTAGGGTGGTTGGTGACTCATGCATGATGGACTTCATTGTAATTGAGTGTGACACAGTTGTAACAGAGTTGGAAGAGTAGTTATTTAGTTTAACTCAGTTGTGCTAGTTGTAACTAAAGATACACTAGTGAAAGATGAGTGAATTAATTATTTAATTAATTCACAAGTAGTGTCTTACTTGCAACTGAAGAAATACAACAGTTAAGTACTTGCATGTCAAATCCAGTGGAGACCCAGTGGAGAGATAGGTGAAAGGGTGTGTTTGAATATCAGTTGTGACTATAGTGATGCATTCTACACACACACATTGGAGATTCCAATGAGGATTGCGTAGTCAAGGCAAGGAAAGATCGCATTCATTCAGGGATCTTCTTCAGTAGGGATTGCGCAGTGGAGGTAGGCTGTCAGGAGGCAAGAAATTGGTGCATAGATATGCAAATTTCTGCATGATAGCGTGTGAAGATTGTATATTGTACTGAGAGCTATATGAGCTGAGATTTGTATGAAATTGTTACATGATTCCATTGATATACATAATATATGATAGTTGGGGTTTTTAGCTTTAATATTTCCTGGTAAAAAATCTTGTTATGTGCGATTGATTTTTCCTCATATGTTTTGCAATTAGCGATTTAATTTCCGCAAAGAATTTAGTGGAAGGATTCTGTATTTAATTTAAGATTAAATTGTTAGATCAGGAGGATCCAAAAATACATTATTGTGTTTATAAATTTCTACATCTCTTATGAGTTTCAATGATTATGGCTTGCTGCAAAGGTTCACTAGGACCTTATTCTTCATGATTAAGTATAGTATCTCCTTCTTCCCTTGATATTCTTCAAATATAGGTATTTTTTCATCATCAGAATCAATAGGGATATCTTTAGACTTCTTGTAGGCAAATTTTTCATCGAAAATCACATCTCTACTTACTTCAATTTAGTGACCTTCCTTGATGTAGATCCTATATGCCTTTGATGAGGTACTATATCCAATGTTAGTGTCACTCTGTTCAGCCTGTCACTAGTGATAAAATGTGTCTTACAATGTCTTTTTAGGTTTTCAAAGTCAAATTTTTGTCATTTCATTAGGTTTTCAAATAAAAATTTGGTCACTAGATAGTGTGTCTAGGGCTATTTCCACTCCTTTCAAAAAATTTACATGTTTGTCCTTATCATCACTCAGTTGAGTGTACCGTTATTGAAAGATCATCATCATCATTTCAATCAACATCATCATGATTTCATTTATTTCAATGTCACCATTAGGTCATTAGGGTTTCAGTCATCCAAAATCTGTCATTCTATGCATAAATTTGACAAATAAGGAGTGGTAATAGGTAAATTTGGTTTCAAAATGTGATTTATGTTTCATATTATGTAATAAGTTTCAAATTCCAAAGTTGCATAAGAAATTTTCAAAGCTACAAGTTTTCAAAGAAAAGTGAAAAAACATGTAGTGGGTCATCCCATTACTATGAAGAAAAGTGACTATCACAAGCTATAAAAGACTAATTCAAGATCATTTTCTCATTCACCTCATTGAATAAGAGTTCTCTCTCACCTACCAAGGCAATTTCAGCAATTTCAAGTCAAATACATTCCAAAATTTGATGCCAAATCAGCCACGCTACGTTTTCTAAGCTACACATTGTGCTTTATTCCACACACTCTGTTTTCTTTCTCAGAGGCATAAAATCAACTTCTAAAAGTTTCTGAAGGCTATCAAGGTGTCTAGAATCATTTCACAAGTAAGTTACACCTCAGTAACCCCTCCTTGCAGCTCAATTTCATTGTTTTAGAGTGTAAACCCTCCATTGGCCCCTACTTTGTGTTTTAGTGGTTGCCCCATATTTTCAAAATTTGCAAGATAAACACACTTCCCATAGTCTTGTTACCCTCCCTCACACTCTAAATCATCTCCAATAGGCTTCACATCCCCTCATTTCCATTTCATAATCCCCAAACCTAAACCCTAGCCTAATACTGCATTTTTTGGCAGTTTTCCTAGCTAGGAATGTGTAAACATTTCCTAGCATAATTCCCATACACATTTCACTTCATTCCACTTCCTATAGTTCCCCAAGACCCCTATCCATGTCCCTAAATTTTCCTACTTACATCTCCCTTCCCTAACCCCTTCATCCTATCCCTTCACTCCATTCCCCTATTTTGTCCCATTAGGGTTTTTTCCCTTGCAAACAGTCAAATGGAGGAGAAGAGGCCTTACAATAAGGGAGGAAAGCTGTTAAGATATGAGATATTAACCACTCATGAAATTATGTATTCATCATTATCCAAGCAGTGTTTTCAAAGGGTAGGATGTCTTCCTTTCTGTGAGCAAGTTGAGAGAGTCAAATACCATGCCACATTGACTAAATTATTTGCCACTCAGATAAAAAAGGACAAGGTTATGATTGCAAGAGTTAAATTGACTATATCAACTGATGTAATAGCAGAGGCCATAGGGATACCTAATCATGGTGAAAAATGGTTCAAAATCCAAGACCTAGGCATTCAAAACTACAAGCCCTACCTCAGAAGATACTATCAACAACACATGAAGAAGATTTTTCCTGTTGGGTACCTCCTTGAAAAGTATACACCATTGATGAAGATCATCATGAAGTACTTCACTTGTGAGGGAAGATTTTCTAGACTATACAGATATCATATCAGACTACTCATGCATTTCACAGGGGTAAAGCCACTCAATTTTCCCTATTACATTTACATAAGTTTGGCAAAGATGGAAAAAAAAGTTCAGCATAAGCAAAGTGGTCTTGAAATCGGCCTCTTCCACCATTCTCTTATCAAAATCATTGTTTTACACTAGCTTGAAAATAAGAGCATTTCTTTGGAAACCTTCATGCAAGAAGATGTCTTTTTCCTTCTAGTAGCCAACCTACCAGCACTAGTTCACCATCAGCACCATTAGTGCCATCAACACCATCTAGACATGTGGAGGTTGGCTCACCTAGAAAAGTTTCAGTGAGGAGGAAGATTAAGGTCACTCAGACATACTAGAGAGGCAAAAGGCTTGTGTTTGATCCTCAGATTGAGGAAGGGGTCAAGCCCACATCAGCAGAACAAGGATTACCATTACATCATGATACATATTTGCATGATGAGGATCTCATCCATCATTAAATTGACATAGTAGACTTGGAGACCAGTGAGGAGCACAAAAAAATACATCAGATCATCAACGAAAAATATGCTCAGATCAAAGAACTGAATGAAAATTTGGCAAGGGCTAATTTCATCATTTCCTTCTTAGAGCAAGAGAACAATTAGTTGAAGGTAAAGTAGTTGCCTTTAGAGAAGAATCAATTTCAAGCTAGTATGAAAGCTGTGAAAGGAAAATAAGTGGTTGAAAGTGAATATTTAGATAAGAATGAAGAGTAGGTGACAAGGAAAATGCCAAGGACCATGGGTCTTCGAAGACCACTTCAAAAAGAAAGAGAGCAAAATCCACCAGCTGAAGAATTGACATTTAAAAAAAGGATGGTCATGGAAATCAATGAAAATAGGGAGTTTTGGCTTGGTAAAGTCAATATTCACTTGGAGAAGCTCCTTTATAAGGCAAAAAGAGATAACAAGTTGCAAAAACACATGGATGCCCACTACTACACAAGGAATCAAATTTGCAAATTCAAAGTCAAACAATTGCAAGAAAAACCGAAGGAAACCCTAATTAGTCAAAAGGAGAAGGGTAATTTGGAGCTACTTGTTGATGGTTATTTAGTAGCATAAAATACCTTGTCAGGCATCTATGGACTAATTTTGAAGATTTTTGGAGCAAATTTTGGTTTTTGTGAAATTTTGGTCAAATTTGGCAATTTTGAAAACTAGTCCTACTAGCAAAAATGCAGCTTGGGCCACACTGTGCTTTTGTTGGGGAGGACTAATGGCTACATTCTCTACATTGATGGATTCCTTTTGATGTGTACTTCAATCCTAATCATCAGTGGAGCCATGTTAGCCACTTTTGGAGGGTCAAAATGTCTAAAAACAAGCAAAAAATGAACATTTTGCCCTCTTTTTGGAGGCCATGTTTTCGCTTTCTGAGTACTCTAGGGAGAATGAATATTTGGAGGGCTAGAAGCCACCTTTTTTAGTGCTTAAACATCCTAACATGTAGTAGACATCTAGGGCTATCCATAGCAACTTTTAGATCAACATTTGGACACCTAGAAGGGCTTCAAATTTCCTTTTTCCCCAACACATTGTGCTTTCTCCAAGCACATTGCGCTTTCTCCAAGCACATTGTGCTTTTTCAGAATTCATTGCGCTTTCTCCAGTAGGCATTTTTCATAGGCAGTTTGACCCAGTTTGACTTTTTACATGTGTAATTGATGAATGATGATGATTTTGTGATGTATTGAAGTGAAATTGAGTTGGTAAATAGTGAAATAGGGTAAATACATGCTTGTTGATGCAATTTTTGGTTAAATGTATTTTGTTTCCTGATGATGAGGTGAATTGGTTAACCTCCCTAGACATTAGGGGTTTTTTGAGCATATCATGTAATCAGCTCCAAAACTTAGGGATTCGACCCTTGAGAGAGGGGACATGTATTTTTGGTCTATATCTATCATTTTAAGAGTCATTTGACTAGTTGGACATCAAAGGATTGTAACTCTTGTAGCTTGTACTTTCACTTTCATATTAAAAAATCAAAGGATGTAGTTGCAACTATTATCTAGGAATTCATGTGTAGTGAGTTTATGATCATGTATTTTCTCTATTATAGTCTTTAATGAATGATATATAGTTCCTCTTTCCATATCTTGTATCTTCAGTGGCTCTTCTTACAGTTCATAGGAAAAATTCTATTAATTTAGCTCTGTTTATATGGAAATGTCATTTTGTGTTTCATTCTTCTAGTTTAATGACTTCATGATTAAACATGCTCATTAAATCCCTCTATTTTTTCAGACCCTCCACCTTACCTACAAAACCCTAAAGCCATCATAGATCCACTACTACCTTGCTCCTTTATATCTTTGTAGATATAGACCCTTTGATATTTAGACCTAGCTACTTGGTTTCATCCCTAAGACATTCACAACCTACCTGAGCCTATAATATCTAGCCTAACATCCTTCATATCACAATCAATTCTTGACTGTGATCTCATAGAGAGAGCCCTCTCAGCCTGGTAGGGCTAGCTACTAGGTCATAGTGGTTTGTGGTTACCTTTGTCAGTCTCCTTTTTAGCCTTCAGAGAACTGGTGGAGTGCTAA
Organism: Pinus albicaulis; assembly: GCA_034641835.2. Classification (NCBI taxonomy): domain Eukaryota; kingdom Viridiplantae; phylum Streptophyta; class Pinopsida; order Pinales; family Pinaceae; genus Pinus; species Pinus albicaulis. Next base: position 1,194,507,826 of record CM076584.1, on the reverse strand, counting down.
CATTCTGGCGTCGTTGTCAAGGAATGAAGTGACATATCTTCCCCGGGTGTACTAATTTTCATCAAATTATATGCATGTGGGTGATAGGCCTTAGTGTTCGTGAAGTCTGATTCAAGTTGTAGAGAGCCAAGGTGTAGAAAGAAAGAATACAATGGATTTGAAAGATGCACAAGATCGAATCTTGATCCAGATCCAGTCTCTCCTGTTTAAGATATGGAGAAAATCATTAGAAAACAAAGATCTCAGCATTCAGAGATTCACTCGGGTTCATCTACATTAGTAAGGTCTACATCATTGCTTGCAAAAATATTTTCACTTGAAGATATTCCATTTTCTCTGAAATTTGAATGATCTTTGTTTAGATCAAAATCATAAACATCATTGTCTGAAATAGTGTTTGACCCCTTGAGGTTGTCTGAAGTTACATCATTATCTGAAATAATATTTAATTCTCTAAAGCTTGAAGATAACACATTATCTGTAGAAACCAAATCTGAATCAGATTTTGATAGGAAGGTCTTGAGTTAGTCTGATAAACTTGAAAAATTAGCCAACCAACTCCAATATACATCTGAGAAAGCTACCATCCAGTATCAAAAAGAATATTTGTTCACTCCAACACCATCTCAATGAGTTGCTGCCACTTCTTCCATCCCTTATACATCATTTCCTCCTCATAAAATTTCTTAGTCTACCCCTCCCATTGTTACTCTTGCACCACACTTAGCAGGGTTCATGGCGAGATTTTCACCTCTAGTTTTACCTAGCCAATTTGCAGCCTTTCTACAAGTCTATGGTCAAAGGCTTCCTCTCTTTGATGAAACCTCAGATATTAATGCCAAAAAACACCTAGTGAAAGTCACTGATTTCATTGATAAATAAGAGATTGATGTCAATGATGAAAAAATGAGGCTCATTGCCCAAAACTTCTCTGGGGATGTAGAAACATGGTTTCGTTCCTTGAATGCCCATTCCATATAAAATACAAAGAAATTAACTGATGCATTTATAGCTATATGGGAAGTGAAAAAGAATCCATTTCAGGTTCTTTCCGAATATGAAAACTTAAAATAAAATCCTAATGAGTCTGTTCAGGATTTTACTGCTCGCTTTAATCGGGTATATAAGTCAATCCCCAATGATATCAAGCCTTCTCCAGGTTCGGCTCTCTTGCACTATCTGGATGATTTTGATCCTGATATGACATATCATCTCAGAGAAATAAGCCATGTAACACTTGAGGAGATGCGGAAAAATGAGGTTAGTGTTGAAGAAAATTTGATGATAAAAATTTCAAAGACCAAAGGTGAAAGAAAGGTGACAATTAAGGAGGAACCATCCACATCCTCTGATGTTGAATTGGATACCCTAAACAAGACTATGGAGAGAATGGTGGATATAATTTCTATCTAATTTCTGAGGTCAGTAGTAGCAACCTCAGTTTAGAATTAAATAGAGGGAACAAAGAGCTCCAGAGCAGCCTACCCAACAACAGATCCACACTCCTTTGCAATAGAATTATGCTCAAGGGGTTGAAGAGGAAGATGAGATTGTTGAAGAGAATCATTTCTTCACAAAATATGGACAACCTTTCTTCCTTACAAAGGATGAAGAATACATTGAAAATAGATTTACCGAATGATGAGGATTATATGCTTGCAAATGATGATGAGTTGGAGGTCCAATCCAATGATTATCAACGAGGTTATCTTAATTCTTTTAGCTCACAGCAGAGACAATAGTATTTGAGAAACTAATATGTTCCTGTAACTCCTATTCATAAGAGGACAACTTAGAAAAAAGATACTCAACCCAAAAAAAATCCCCAAGCTAGTCAAAATAAGGGAAAGGAGCCTACTGCTACAAATCAGAGCAAGAACAACTAGGCATCTACAAGTGCACCAAACAAATGTAAAGAAGGACAAAGGAAGGAATCTACAACAAAAGACCAGCCTGACAAGAGGGACACCGCTGTAAAAGAGGTAGATAAACAATCCAATATGTTTATCTTAGAAAATGAAATCTCTAAGTTGAAAGTTTCTATCCCCTTGACCGAGCTTGTGAAAAATAACCAATACAAATCTCATGCTGCTAAAATGATGAAAGTAGACCCTATGTCAAACATGGTTATTGTTGAATATGATCAACCCGAGCTCCTTTTTGGTCCAGACAATGATGGTCAACTACAAGTTAGTGACGTTCTCCCATTTTATCTTAGTTTGAGGGTTCATTAGCATATCCTCCATAATGCCATGCTTGATTCTAGAGCTTCTCATAACATGATGCCAAAGGTCATAATGGAAAAATTGGGCTTGGACATAACCCGAACTTACCATGATCTTTACTCTTCTGATTATGGTAGAGTACGATGTCTTGGTCTTGTAAAGGACTTGGTGGTTTCAGTTGAGTAAATTCCTGCTAAAAATGTTTTAATGGATGTGGTAGTGGCTTATATACATCTGCAGTATGGCATGTTGCTGTCAAGGTGACGGGGAGAAAAGTTAAGAGGTACTCTACAATTGGATTTCTCTTATGCCACTATCCCAGTTTTTGGGCAACTAAGGAAGTCGTACCGGGAGACAAAAATGAAGTATATGATCACCAGTAAATAGAAACCAAATAATCACCCTATCAATTCTGTACATACTGATCTTGAGTCCTTTATTTTGTTTAATTATAGTGGTTTTGATGATTTAGATAGCCATATTATAGAAGTTGAAGAAATTCCAGAAATTTCAAATAGTGTCCGAACAGTTTTGGATGAAAGAAAAGGCAATCAACCTAGTACTTCAGAGTAGATACTAAAAAAATCATAAAAAGGAATTGAACCATGTTGAAAGAGTGGCCCAAAATTAAGAAACAAATTCCAACTTCCTGATGATGAAAATGGTCTTTGGACCATGGATTTCGACAATGCCTTAGGAAAATATGGGGCAGACATCGAAATCTGGATCCATAGTCCACTTCATATGTTATCACAAAATTTCACTTGATTGGCTACTGATTAGAAAAATCTATGTAACTATTTCAAACCAGCTTTTGACTGAAGCCTAGCCTCTCCAGTCTGAGAGGGCTCTCTCAAAGGGGTTTATGATATTAGATAATGATAGGACTAGATGGCTAACTCTATTTGAAAAGTAACTTGATTTTTGTTTATGTAGGTTGAAAAGAATGCAGGCTTGCAACCATTGGGCTTATGGAGTCAAAAAATCAGTAGATTCAGTGGAAATGTTTCTTGACATGGAACCTGAGGCAGATAAGAGTTTTTAACAAAGGAAAATCACACATTGAACATAGGGCAACACAGTCATTTCATCAATAAAGGAAGTCAAAGAATACACATATGAATTCTGAGTAATAAGGATGAAATCTACTGCAAGTAATACACATAAAGATATAGATCAAAAAATCATCAAAAACTCCATGAGAATCTCAGGTCTGTCAAGAAGAAGTCCTCTGTATTACTGATATAAGTCAAATTACATAAAGTAGTATTATGGTGCTATAAGAATGTCTATTTAAAGGAAAATTATCGAATTTGCAAAGGGTATGATATTTCTCCAGGCTAGATTCATCGAACTCTTCCTATGACACCTCATCTAACAGAAAAACATGTCTTTTAATAATAAAATGACAACTACACTCTAAAGTTGACTTTTCTTAATAGGACTCAAAATCCTATTTATTACATCATTCTACCTTATCTTTAAAACAATTACATATCAGTGAAAACTAAGCCTCACATGTTCGAATAGGCTATGACTTGATTCATCACTACTTGACATATTAAAGATCCTCCTAAACATATGGAAACAAATCCTATTTTTCAGGAAAGCAGGATCCTTATCTTCAATGAAATCTTTAACTGATGAGTTGTATTTACTGCATTGTCTTCAAGTCATAAATGTCTGGTGGTAAGGTCCCTTGACCTGTTGGATGTGTCCCCGGGTCCAAAAATTCTTTTAAGCTGCTCAGAAACCTTAAAAAACAGCTTGCTACGAAAACAGGGGAGTTTCGTAGCGTCCAAAAAATGGCCTTTACCTTCAAAATTTATGCTTCTTTTTTGTTCCATGGTGTCCATCATGACATGAAACATCATCACCACCATTTTCCCTCCTTGAAAGCTGCAAAAAGTGTATTTAGAAGCAAAAAGACAACTATAGAAATTTTCGTAGCGTTTTCCTGGCTTTAAGCCAAGGAAACGCTACGAAAGTGTGAAAAACTATGAAATTTCCATATTTTAACCTTGTCTCAAAAAGGTAACCTCCAGCTATAGAAAATTGGTCTTCAACATGCTATAGGACTTCTAAAACATAATCAAACTCAAATTAAGACTCTTGAGGTGTTTCCTCTTCATTAATGATGAGTTGAGCTATGGGGTCTTCAACCACAGTCATCTTTAAGCCCTTATTCTCCAGGTCCTCATGGATCAATTCTAACTACTCTTGGAGGTCTTTGACTTGGCCTTTAGTTTTATGTTCCTATATTTCAAGTGCAAGTTCATTTTTCTGATTTGCTTCACCTCTCCTCTGAATGGCCGAGTCCATTTGATCAATTGTTGTGTTTTATCTAAGGTCTTTGACACACTATTAACCTGCTCTTCCCAAAATTCTTTCATTTTCTCAAACTGCACCTTCTAAACATTATGCTTCCTTGCCTCTTTATTCAAGACTACTATTTCATGATTTTCTAACTTCAACTGCTCCTTAAGGACCTCAATCTCTGTTTTTTCAATGATTTTCTACTTTCCTTTCTTTTGCTTGATGACTAGATCTTCTTTTGCAGGTGATGAAAGGTCAATGATGCTTGGTGGTGGCTAGACAATTTTAGTGACCTTCTAAACTTCTTACTGCTTTCCAAGAGTTTTCTAGCTTGTCTTGTCATGGTTTTCCTAGCTTGAAACATGAATCCTGCATCCTCACCTTGAAACTCTAACTTCTTGGCTGTTTTGGATTTCTTGAGCTTCTTTCCTCCCTCATCTATATCTTTAGCTTGGACTATGGGAGTTTCCTCAATATCAATAGCATGTAAAATGTCTTCTAAGTTTCCCTTAGCCATTGTTTGACTTCTTGTAACCCTTTTGCTTCCATGTTTTCTCACAGTTGGCTCTTTTTTTGCAGGTTTTCTCATAGTTGGCTTTTGTTTCGTAGGTGAAACAACAAGTGTCTCAACTTTATGCAATTGCTCTGTTTCCATGATTACTGGTTCAATTTTCTCTGCCACTGAAGGTGATGGTATAGCTCTAGGTTTAGGAGTTCTTTTTGGAGTGATGAAATCTACTTCAAAACCATTGACAAAAAGAAAAGATGACCAATTTCTGCCTAATCTTTTTAACTCCTCTAAAACCAGCAACTTGATTAAACCATGATGAAAGAGTGAGGTTTCATTTCCTTTAGATTTAGCTTGAACTTTATCTGCCATTTTTGCTAAACTTCTGTATAAGTAAAAAGGTAGATCAATAGATTTTTTACCAACAAAATGTAGCAGAAGCCTAAAGTGGTAAGAATAAACCATATGATACCTCCCTTCACAGGTGAAGTACTTCTGAATGATAAGCAGCAGCTTTGAGAAGTTGTCTTTCATGTAGCTCCTTGGAATGACATTTGTAAGGTCAATCTCACTATGTGTCTCTTGATAAATTCCTTACAGTCCCGCATGGTGAATTTGAAACCTTTGAACCATTGTTCTCCTCCTATAGGAATTCCTGTTGCTGCTACAATGGTCTTTGGAGTTACAGTGAGGTTCAACATCCCCACCTTTGAAGCTGTCCCATTGAAATTGATGGAAAACTCCTTAGAAACTTGCACATGGAATCCTTGTAGTCTTTTACAAAACTGCAAACACCCTGTTCTTCTGAAAAATTCTGAAGCTTTTGGGTCTTAATTAATCAAGTTCATGTCTGATGGCTCATATTTGAGGCCTTGGCCACCTTTTTTGGTCTTCCTCTTTGCAACCATGTTGGTTTTATGTCTTCTCTACCTCGCTTGATCAGTGATACCTGCAAACCTTTGAAAATGATAGCCACAACTTGGGCTTAGTAAAATAGCTCTCTAGAGTTTAGTAGCATGCAAAGATGGAGTAGAGAATCACAAATGACTCAATTTGGAAACATTTTAAAGTTTCGATGACATCCCATGGCATAATCATGACTCATACATGCTTAAAATAGTAATAATGACTTCATCCATGACCATTGTACCTTGATTTAACCCTAACTGACTCGAATGGCATCTATCCTAACCTTTCAATCATTGAATGACACCTAGCAGCTGATTTGAAAAGACATACAAGAATACCTCTTTTTGTAGCGTACTTAGTGTATTTCTTGGCAGTTTCGCTACGAAAGTATCAGTAGTTTCATAGCGAAAACTATGTTTTTACTGTGCAATTCGCTATGAAAACAGGTAATCCTGGCTAAAATTAAATTTTCGGATTTATAAGCTTGGGGATGTGACGTGAAAAGACTTGAATGGGGGTGGGTTTGGACCTTAGGATAGGCTAATAAGGAAAAATTTAATTTTTTCCTTTACCAACTAATGACAAATGAACTCTATGACCATACCTTTGACACATGAACCTCTAAGACTATGTCAAATGATGTTTCAATTTTTCTGAGTGATAACATCATCTATCAGGAAAAATTCCAAAAAATGTGAGATTGTGTTCCTATAAGTTAGCTTTCAATTGCTTCAATAATGAAGTTGAGTATGAGGCATTGATCACCGCCCTCAAAATTCTGAAAAATTTAGGTGCAAAGAGAATCACTGTTTATGGTGTCTCTGAGCTTGTAATCAAGCAGGTAAAATGGAAATACCAGGAAAAACATCCAAGGATGAGAGCATATCGAAATGTTGTACTTGACATTCTCAAAAAATTTCCTGAATATACATTTTCAGTCATTCCAAGAAGTCAGAATCTTATGGAAGATTCACTTGCCACAGTGGCAATTAACTTTAAGATTCCAATGTTTTCTAATAGGAAGTTTGAAATTCATGCCAAACACTAACCAACTATCCCTGACAACTTGAGGTATTGGCAAGTATTATGGGATGACAAACGGGTGAATAATTTTCTACAGATGGAAGGTAAGTTTAAAAATTCTTATATTGATGAGGTATATGATAAAGATGATCAAGTGATAGAGGCTACTCAAGTTGATGTGTTATAGCTTAAAGATAATAAAATTCCAAGGGGTCTTGTACCTTTGGGAGAGTTGTTCGATCAAGATGATGTTGCTAGAAAGCTGACTATGGTTCCTACTGAGAAGGGTGTCAAAGATGTGAATATTGGAACAACAGACAATCCCAAAAAGGTCAAGCTGTCCAGGTCCTTATCTCCAAAGATGAAAGGTAAATACACAACCTTGTTATCTGAATTTTCTGATGTATTTGCTTGGTTCTATGTATATCTAAAATTATATGACAGAAATATCATCCAACATACAATTATGGTCAAACCTAATCAAAATCCCTTTCGACAAAAATTGAGAAGAATTAATCCAAGATTGTTACCGTTAATAGAGAAAGAGGTAAATAGACTCTTTAAAGCTGGTATCATTGTTCCCATTAAATTTTTAGAATGGATGTCAAATCTTGTTCCAGTGAGAAATAAAATGGGAGAAATCTATCTTTATATTGATTTTAGAAACCTAAATAAGGTGTCCTTAAAAGATAACTATCCCCTTCCTAAGATGGACCATATCCTGCAGAGAGTGGTTGGGTCCTCTCGAATGTCGCTTCTTGATGGATATTCAGGATGTAATAAAATATTGGTGCATAAGGATGACCAAGACAAAAATACTTTCACAACACCTCAGGGCACCTTCAAATATGCAAAAATTCCATTTGGGCTCAAGAATGTAGGAGCCACTTTTCAGCGGGCGATGGACATTGCTTTCGAAAATGAAAAGGATGTTTTTATAGTAGTGTGCCTTGATGATCTAACTGTTTTCTCCCATTTTGATGATGAGCATTTATATCATTTGAGAGTTGTATTTCAGAAGTGAAGAAAGTTTGGGATTTCACTCAATCCCAAAAAGCGTCTTTTTTCCATGGAGGAGGGCAATATTCTTGGCCATATCATCTCCAAAGATGGTATCCATATTTATCCCTCCCGTATTAATTCCATTCAACAAATAGATTTTCCACACAGGAAGAAAGAGATCCAAGCCTTTAATGGTAAGATGAATTTCTTGAGAAGATTTATCCCAAACCTTGCCGAGCATCTTCAAGAGATGACCAATTTACTAAAAAATGACAATGAGGTAAGGTGGTCGGAGGATGCTAAAAATTCATTTAATTCAGTTAATTTTTCTTTGACAATAGCTCCTATTTTGATCATCCCCAACTGTACCATTGACTTCATCATATTTTAATTTTCCTCTGAACATATTTTGGCTACTGTATTGATGCAAAAGATGGATAAGACAGAGCAACCCATTTCTTTCTTCAGTCATACCATTAGATATGTTTCCCTTAGATATAACATAATTGAGAAACAAACCTTGGCCCTGGTAAAGGAATTAAAGGACTTTCGAGTGTATATCCTTCACTCACACATTCTAGCCTATGTTCCTAATGCAGCGGTGAAGGATGTCTTGATGCAGACCGATCCGGAAGGCCGAAGAGGAAAGTGGATAGCAACTATGCTAGAGTATGATCTTGAGATCAAGCCTACAAAGATGATCAAAGGACAGGGATTGGCCAAGTTGATGGCTGAATCCAATTTACATGCACTTGACATCAATCTCATTTCAGTTTTTTCTGAAGGAGAAGATGATGACTCACTCATACAAGTATAAGAATTTTTTCTCTCATCTCCTTGGTATGCTGACATCATTTATGTTCTTCAGCATCTAAATCCTCCACTAGATATGTATAAAAGTAAAGGTAAATCATTAAAGTTAAAATCTTCCAAGTACTGCATTTTAGAAAACACTCTATATTGGAAAGACCTGGGAGGTGTCTTGCTAAATTTTCAGGCAGAAAGTGAAGCCAAGGAGGTAATGAGTGATTTTTGCAAGGGAGATTTTGGAGGTCATTTTTTTTGGAAAACACTGATGAATAAAGTGTTGAGGGTTGGTTATTATTGGCCTAATATTTTTGTTGATTTGTGTAAAACTGATGAGCTGTCATGAATGCCAAATATTTCAAGGTAAGAGGAAGTTGCTCCCATTTCCTTTGTAGCCCATATCGGTGCAAGCGCCATTCCAACAATGGGGCCTTGATTTCATTGGAGAAATCCACCCTGCATCTTTCGCCCAACATAAGTGGATCTTAACCTCTACCGACTACTTCACCAAATGGATTGAAGCAATCCCAATGAGGTAAGATACTAATTTAGTTATTATTTAGTTTTTGGAAACTAATATTTTGTCTCGATTTGGCTGTCCCCAAAAATTAATTGCAGATAATGCAGATGCATTCAAGTCCAAGAAAATGGTTTATTTTTGCAAGAAATAAAACATCAAATTGGGTCACTTGACCGCATATTATCTGCAAGGTAATGGATTGTCTGAATCTTCAAACAAATCTTTGGTTAACATTATAAAGAAGATGTTGGAGGCAAACAAGAAAAAGTGGCATAAGAAACTTATCAATGCCTTGTGGGCGGACAAAGTGAGTAGCAAGAATTCAATAGGTATGTCTCCTTTCCAATTGGTATATGGAGTCGACACAGTTTTCCCTACATCACTTTCTGTCCCAGTTATGAAAATATTAGAGGAAGTAGGTAGTGAAATAAATGATGTGCAGCGCCAAATCAATCAAATGCTTCATCTCCAGCAAAACAGGGATGAGGTGTTTCAAAACACCTCTAAGCTTCAAGAGAGAATTAAGAAGGTATATTACCACAAGACAAAGGCAGATGATTTCAACATTGGTGATGTGGTCCTATGTTGGGATGCTAGAAACGAATAGAAAGGGAAGCGTGGTAAATTTGAGAACTTATGGAAGGGACCATACAAAATTTCAGCTTCATGAGGACAACATGCTTATCTATTAGAGGAAATTAATGGAGAATATTGCATAGGATGACCAGTCAATGGTAGGATTATGAAGAATTACCTTTTCTGAGCATATTTCTAAAGTTTCTTAAATTTATTGTACATATTAGTTTATTTTTTCTGCCAAAGTGTGAAGGAGGGAATCATCTGAGCTTGGAGCCCGAAGTGAAGGCCATAAAGCTCCCCTGATTTGTTGTTGATTTCTAAGTTCAGTAGGAGTCAAAATCAATTAAGTTTTGAGCCAGTGTTCATTATTAAGTCTCATTTTTTATTATTTTTGACTCCATGCCCAATGGTAAGGCTATTTGGTCTACGGTGTTCTTGAAGCCTCCAAGGAGCTGCCATCCCTAGCTAGAGCCAATGTTAGTGTCAGTCTGTTCAGCCTATCACCAGTGATCAAATGTGCTCTTACAATGTCTTGTTAGGTTTTCAAAGTCAAATTTTTGTCATTTCGTTATGTTTTCAAATAAAAATTTGGTCACTGGATAGTGTGTCTAGGGCTATTTCCACTCCTTTCAAAAAATTTACATGTCGGTCCTTGTCATCACTCAGTTGAGTGTGCCATTATTGAAATATCATCACATCATTTTAGTCAACAACATCATGATTTCATTTATTTCAGTGTCACCATTAGGTCATTAGGGTTTTAGTCATCCAAAATTTGTCATTCCATGCATAAATCTGACAAATAAGGAGTGGTAATAGGTAAATTTTTTCAATTAAGCTTGGTTTCAAAATGTAATTTATGTTTCATATTATGTAATAAGTTTCAAATTCCAAAGTTGCATAATAAAGTTTCAAAGCTACAAGTTTTCAAATCAAAGTGAAAAAACATGTAGTGGGTCATCCCACTACTATGAAGAAAAGTGACCATCACAAGCTATAAAAAACTAATTCAAGCTCATTTTATCATTCACCTCATTGAATAAGAGTTATCTCTCACCTACCAAGGCAATTTCAGCAATTTCAAGTCAAATACATTTCAAACTTTGATGCCAAAGCAACCATGCTGTGTTTTCTAAGCTACACGTTGCGCTTTCTTCCACATGTTGTGTTTTCTCTCTTAGAGGCATCAAATCAACTTATGAAGGTTTATGAAGGCTATCAAGGTATCTAACATCATTTCATAATTAAGCTACACCTCAGTAAACCCTCCTTCCAGCTCAATTTCATTGTTTTAGAGTGTAAACCCTCCATTGTCCCCTACGCTACGTTTTAGTGGCTGGACCATATTTTCAAAATTTGCACGATAAACACACTTAAAATAGTATTGTTACCATCCCTCACACTCTAAATCATCTTCCATATCTTTAACATCCCATCATTTCCATTTCATAAGCCTCAAACCCTAAACCCTAGCCTAATACTGCAATTTTTGGCAGTTTTCCTAGCTAGGACTGTGTAAAACTTCCCTAGCCTAATTCCCATACCCAATTCACTTCATTCCACTTCCTATAGTTCCACAAGACCCCTATCCATCTCCCTAAATTTTTCTACTCCCATATACCTTCCCTAACCCCTTCATCCTATCCCTTCACTCCATTGACGTGTTTTGTCTCATTAGGTTTTTTCCCCTTGCAAACAATCAAATGGAGGAGAAGAGGCCTTACAATAAGGGAGGCCATATGTTAAGATATTAGCCCTTAACCACTCATGAAATGATGTTTTCACCATTATCCAAGAATTTTTTTCAAAGGGTAGGATGTCTTCTACTTTGTGAGCAAGTTGAGAGAGTCATATACCATGCCACATTGACTAAATTTTTTGCCACTCAGCTCAAAAAGGAAAAGGTTATGATTGCAAGAGTTACATTCACTATATCAAATGATGTAATAGAATAGGCCACATGGATACCCAATCATGGTGAGAAATGGTTCAAAAACCAAGACCTAGGCATTCAAAACTACAAGCCCTAGCTCAAAAGACACTATCAACAACACATGAAGAAGATTTTTCCTGTTGGGTACCTCCTTGAAAAGTATACACCATTGATGAATATCATCATGAATTACTTCACTTGTGAGGGAATATTTTCTAGACTATACATGTATCATATCAGAATACTCATGCATTTCACAGGGGTAAAGCCACTCAATTTTCCCTATTACCTTTATAGAAGTTTGGCAAAGATGGCAACAAATTTTCAACATAAGAAAAGTGGTCTTGAACTCAGCCTCTTCCACCATTATCTTATCAAAATAATTGTTTTACACCAGCTTGAAAATAAGAGCATTTCTTGGGAAACCTTCATGCAAGCAGATGCCTTTTTGCCTTCTAGTAGCCAGCCTACTCGCTCTAGTTCACCATCAACACCAACTAGACGTGTGGAGGTTGGCTCACCTAGCACATTTTTTCGTGAGGAGGAAGATTAAGGTCACTTAGACATACTATAGAGGCAAAAGGCTTGTGTTTTCTCCTCAGATTGAGGAAGGAACCAAGCCCACATCAGCAGAAAAGGGATTACCATTACATCACAAGACATCTTTGCATGATGAGGAGATCATCCATCATGACATTGACATAATAGACTTGGAGGCCAGTGAAGAGCATGAAAAACTACAAAAGATCATCAAGGACCAATATTATCATATCAAAGAACTCAAAGACAATTTGGCAGGGGCTAATTTCATAATTTCCTTCCTAGAGTAAGAGAACAATCAATTGAAGGTAAAGCAATTGTCTTTAGAGAAGAATCAATTTCAAGCTAGTATGTAAGATGTGAAAGGAAAAGAAATGGTTTAAAATGAATATTTAGATAAGCATGAAGAGCAGGTGATAAGGAAAAGGCCAAGGACCATGGGTCTCCGAAGAGCACTTCAGAAAGAAAGAGAGCATAATCCACCAGATGAAGAATTGACATTAAAGAAAGCCTGGCCATGGAAATCAGTGAAAATAGGGAGTTTTGGCTTAGTAAAGTCAATATTCACTTGGGAAATATCCTTTACAAGGACAACAGAGATAAAAAGTTGAAAAAACACATGGCTTCCCACTACTACACAAGAAATCAAATTTGCAAAGTCAAAGTCAAACAATTGCAAGCAAAATTGAAGGAAACCCTAATTAGTCAAAAGGAGAAGGGTAACTTGGAGCTACTTGTTGATGCTTCTTTAGTAGCATAAAATAAATTTTCAGGCATCTTTGGTCAAATTTGGCAATTTTGAAAACCAGTCCTACTAGCAAAAATGCAGTGTGGGCCACATTGCACTTTTGTTGGGAAGTTCCAATGGCTACATTCTCTACATTGGTGGATTAATATTGATGTGTAATTGTTACACAACATTTTTTCACTGTCCCTGCAATCCCCATATCACCCATTGGAGGGTCATTTATGTGATCAATAAGCAATGTCATGCTTTGCAAATACCATCATTGCATCCCTTTCCATTAGGACAACATTCCTTTTGTTGACCATTTCTTGAGCATGCCACTAAAAACCCCTGTTTTTTCCTTGGCGCGAGTAGCCCGTTACACTACCGCGCCAAGCTAGAAAATTAACACTGAGCCCATGCCAGTTGGCACTCTGTCCCAGTTAAGCACCTGTGCCAAGCTGTTTATGGAATTTTTTTTTAAAATAGAGGTGGAGGTTCTATTCCAACCACCTCAAGGATGAGTGATTGGGAGTGGTTGAACTGAAACAACCACAGACTCCCTCCTTTAGTTAGTAGTTTCCACCTCCCTTGGAAATCTCCTAAAGGATAGGACTCTCTCCCACCTTTGTAGGGATCCCAACCTCCTCCTCTCCTCTATAAATATAGCCATCTTCCATTGATGTGATAGTTGAACAGATAGCTGAAAAAGTTATCATAGAGAAGAAGAAATCATAGCTTCAGGAGAATTGTGCAGAGTGTGATTGTTTTTGTGTGTTGAGAACATAGTGAGATCTTGAACCTTTGTTCATGAGGGTGTTGCAAATGTGGTTGGATACAGACCTGCCGAAGGAGAGCCTCAACATCAAGGCTTAGTTGTAAACTCCCCTTGTCTTTATCATAATAAAATGCATATGATGTTTATCTTCCACTCTTTTTTACATTTATAATGAGATTAATAGCATTCCTTGATCAGTTAGATAGGTTGTAATTGTTTTATGTTTGTCTTGGTTTTACGCTTGTCGTGGTGTCTTGACTGTCTGTATAGGTAATCAAACGTTGGTAGCAGAGTGTATCGAGCTTGAGAAGAGCGAGATATCAAGAAGATTCGACGGAAGACAACAACACAGCATCAAGACAAGGTAGGTAATCTTCCTTGTTCTGAATTTCATTTACAATCTAGGAAGGTATATGTTAGTATGTTCCCGTAGTTGCTAGACCCACCCTAGGGCTAGAGGGATCGCCTCTGTCCACAGAGGGGATTTACCTGGACAACAAATTGGCGACTCCACTGGGGAGTTTCCTTTGCGTTTGTCACTCTTTGAGGTCTTAGTCATTTGACGGATTTAGTCGAACGACCATTTCCTTGTTTGTTCCTATGTTTTTCATCAATTTCGATCTTTTAGTTTTTGCTTGAAGTGGTGAGTCTGGTCTTGGTTGGGAGAAATTATTTGTTTTTTCCTATTCAGGCATTGGCACTTTTATTTTTTTGACAGTTGCGCCGATTGCCGCTAGTTTTCAGTTAGCAACCCATGCTAATTGGCCATTGGCACTAATTTTTAGTGAGAAAGTCGTGCCAGTTGGCGCAATTTTCACCCACAAAAGTCGTGCCAATTTCAGGGTGTGTGAAAAATTTAGGTTTTTCCCTAATTCCTCCACTAGTGTGTCTTTCCCTTCCGGTACTTTTCTCTATATGATTTACACGTTCTCTCCTTTAATTTTTCACGTGTGAGCATAGATTACATTGCTCATTGTTCAACTGAAAAGTCTTTATGATTGCTTGATGTAAAAGGGAATGAATGCCTTGTTTTGAGCTCATGCTTTGGAAGTCCTTTTTGTGCTTGACCTCATATGTCTTGTAGCCTTTTGAGGAATTTCGTTACAGATTGTTTAAAACAATGATTGCATTCTTAGTGTTGGTTTGCATCCATTTTTCATTCATCCTTCCATTAAGGAAATTTGCATTCATTTAGTTTTCGTCTCAAAGTTTTATTTTCGTTAAAATGCATTATATCACATTGCATTGAAAAACATTTTTTGAGATCCATCATTGAACTTAGATTACATTGTTTAATGATTGAAAGCTAAAAATCGCAATGAGTGCATTCTATTTCATTAAAAGCATGCATTAAGTAGATTCTCGTTTCATCGAAAAATGCATTGAGTGCATTCTTATTCTTTCAAACGAAAAAGGAAATTGTGCATAGATTACAATTGCATAGTTTTCAAAAAAGATAATTTTGCATAGATTACATTGCATAATTCACATTGTTGAATGTTTTAGATAACTTTTGGATAGTGAAAGTCATCTAGTTAGGAAAAGTTTCTTTGCAGTATTGTTGTTTATTGCATCATTGTTTGAGACTCTTCCCTTAACTAGATAGCATTCATTGAATTGAAAGATTTTTTTTTCTCATATAACTGCATATAAGAGATTCAGATGACATCGATAGGACCTTAAAACTGTAACGTATTTCAAGATAAAATTTAAAATTCACTCAATTAACCTAAGGAAGCATTGAAACCTAACGACACATATTTAGTGGTCTAGGCTGGAGACCTGTTTCGGCGTCCTAAAACCTAGTAACTGTCATTCTCCATTTGGCTTTAGAAAGCGCTAGTATGGAATTGTGCTCCCCGTACCGTCGAGTATATAAAGGGAGACCCCTATAGGTTACAATACTTTATCCATAGGAAGCCGAGTTTGCCGCCCTGTAACCATGACACATCGAACACAACATTCGGGGAGATTACATGCATGTACGTCAAGTCCTTGGTCATTTCTCTTTCATTTGATCACCAAGGTGTATATGATAGTTCATGGAAACTTGGTACACCCTATTGCTTAGATTACCTAAGTATTCATTTTGGTCTTTTCGTGACTCTCAAAAAGTGAAAATATCATCAAGCTCTTGTCCTTTCACGCTTGTTTAAACCTAAAAGTGATAGAGTTACATTTTGCCTGTTTCTTGACTCTTAAAATATAAAATGGTAGAGTTTTGTTTCAATGTCTTAAAATATTAACTATCCACGAAATATTCCTGGTTAAATTTATCTTCCTTAGTGTTTTTGAGGGTTGTTTCCAATGACAACGTTTCCAGAGTTTACCAACCAAGGAATCCCCTTTGAAGGGAATCCTGGTCCTTTTCCTTCTTTTGGGAATGTTGGTGCTTCTTATATGGCAACATTATCCCTGCCCGGGTTAATTTTTGGGTTACCTGTTTGGTTGTTTTCAACCTCGATGGTCCCGAGTGTTCCAACTTTTGTTCAACCATCTCCTCCACCTGAACAACATCATGTTGATTCTAAAGTGGACCTCTCCCCTTATTCACCTATTTATTTTTCCTCCTGTTCTACTTTTCCCGGTGAAAGTCTGGATTCTAGTACCCAAGTGGCTAAGAAGAAGAAGAAGGAGACAAAGAAGAAGAAGTCAGATAAGCGAGAGGCTAATGCTGCAGCTATTGCGTCTCAGACAGATTCTCTTGATAAACCATCAAACCTTCCACAAAAATTCAAATTCCCTTGCATGTTTTGCAAAGGTGACCATCTTATTTGAGACTGCCCTAGCATTCCCAAGGTACTTGAAGTATGGTCCGACGGCCGTCCGCCATTGCCTTTGGCTTCTGGAGGTCATATTGGTGGCACATCTTCGAATAGTATTGATAAGACTCATAAGAGATAGGGTAAGATTAACAATCCCTGTAGGTTGTGTGAAGGGCATCATCCAATTCACCTTTGTCCATATATGGATGAAGCCATGAGAGTGTTGGTTCTGCACCCTACTGGTTCTGCACCCTGCCTTTTGGCTAGTTACCAGAAGCTTTCCTCGAGTCCTCCGCTAGTTGATTCAACAAGCGGTCAAGAGTCATCCTTGGTCGATTCCATTCCCTCGAAAATTCAAATTCACGAATCTATTCCCAACCAACCATTGGTCGAGGAATCAGTCGATCTGATCCCGCCTATGGTTCATTAGGTATTTTCTGTCGAGAGTGGACCCCATCCCCCTCACATTATTCTTGTTTCTTCAGATTCCTCAGACTTAGAGAAAGATTCTCCTGTCCCTATAGTTCAAGGAGTTTTTCTTCTTGCTCCCGTGATGGAGGTACAGGAGGATGATCCTCTTGCTCCCATAACACCAGGGGATAACCATCTCAGTTCAATGGTACCCCCTCCAAGTAGTTTGGTCGCTTCCTTCGATTGGAGTCGATTCGCAGGATACCGCCTTCCTTCTTATGTGCCTTTTGAAATCACGGTACAAGCATTCAATGTGGTCGTACCCAGCACCATTATAGATGAAGGTGCGTCTGTTAGTATTCTGTCTTCAACTACTTGGCAAGCTTTTGGTTCTCCACCACTTGTGCCTGTTACGTAGAATATGTTGGCATTTAATATAAGAACCAGTTAACCGTTAGGGATCCTTCCAAATTTTCCTGTTATTTTGGGAGGGAAAACCGTGTATATAGACGTGATGGTTGTCCCAGGCCCCTTAGATTTTAATTTACTCTTGGGCCGTGACTATGCTTATGCCATGGTGTTGGTTGTCTCTTCCCTCTTTCATGTGATCTGTTTTCCACACAAAGGTTGGATCGTGACCATTGATCAACTTTCATTCTTTGGTCCTGACATGAAATATGGTCCACCATTGTCCCTTCCGGGTCTTTATCTGCTGGTTTTATCTTCCTCGCCGCAGGTTAATTATGTGGCTACCTGTCCCATGCCCACATTCAGTGATAGTGCCATTTTGCATTGTGTGCTGGGGGCATTGGGTCCTGATTTTTGAGATGTTGTCCTCCCATCCGGTGCGGAAATCTTGGAAGCCATGACTTATTATTCATCATGATACAAGGTCATCGGAGCAGAGTTATTTCTCTTGTGTCAAGCTCCTTAAAAAATGAAACAAGGTCGTTGGATCATAGTTCGTTTTTCTTGTGTCAAGCTCCTTAAAAAATGAGACAAGGTGTCATAAGGATGGTTCGTCTTCTATGTCAACCTCGTTAAAAAATGAATTACGTCGGAGCATAGTTATTTTTCTTGTGTCAAGCTCCTTAAAAAATGAAACAAGGTCCTCAGAGCAGAGTTCGTTTTTCTTGTGTCAAGCTCCTTAAAAAATGAAACAAGGTGTCATGAGGATGGTTTGTCTTCTATGTCAACCTTGTTAAAAAATGAATTACGTCAGAGCACATTTTGTTTCCTTGTGTCAAGCTCCCTAAAAAATGAAACAAGATGTCATGAGGATAGTTCTTTTAATGTGTCAACCTCGTTGAAACAATGAAACACGTTCCTTTTCAATTCGAGTCTTTAATACGATCTCGTAAATTCCCAGTTGAGTCTTTCACTTGATCTCGTAACTGAACCTTCACTCCCTCCCTATGTTTACTCAGGTACATGGATTGAAGCTTGGGGGGCATGTCCCTCGAATTGAGTCACCATGCTGGGGGCATGAAAACCGGTTTCAAGCATAGTTTATCTTTGTTTCAAGCTAGTGTAAAATGAAACCAATTCCAAGCAGAGTTTCCTGATTTCAAGCTTGTGTAAAAATGAAACCATTCCTATTTTACCTCTCGTGATTGCCATTTTATCAGCCTGTTTTTCCAGATGAGCCTTGGTTTTCTCATTCCATCGTCACCATCTACTTGGCCAATCATATGCCTTCACTTGGTTGTTTTACCCATTCCTGAGGAACTGCTGCAATGAGTGGTCTTGTTAGCCAGCCTCTTGACCTTTAATTGCTCTGAGTAGTTCCACCATTACCGGAACCAGTAGCTACCCTTAATACCACTCGTTCCTCCAGGAGGAGTCATCTTTCAGCTCTTTTCTAACTCTAAAAAATTGAAAATATTTCTGAGACTCTTGTCATTTTGAACTCGTTAAATGGCTGCAAAATGATATCTACCCGGTATACGTTTACCTCTTTTTCAGGCTGGGATAGATTATTTACGAAAAGCAATACCTTAGCCTATCACAACTAAGAGGTTCTTTCAGATATTGTTTTCTACCTTTTCGGATCTGAGGGACTATTTACAAAAAGGGACCTGCTGGAGTTTTCTTTTCCGCCTCTTTTCAAACTCTCTAAACATGAAAAGACGCTGAGTTCTCCCTTTGTTAGACTTGTTAAACCCTGATGAAATTGGAAATCGTCACCATGACGTTACTCGAGTTCCTCCTTCCTAGGGCTCGTAAAATGTACTAGGTTGGATTTGTCCGAAGGACAAAATTATATGACAAGCATATGTATCCTCTTCAAGATTGTGTAAAAATAAAGAGGTACTCACCAGAAATGGTGGGGGAAAATGGAAGCTATTTGTCAGTTGTGTTGGCAACATGTCACTCTTGAACATGACACTTGTCTGCAGTTTGTGTTGGGTAGGGATATATTCACTCTATCACTTTGCCTCGATGGGTTTGGGAAATCTATTTTCCTCTCATTCGATTACAAATCTTGTCAACATGACCTCTGATCCTATTTGAGTCAAATGCTGCCAAATTCCAGAGTCGTGTCGCCGATATGTTCAAGAGAAAATCCTTCTGCAGTTTGTACATTCCTTGATCATCTGTTTCAATCTTGATTCACACTTATATTACCTTCTCTGTTTCATGTCGATGATGTGGGATTAATTATGACACTCCTTCAATGGATTGCTTCCTGTCGACTTCAGCTCATTATCCTGGAATTTGATCTAGAGACTCCTTTTTGGTACCTTAGAGCTTGCATGCCCTAATGGCAAGTTCTTCGCATTCGACGATAGGTTCACATCACTAGCCTTCGATCGAGTGATTTCATGAGTGTTCGACTTCAGCTCACTGTTCACATTCCGTGGATTGTACTAGTTGTACCTTGAGAGCCATTATCATTATTGTTGGTTTCTCTAGCACTTGTTAATGGTTCACATCATTGACCGGTAATCAAGTGATTTTATAGCATGTTCGACTTCAACACGTATATTCAAATGTTGGAATTTGTACTTTGATCGGGTGGTGTTTGAGCGCAAGACCCTGGGCTTCGATCACAAAAGTCCAGGTTGCAAGGAGTGATGAGTAATTCATGATTATGTACATGATTCTTTAGATGGATGGTTGCGACCATACTGTGGGTTCTCTCATTTTTATCCTCTATATACGGATGGCTGCACCCATACTGTGGATCTATTTCATATGATCCCTTCATTCGGATCACTGTGTCTATGTCGAGGATCCATTCACATGATCCTTTTCATGATGGATAGCTACGCCTATACCATGGATTCATGTATTTTCAATAGATATTTCAGTTATGTATATGTATCTATGCTTGATTTGCAGGTCTCCTGATAGCAACGTCTAGTTGCTTGCACATACTTGTAAAGATTTTTACCCCTCACTCATGTTCAAACTTCATACTTTAGGGGGCATCTGTTACACAACATTTTGTCAATATCCCTAAAATCCCCATCTCGCCCATTGGAGGGTCATTTATGTGATCAATAAGCAGTGTCATGCCTTGCAAATACCATCATTACATCCCTTGCCATGAGGACAACATTCCTTCTGTTGACCATTTCCTGAGTAGACCACTAAAAACACCTGTTTTTGCCTTGACGCGAGTAGCCAGTTACACTACTGCGCCGAGCTGGAAAATTAACACTGAGCCCGCGCCAGTTGGCATTCTGTCCCAGTTAAGCACCCGCGCCAAGCTATTTATGGAATGTTTTTTAAAAATAGAGGTAGAGGTTCTATTCCAACCACCTCAAGGATGAGTCATTGGGAGTGGTTGAACTGAAACAACCACAGAATCCTTCCTTTAGTTAGTAGTTTCCACCTCCCTTGGAACTCTCCTAAAGGATAGGACTCTCTCCCACCTTTGTAGGGATCCCAACCTCCTCCTCTCCTCTATAAATATAGCCATCTTCCATTGATGTGCTAGTTGAACAGATAGCTGAAAAAGTTATCATAGAGAAGAAGCAATCATAGCTTCGGGAGAATAGTGCAGAGTGTGATTGTTTGTGTGTGTTGAGAACATAGTGAGATCTTGAACCTTTGTTCATGAGGGTGTTGCAAACGTGCTTGGATATAGACTTTCTGAAGGAGAGCCTCAACATCAAGGCTTGGTTGTAAACTCCCCTTGTCTTTATCATAATAAAATGCATCTGATGTTTATCTTCCACTCTTGTTTACATTTATAATGAGATTTCTAGCATTCCTTGATCAGTTAGATAGGTTTTAATTGTTTTATGTTTTTCTTGGTTTTACGCTTGTCGTGGTGTCTTGACTGTCTGTACAGGTAATCAAATGTTGGTAGCAGCATGTATCGAGCTGGAGAAGAGCGACGGATCAAGAAGCTTCGACGGAAGATGACAACATAGCATCAGGACAAGGTAGGTCATCTTCCTTGTTCTGAATTTCATTTACAATCTAGGAAGGTAGATGTTAGTATGTTCCCGTAGTTGCTAGACCCACCTTAGGGCTAGAGGGATCGCCTCTGTCCACAGAGGGGATTTACCTAGACAACAGTAATTCAATCCTAGTCGGAAGTGGAGCCATGTCAACCACTTTTGGAGGGTCAAAACGCCTAAAAACTAGCAAAAAAAGACCATTCCGCCCTCTTTTTGGAGGCGATGCTACACTTTCTGAGTACTATTGGGAGAATGAATATTTGGAGGGCTAGAAACCGCCTTTTTGAGTGCTTGAACATCCTATCATGTAGCATACATCAAGGGCTAACCATAACAAATTTTATATCAGCATTTGGACACCTGGGAGGCCTTCAAATTTCCTTTTTCCCTAGCATGTTGTGCTTTCTCCAGGCACATTGCGCTTTCTCCAGAATTCATTGTGGTTTCTCCAACAGGAATTTTTCACAGGTAGTTTGACCCAGTTTGACTTTTTACATGTGTCATTGATGAATGATGATGATTTTGTGATGTCATGAAGTGTAATTGAGTTGGTAAATAGTGAAATAGGGTAAATACATGCTTGTTGATGTAATTTTTGGTTAAATGTATCTTTTTTCCTAATGATGAGGTGAATTGGTTGACCTCCCTATACATTAGGGTTTTGTTGAGCATATCATATAATCAGCTCCACAACTAAGGGATTTGACCCCTGAGAGAGGGGAGAGGTTGTTTTGGTCTATCTCTATCATTTTCAATCATTTTGATGGCTGGACATCAGAGAATTGTAACTCTTGCAGCTTGTACTTTCACTTTCATATCCAGAAATCAAAGGATGTAGTTGCAGCTATTATCTAGGAATTCATGTGGAGTGAGTTTATGATCATGTCTTTTATTTGTTATAGTATTTAATGAATGATATATAGCTCCTCTTTCCATATCTTGTATCTTCAATGGATTTCCTTACAGTTCATAGGCATAATTCTATTAATTTAGCTCTGTTTATATGGAAATGTCATTTTGTGTTTCATGCTTCCAGTTTAATGAATTCATGATTAAAAATGCCCATTAAATCCCTCTATTTTTTCTGACCCTCCACCATACCTTAAAAACCCTAAATCCATCATATATCCACTACTACCTTGCTCCTTTAAATATTTGCAACTATAGACCCTTTGATATTTTTACCTAGCTACTTGGTTTCATCCCTGATCCAGCATCAAACCCTAAAACACTCAAAACCTACCTGAGCCTATCATATCTAGCATAATATCCTTCATATCATAGTCAATCCTTGACTGCGATCTCATAGAGAAAGCCCTTTCAACCTGGTAGGGCTAACTATTAGGTCAAAGTGGTATGTGGTTACCTTTGTTAGTCTCCTTTTCAGCCTTCGGAGAACTGGTGGAGTGCTAACAACTAACATGTATTCCCTTCATGCTAGTAAGATCCAATTTCTTCCTCTTATATTTTGGAATGTGTATATAGATAGGGGAACAAAATATTTGAAGATTAGCTGCACTTAGGTTTTCTTCTGGTAAACGCTTCTTTAGGATACATGTTTCGAAGTATTGATTTTGAATATAGACTGCAATTTTGGATGCTTCACCCCATAGGGATTGAGGTAAGTCTTAATAATGTAACATAGCTCTAATGCATTCTTGAATTGTACAATTATTCCTCTATGCTACTCCATTTTGTTCAGGGTTTTAGGGAACTATCAACTCCCTCTTAATTCCAACCTCCTTATAGAAAAATATGAGTTATTTTGATGTGTATTCCCCTCCATTTTCTGATCTTAGAAATTTTATCTTTCTTTCTGTAAGATTCTCCACTTCCGCTTTGAATTCTTGAAAATTTTAAAATACTTCATCCTTGGACTTAAGTAAATAAATTCAAGTCTTTCTTGGGTGGTCATCAATGAAAGTCACATAGTACAAATGACCTCCAAGATATTTTGTATCCATAGGACCACACACATCAGAGTGAATGAGATCCAAGATTTCCTTATATCTTGAAGCACTGCTTCGAAAGTGTTTCTTTACAATTTTACCTAGTGCATGTCCCTTACAAATTCCTTCATTCTCTTTCTTCAGTTTAGGTATTCCATTTACCATAGAGTTTAAGGATGGTAATATTTTAAAATAAAGGTGTCCAAACCTTCTATGTCAAAGTTCACATGGATTGATTTTAAGGTGAACCAAGGCTTGAGAGAGAGGTGTAAGTAATCTATAGATCCTTCCCACACAAACCCCAATGTTTTTTGCATTATTAATGCTAAATCCCTTATTCCATACCATAAATTTTCCCTTATCCCATACCATAAATTTTCCATCTAAAGAATAAATTATATCTCCTTTATCTTCTAGGCAAGAAATATAGAGTAAATTCTTCTTCAAACCTGGGACATATATGATGTTCTTGAGGTGTATGTTCCCTCCATCTTCTAGCTGCAACATGGTTGATCCAATTCCTTTGACTGAATAGTTTTTCTTGTCTCTAAGATTGATTGAATGAGAAGATATTCCTTTTGATAGGGTATTTAGCTTTCCATGTTAACTTATCATATGTGTATAATCTCCATTATCAACTACCCATATGTTATCATATTCAAAAATACTTGTAAGTGTTGAGAATAATAATTTGTTCTTTCTAGTGGAGGTCTTGGTCATATAGTTCTTGATAGATAATAAGAGATCCACAAATTATTTATTGCCTAGCTTTTCATAATGGAGAACTAATTCAATGATGACTTCTTCAAGGATATAGTGATCTTCATTATTCCCTTTGTCAACCTTAGCTATGATACCATGTTGAGAAATCAAAAGGGCTACAATTGAAGTGATTTCTCTTAAACTTGATAACTACTTGTGATATTATTTTAATTTTCCTTATTATTAGCTTCTTCTTCTCTTGTTATTATGTTTTTCTTATCATAAAACAACTACAAAAACATGAAGATCAATAGTACACAAGGACACAATATCTAGACTACTAGCCAGGGCCAAAACCTCTCCCAGAGAGGAAAACCCACAAAAATCCCTTCTTATCTTATAGATTCTTCAAATGATGAATTTAAATACCTCAAGATCAAGACCAATACCCTTCCAAGACCAATTTAAACCTTTTGGAGGATGTTCTTATTCTTACCAATTCAAACCAAGTCAAATCTCTTCCAAGTGCAGAACTTCTACCCCCAACTTCAAATTTCAACCCTCACTGCAGGTCTGAAATTTTTGGCCCCCTGTAGCAAGTTACAAATTCGCACATGTGGGTTAATTAGGGATCCTTAGGATTCCTTATTACTTCTCTTGGGATGATTCCTCTTTAATGGCTTGTAGGAGACCAAATTGACGTCCTTTCTTCAAATTTCGACTCTTCTTGAAGATTTCGACCTTATAGTTTCAAAAACCCTAGCCTTCTTTGCACATGTGAGAGAGAGAGTGTAAAAAACATAAATTTCATCTTCCTTCTTCATTTTATACCTTCACTTTCCTTTTTCCTTATTTTTCTTTCTACCTTGACGATTGAGTGATTGATGCTTCAAATGAGGTTGAATGCTCTCTTATATATAGCCCTTCGAGGAGGAAAAATTTCCCTAATTAAGCCAACTTCTCCACTATTAGGATGACTTGGTATTGGAGGGGTAATTTGACACTTTTGATTTAAAAATAATTATTCTGACATGTTACAAAATTCCCAATTGGTTCTTTTACATATGACAATAACTCTTTGAATTCTTGACTCTATAACAAAACTTAGAAGCACTCAATGGGTGCTTTGACCTAAAAAAATAATAATATTGAGCATAAAATCCATGTTAATAATAATAATAATATTATTTTTTATTTTATTTTTACAATATAAAATAATCAAGAGTACATTACATATTATGAATACCAAACCTAGTTACATATTTCAACAAAAAATTGCTTCATCTCAGGATGGAAAATGGTGACTTTGGGTAAAAACATTTAAATGGTTTCAATACTCTCGTAAGTCAACTTATTTATATTGATATTAAGTTGGAGGAAGAAGATAAGTGTATTAAATTTTATATTCTCTTGTAACTCTATATAAAATATTGGGAAGCACCATCACTTATGGGTGTAAAAGTACCATTGTTTAAACTTGCAGAGGCTAATGAATGCACGGTTTGAACTTGTAGAGAGGTCATGGTCAAAAGTGACTTATACATGAGTCCAAATGAAGTTGTATTAAGGCCAAAAGGTACAATTGGTAAATATGAAATGCAGTAGTACAAATAAACACATGGGGGCCTCTAGAGTATAAAGCAAGACAAATAGTGAAGAAGAAGAAGGATGAGGCTTCAACACAAAGTCATGGTGATACTAACAAGGACTCCTAAGCCTAAGAACAAAAGTTCAACATGGATACCAAGAGACAATAGGGTACTATCTAGGGCACCCGTGATAAGGTAGGTTCTACCACACAATTTATGAGACTTCTAAGCAGCAAGAAAGTTCTGTGTCACATCCTGGTGGGGTTGATCCTAAGGCCAAAATGGAAAAGGAAAATTATAATGCAAAATGCAGGTGGAGAACCTAACCTATATGCCATTTTCAAGAACCAATACCTGTCAGAGCAGATCAACCATAAAAATACCCAAAGGAAAAGTATTCAAATTTCTATAGGCATAATCAGGAACACTAGGCAAGAAGTTCATAAATCCCATATATAAACTTCAGAAAAATATTGTGTTTATAGAATAAAAAAATTGAAAATGTGTACCTTATATATACACTATGGTACAAGGAACCACACATCCTTATGACCTACGCATAATAGTTATTCAGGACAAGCCCCTTGCAGGACTCGGGCCAAGGATTTCTTTGGTAGCTAAAACACATGGCTTAAAAAATTTCCTCCTGCGAAGGCAACTCAACATCCAAGAAATCATGAGGACTAGAAGGATCAAAAGAGGGAAGCAAGGGGTCTTGTACACCCATATGAGAAATCACTCAATCAATTGTTGGGATCAAATCCCGAGAATGGAAACAATAGTTCAAAGGATCCTTCTGAGAAGCAATTGAGCATTGAGGATATAATGCCACATAGTTCATCGGTGGCAGGGTAGAGTCGACTTGAAAACTTGTAACATACCAAGGGGTATTTTGAACTAAGTTCAAAATAGGATAGTGATTATCATGCAAGTTTATCAATAGTGACAACACTTCCATTTTGAGGAAAATGCATCGCTCGAAAGAGTGAAGACACCACAACATTCATAGCATAGACATGATCACACCCAAGTAGCATATTAAAGTATAAAGAGCGATCAACCACCATCATATAAATTAAGACAATATTCCCACCTACAGTGATAGGAAATTGAGGAAAAACACCCATAGATTCACCAGGTCTTCTATCATAAGCTAATAACTGACTTTCAGTCATCAACAACCTTGGAGAACCCAAATATTTCCAATTTGTGGAGGATATAATACTTGCAGAGGATCATTCATCCACCATAAATTGATATACATTTGTGGAATCAACTCTAACCCTTATTTGGAAAGATGCAACTTAAGGAAGACGAGGCTCAACAAGATTATCCCAATCAAATGAAACACTCCTAGAACTTGGAGGGGGTACAATCGAAGAGACCGGCTTGCCCCCTGGACCACAAGACTCTGAAATAGAAATCAAGAAGAATTTTTTTTTAGACACTTCACCCCCCAAAAGAGGAGTGGGATCGGCCAAATATTGCACTGGCTCAACCACTTTATCAACCAATGGATGAGTAGATTATTGAAAAACCATAATAGGTTTAGGAGTAGAATAACCTAGAGACCCAGACCACAAGTTTTGTACCAATTAAATCTCAGGGAAAAAATGAGTAAGATGATCTCCCTTACAAATATTACAAAGGAACTTAGGTTTAAATATTTTATGCCTAGGTTTTTTATCAACATCAATTCCCCCAACATCACTAGCAATAGCTAGTGGAAGATCTCCAACATGACTTGCAGAGGTTAGCGACTCATTCCCAAGAGAGATAGGACTTACGCCCTCAACTCGACTCATAGAAGAAGGTGAGTCATCACCAGCATGACTGATAAAGGTAGGTAACTCATTGCTAGTATGACTTGTAGTGACTAGACTTATGCCCCCAACATGACTTGCAGTGGCTGAAGGCTCATCTCCAACATGACTAGCAGAGGTTGATGATGATGCGTGGAGAGACCTCTTATTCTTCTCATTCCTCTGATTTCTCTTCTTTTTAGATTTCTTATTGCAAGATGAAGGAGAAAGAGGAATCCCATATTTATCTAGCGAAGAAGAGGATGAACCATTAACACCTGTTTGATGCTCTTGAAATAAAGTGTGTTAGTGTCAGATTATCAGTGATCAAAAATAACTCTTTTGAGAGTTTTTTCATCAGGTCATTAGTCAAATTATTTTTTCTTTTTCAGTTAGTTTTCAACAATAATTTTGGCCACTGAACATTTCTCATCTTGATATGATGCTCCTTTGCATCATTTTATCATCACTAAGAGGTCTAGAGTTAGGTCACTCCTTCTCATATAGGTCAAGTCTAGGATCAAAACTGCCCATGGAAAAATCTTCAGATTTTCACTAAAAATAAGGTAGTGAATCCTCCATTTCATTCATAAAATCCGATGAAGGAGCAAGAAAGTTTATGCAGTCCAAATAAAAACCATCTTTTCTGTTTCATATAGATCAAGTTGCAAAAATCTCATCTCTGTCTCATTGTTTCATTTACAATAAAGAGAGTCATCTTGACTGACAAAGCTTCAAAGGAAATCAATCTGCCTTCTAATCTCATCTGGAAGAGGAATGTGCTAGTGTCAAAGTGTAGAAAAGGGTGAGTAAATTTATTT
This sequence comes from Pinus albicaulis, assembly GCA_034641835.2. NCBI lineage: Eukaryota > Viridiplantae > Streptophyta > Pinopsida > Pinales > Pinaceae > Pinus > Pinus albicaulis. The sequence goes on along the minus strand of CM076584.1, from coordinate 1,194,479,505 downwards.
TCACATTTACCCTTTTCATACATATGAAAAGCATTCATTCATTTCATTTACCCTACGCGTCATCCTCCACTATTTTTCTAACATGTTGCATACTACTACTCGTCAACCATCCATGTCACATCACATTCGCTATCCCCTCACCCCAAGATTCATTAACTTCCGATGTACGTTAACCACCTCCCATCTCACCGTTCATCCATCGCACCTCAATCAAATCCAATGGCCCTCAACGCAACTTCGGCCCCCCCTCATCATCCGAAACTTAACATCCAAAGGGGGGGGGGTCTGAAAAGGTTGGTTTCAAAACCCAATCCCACCGCTACGTGTCAATAGCATATTATTTCGCACCCCCTCCTCATAAAACCGTTTACCACCGATGTACTCCTCTGAAATACCGCTTACCTGCCATTCATGTAATGCCACATGGGTTATGCTATTGTCCAATCAAATTAACTCCCGCACTCCTATAACCGTTAGCGAATTAAATTTAATTGCTAACCGTTAGGCTAATGTACCTGCACCCTTTTCAATGGGAATTAAGCAAAATTGCTTATAAATTCATCACTAAAAACCTATTTTAAACCTTCAATTCCATTCACTATGCTCTGTATATCACTAGAACTCCAGAACAATGGTTTGACCACTGTTCAAAGCAATTTGATCACTATTTTAAATCATCTTTGTAGCTGTCGACATTTTTCCAAGTTGCAAAGCATTCTCTCAGTCTCAGCCTCTGTTTTTCATCAGAAAATCTTGCTTCCGCCATTCAAACATAGCCAATCATGCCTCCAAATAAAAAATGACGTTAAAGATATTGAAACCCATAAAACATAAATGATGAAACTGATTATGGAACATAATGCTAAAATAAAATAGATGGAATTAGAGCTAGAGAAAATGATAAAGGAAAAGGAAAAAACAACAAAAACATCTAAAGTTCCTTTAGAAGCAATGCCTCTTGCAGTCATCCCTACAACCAAACATTCTACAACAACTACTGTAGATGGAGCTGAGCAACTTACAAAAGTAGTGCAGAATATGTCAATTCAGGAATAAGATATCAAGAAAATACAAGACCAAGTGCAATTGCTACAGTATCAGAAGTCTAAAGATGAAAGTTCACATGCAGTTGATGCATAGAGAGCTAAAAAGATAATTGAGAGGTTGCAAAAAGAGCAAAAGGAATCAGCCATTGGGAACACTTTGGGCCAAGTAAAAGAAATAATCTGGGCGGACATCATGGAATCTTTAAATGAAATTCGGCCAAGTATATAGATTATATTTGAACAAAAGGAGTTGATACAGAAATTAAATGAAGCCATTGCGACAATTAAAGCACAAATTGGAGATAAGCCTGCTATAGAAAACAACATTATGAAGTTTCTGAATTCAAAGAATAGGTATGAGCTGGATGATTTGGGCATAGATGATAGAACAAAAACAATCCTGGAGGTAAATAAGGTTCTCACAAAGAAGAGTTTAATTCTTCAACTTAAGGAGAAGTGTCGCAGTCTAGAAACCACAGTGTAGAGATTTTTCAGCAGAATAGGGCCTCGACACAGAAGGGATTTCCTTCTCTGTTTTTCATTAATGACAAATTGATGACCAAAGAGGATTATTGGAGAAGACTTAACGAAATTGCTAGAGATACTGCCAAGTTTTCAAACATCAAAGGCATAATGACATGAAGGGTGTTGTTGGAAACACTGAGCAATGATATTTATATTCAGTATGAGATAAAACATTTTTTGTGGTGAGGCCCACTTTTTCCAAATACACTGAAATGGATGAAGTTTACCGAAAGGTAATAAAATTATCCATCTCGGATGAACAACGTTGGGAAAAATTGTGTGAATTTCAAGAGTAAATGGTAAAATAAGAAAAGTAAACCTCTGCCAGATCATGTGTCAGCTCACAGCCAACGTAGCCCACAATTCTCTCGTTTCAGCAACCGTTTTCAGTTAGAGTAGCGCCAGCACAACAAATCGACTTTATTTCCATGTTACAGTTAGAGTCTAGTTTGGAAAATAAAGCATTATCTGTTATGATAGAATTTATGTAATCTGTTGTAATTTAATTTTTCTATAAATACTTCAATGTATGAAGTATTTTGGGTTGGATATTTGATTTTTAGACTTTGATTATTGTTGTGGAGCTATTGTAAACATATTTTATTGAAATAAAAGATGTTGCAGCAACTGTTGTGAGATTCATGTGGTATTAATTTTGAGCAATGTTCTCTTCTATGTTATTCCATCTCCATTAAACATTTATGTATGTTAATCTTATTAGTCTATAAACATAAATCATTAATTTTATGCTTTGTTTATTAATATTTTCATAAGAGTGTCTTTATTCTGATGAATGAATTCAGTAAAATGCTCATTCATACCCCTACCTTTTTCTACCACTATACACAATGACAACTTAATTATGCTCAAATAGTTTTTCTATCTTCCCTCACTTTGTTCTCTGTAATTCAGTCTTTGAAATCATCTTTAGTTTCATTGATTATTAATTTTATCCAGCAAACAAATTATTAAACAAAAAATTCAAACATCTTAACTTATATCTAGCCTAAAATCTGGCACTCAACCTTCAAATTGAATATTTTAAAAAGTGACATAGAAAGAGCCCTCTCTGGTTAGGTAGGGCTAGATACCTAGCTAAAAGTTAGAGAGAGTGATAACAAAATGTTCATCTGAGAAGCTTCAAGAACATTCAGAATATTTAGAGTGGACCACAACCAAATTGATAGTCCAACATCCAATCCAGGAAGATTCAAAGTGGCCATCAAGGGGGTACCAATGTTCCCAAATAAAGGAAAAGCACAAGGTTCCCTTCTTGGAGGGGTTCCTTGGTTGGCATCCATAGGAATATTGGCCATACCCAACTTATATGCAAATCCTTCCCTTACGAGATTGTTCAAATGAATTTTCAAGGAATAGATGTGCACAATCAAATCTTTGCCCTTAAAGTGGCAACTCCACAATTTAAAGAGAAAGATCAAAAGCCTTTCAAGACCAGTGGAGTGTTTGGTCAGTCACTCATAATCAAAGGTTCAAAACTGACAAGGAAAAATCCACCTAAAGCCAACTAAATACAAAGAGAAAATATCACTCCACTATAAATCCATGAAGATACAAACAAGAAAACAACTTCCAAGTATTTTCGCTCTGGGTGGTTAGGACTGAACACTAAAATACAAGAAATCATATAAAGGGGCCTTCTGAAGGTATTTTTGGATGATAAGGGCCCAATCCTACCAGTGAAGGTATCATAAACGGTTACGTTGACCTCCAGACAATAGTCTTTCCCAGTGTAAGTACCTAAGCTTCGCAAGGGCACCCTTCATAAGTACTATGAAAGTGATGCATCATCTGTCTTACGTACCATAAGCATTCCCCTCGACAATCACCTATGTGGTCCCTAGGATAGGCAACTAAGGTCACCAACTCATAATCAGAGGTTAGGAGAAACAATCATTGGCGCGCAATCCAAGAAGTAGGAGAGGGGGTATCTCTCTTTCCTTATCATCACATGTCCTCGTTGCTTGACTCTTGTGTTAGAAGAGCTTTCCCAGACAACCTAACAATACTGGATTTTCACTCTTTAATCAACTTCTATGCTTTCAGTTTTGAGTGGCCTTAGATATTTTACTCTCCACACACCTATTCCAAGGCCCTAAAACTCCCTAGACTAGTTGATGTTACTATGACAAAAAATAAAAGTCTATTTCATTTTAATTTAAGCGCTCATTTTAATTAGCTATTATTTAGGACATAGGGAAACAGAAGTGAAAATTATGGTGTTTTGACTCAAGATAAATCTATAGAAAACCTATCTACATGACAATGCAACACTTTTTCTTCAATAAAAGTGATTTCTACCAAGGTTCTACCAAAAAATTAATAAAGGAATTTTTTTTTTCTTTTTCCTTTTTTCAAATCTTCACTCAAACATTTAAAAACTAAAAAAGAACTAAATTATGTCTACAATGCATCTAATCTAGTGCACACTAAAATGAAAATGCAAAATCAATAAAGGGATTTAAAGGAAAACGAATGTGATCACAAAGGTAAAGGTCGATTCAAGAAGAAAAGAGAAGAAAGTTCCAAGATAAAGAGTACTTCTCAAAGCAAGAAGGAATTTTAACATTATAATAAGAATTCACACATTTTCTAAAGCCCAAAAGGCCCAAAAATTCAACAACAATAAAAAAAACAAAGAAAAGAAAGCAAAAAAAATGTTTTTCTTTTTCTTTTAAGGATTAAAGACCAAAAAGTTTTAGACAGGAAAAACAAGCATCGATTCAAGATCAACAACAAGAAAAAGGAGTCTCAAATACCACTATTCATAAATTATCATAAAGATGAAAGGAATAATGTGAATGAGAGACTAAAAAAAACTTGAATGATTTGATCTGAAAGACATAAAAGATTCTAGAAACAAGAAAGACTTTAGAAAACTGAAATCCTTCACTAATCCAAGAATCACAAACACTTTTCTCAAACAAACAAAAAGAAGAAAAATGAGCCAGTTTCAAGGGTGCAAAGTGAACTAATGAAAATATTAGGTTATAAGCAAGCTTAAAACCAACCAAATATCCCAAAATCATGGAACAGTCAGACACTTCTTAAAGAAGGTATGAAACCAAAACTTCAATGTAAAAAACTTCGAAAAGCACAACCCTAGGTTGACACAATATTTTTGCAAAAAGATATGGAAAAACCGACAACAGCAAGAAACAAGACCATTCCAGACTATAAATGACTTTGAGAAACCAATAGAAACAAGTCCAAACCCCTGACACAAGCCAAAACTGGAAAAAATAAATTTTTCCTATATGTACGCGATTGTATCAATACAAAATCGCGTGTATATGTGACTTTATCTGAAGAAACTAGCGTATACGCAAGTTTCTTTGGAAAAATCTGTGTATATATGCTTCTATAAACAATAAAAAGCATGTATAATGGAAAATTAGGGAAAAAATAAAAACACAGACCTGATCCAGAAGATCAGATTGATTCACCAGACTGCAAATGGGTTAAAAAGACCAGAAAAATCAAGAAACAACACAGAAAACCTAGATCAATGGAAAAACAATCCTTCTAGGAAATACTTGACTATATTCCCTAGTGGAGTCACTAGTTATATTGGCAGGAAAAGATTCGCTAAGGTAAGGTTTGACAACCTCAACAAAGCGAAAGAAGATCACCAACAAGAAGCATTCGTTCAAGCATGAAAACCATATAAAATACTGAAGTTGGGTTTGAGAGGAGTACCTGAAGGTCCTACGTTTGATGTCGATCCCGTAGGGTCCAAACTCCCTGCTTCCTCCAAAGCGAGCAAGCCTACAACACAGTTCAGAGAAGAATATACATGGCAAGTAATTCAAGGTGCATACATAATAAACATGTTAGATCATCAAGTATAAACATATAATCATAACATACTACATATGAATCATGAAACATGAGATCATAACATATCAGAAATGAGACATGGCTTCTTTATTGGTATCCAAAAATAGTAGTGGTGAGATACAACCTGATCCAACCATGGCACCAACGAAACCTTCCTCCAGATCTGTCCAGCCCAAGCCTCAAAGATCACCTATCAATCATGTCCAAAAGGATGTCATATAATTATGGATGAGCATATATGTAAGAAAAAATGGTTTCCTATGACTGGGAGTGCAGGAGGAACAGGGAAAATCAGACTTGATCCGGGCACCGAAATTACTATAGTGTCGATATTCTATCTCCTTGTTTTTCATTAGGCCTTCCCATGAGGTGTATAAATACCACCATAAATCGGTTGATTTAGTTAGGTCACAGGCTCCTGTAGGTGGGATTCTATTGAAACCTGTACACCCCACCTGAAAAATAGGATTTTATTTTATTTTTTCATATTTTTAAGAATATACGTAGTTTCTGTGTTATGGGACCTGCCTGTGTATACACTTTTTAAAGGGCAGATTTTTGTATGGAATTCAAAATATTGTTTTTTTTAATATAAGATCAAGTCTGTATGGGAATGGGTTTCCCAAGGCCATACAAGAGCATTATAACTACAAGAGTGTTGAATGATACTATAAAAAATACTATAATTTAAAAATAGTTATCTATGATGTTAATGTTGATAGCTCCTAGAATACTATGTAGAATCACCGAGGTGCACCATGTTTCGGGTGAATAGCTCACCCATTTTCAGAGACAAAAAGTCATAATGATTCGAAAATTCTTGGGATATTTGGCTGGTGTGGATTATACAACACTTGGCAGAAAATATGCAGGAAAAAAAATAATAAACAAAGCATATACTCAGTGACGGCAACAAATTTTTACATAGTATGAGCCAACTCATTTGAAACACCTGTATCTATTTATTTGAATTAATGTTTCATTCTCTTTTGTACTTTTAAAACTTTCTTTAGAGTCGCGATGTTAAGTGGGATGATATATAGTTGGAATATATAGTATGTGTTAAGTATTTCATAAAATATTAACACAATTATCTCAATCATTCTTTTAAAATGAAATTCTATATGAAATTCATATAAAATATCATTATTTTACACCTCTAAATTGTTGGTTGTGATGTCTTGATTTTCCATGTGGAGCTATCAGTTGTTGTTATCATGTTGCAATATTCTTATTTTGCTTGACGACTAACTAGACAATGAATAATATTCTAAATCTAATTGTAAAAAATGACAATCAAGCCATGTCTGAGGAAGCCAAATATTTGGAAATAGAAGTGAAGAGGTTAGCCAAAAAAATGCAATAGAAAGAAAAAAGGATGTTAATGTGAAAAAAATAGGAAATGTTAGGCTTATATTGCAATTTGTACATTGGTCTAATTATTATGTATTAGTAATATCCATATTACCAAAACTTCCAACATAAATATCCACTCCCCTCCTGTGTTGCATATTACTCTCATAAACCCTACTCTTGTCTCACATATAATTCTCATAAAACTAGGTATAATTTAAGTAAATACATTTCATTTAAGGATATCCAAAATCCAAAACCTGGGTTTAGAACCAACCAAATTGTTTCTTGAATTTTAAAATTACAGAAACACCCTAAAATGAAACATGTTGGCCTATTTTTTTACATGGAGTCTTAAGAATATGTTTTGTTATGCTTGATTGCGGAAATAAATCACATGATAGCCTAATCCCCATCATTATTTCTATGATCACTTAGCAATAAATATAGATTAACTTTTGTAGATTTATTTTTAATTGTAAAATTTTAAATCCGCAAATCAAAGTGACATTATAAATGTTTTCAATTGTAACAACATAAGCAAGAAGATGTTGAGAAAAAACTGCAGCTTACCTTAGGAATATTGTTGCATTGTAGTAATGTTTCCATTTCCCTTTGCATTGTCAAATATATCAGAGCTCTGTAGAGATTTCAGAGAGACTTTGGAGCACATAGAGCGTGTAAAAAGAACTTTGAGCACATAAAGTGTTAGAACTATGTGCCAAGGTGAAGTATTGTAAGGTTGTACGTAAACTGCCTAAGCCCATTTGCACTTTCCATTCAATCGACAGGTGTGCAGTAGGAAATAAAATGTTTATTTTTTTGACATTTCAACTCTTTCATCTGGTGGGGCTAGTTTTTGTAGCTCTATTTCTAATATTACTTATTGTAATTGACACTTGAAAGGATTTAAAGAGGAGAACTCTTTAGGCATCTACATTATTCTTTGTCTTGATGATGTAATGAACTAAGGTCTCATCTATTAGTTTGAGTGGAATATGTTAACAAGAAATCATATGAAACTGTGAAAATTTTGGAATCATAGAATGTGTTTTCACGTGACCATCGGAAAAGTGACAACAATTCATGGAAGAGGGAGAGGTCGATAGTCACATAGTGGATTGTGAGGGTAAATCAGATAATAACACCAGTGGTGGCTACTATCAATACAAAAGTGGTGGCAGGTGAATTAAATGCAGCTTATGTTGGTGCATGTCTTGGTGTTGTTGGGTGCGATATGTCTTTTCATATACAAAGGATATTGGGTCAGTGTCAAAGGTCAACATGCAATAGATTTATTTGTGCAGTTTAAATGATGGATTTTTTGATTGACCAAACCTCATGTGTTTACTCCATGTAGAGATGCAAATCAATACACATTAATTAATTTAATTTTGACACTTGAAATAAATAGAACCTCAATAAGTAGACAACACTAAGGAAGTTAAGCTTATCTGGCCAAGATCAATAGATTTTTATTTGTTTATTTGGATGTATAAAGATGCAAAAAAAACTATTTGTAAGTAATGTAATTTTAATTACATGATTAGATGCATTTATTGATCTTGTCATGTGTAATGTATTGTCGCTAAAAATTTGTGAAGTTTTTCTATGGTAGAAAGTATATGTCTAAATAATTTGTAATAACATATCTTCAATTTATATAATCTTCTTATTTTTTATATATCCAATGAATTCATTGTTAAACATCTCATTACAAAAATAATAATAAAATTTTAGGTGAGAAAACACACAACCAATTACAACCAACTCAAATTTTACCTTAGAGAAACCCACTCTAAGAAAACTCCAACAATAGAATGGAATTGAATATATTTTACTCATCTTTTGAAAAAGAACCTTTACAAATTATAATGCTAAAATGACCAAATATTACATCGACCTGTAGATGGCATAGTGATTTATTTTCTCTATCCCTAATTAGAATCTTTAATCCAAGATGAGAAAACGATACATCAAATTTGAAATTTCCCATAAAGGGTTTTAAAAGCTAAATACACCAGCGAAGGATAGATTAACAACACTTGTGGTCGGAATATATTTTTTTCCCGTTGAAAAACAAAATAGACATAGTTGAGCGACTATGACAAATATAATCACTAAATGCAACTATAGTATAAATATGTAGATGTCAGTTGACAAAACTAAATGCAAATATAATATAAATGTGTGTTAGAGTATTATTTCATATTATTTTATAGTTTCTTTTAATTCTGCATAATAAATAAGATAAAAATATAAAGTATTTGATATATGGAGAATGATTAAACGTTGTAAAAATTAAATATATCGATTTGAAATTTTACAATATACTTAATTATATATACTAAATATTGTAAAAAAATATCAAATATATAAAAGACGATAACCTATAAAATAATTTTAATATAGACAATAAAATGTGTAAAGTTTTATATGTCGATTGAAACAATTATATATATATATATATTCCATCTAAGTTCGATGCTTTCACAATGTGTTTCCATCTACTTTATAATTTTTATAAAATGTTTTCGTCTACTATTTTATGATTTTTTTATAAAGTAAAATGTGGTCCAAAAAAAGTGCAATTCATTATGGATTTTTTTATTGTAATTTTTTTTTTTGTCAAAATTCAAATTTTCATTATATATATACCATCTAAGTTCGATGCTTTCACAATGTGTTTCCATCTACTTTATAATTTTTATAATTTCGTCTACTATTTTATGATTTTTTTATAAAGTAAAATGTGGTCCAAAAAATAGTGCAATTCATTATGGATTTTTTTTTTTGGTTGTCAAAATTCAAATTTTCATTCTCTATGATGTTTGTTGCATGAATTCAATTCAAAATCATTGTTTTTCTATGTAATGCAATTGGGTAATGTCTAAATTTTAGAAATAAATAATTAAAAGTCATTGTGTGTTAAATTCAACTCATGCATTATTTATAGATATTTATGGTGAAAATACTATTATGACATTTGGAAACTTGACTAGATTTATACATGTTATTTATGTGTAGAAAAAATAGATTTCTTGCGTATTATAGTTTTTATAGGTTTTAGAAAGTGAATAGATTTATGTGTCTAGAGTTTTTATTGTCCATTCAAAACATATTATAAATTGCAAAAAATAATTATGAAGACATTTACAATTTGCCAAAATTTTAATCTTTCTCACCTTCTTTTATCATATTATTACATGTGTTGGCCCTAATTATCATGTCTCCGCCTAGAAAATAAATTTTGAGAGTAATTTATTGTTTCTCCGTGAATTCTATATATATATATATATATATATATATATATATATGTTGTAAACACAATGGCCCACACAAAGGCATCCTAGAACTCTATTTCAGTTCCTTGCCATAGGGTAAGAACAAAACTTCCTAAGGATATTGCATCTATTTCTATCTCTAAGATTGACCTCGATTGTAATTTCTATGAAAACTTCATAGCAGTTGGGTGATTTGGAAATTGTATAAATCCAAAACACTAATTAGGTCTTGGATCAAGGAAGTGTGGGAATCACATTATTGACACTCTCATAATATTCGTATCTTAGCTATAGGTATTTTCATTTTTCCTACTTGAGAAATCATAGTATGTTGTCATTATCAACTAGTTGCAAAACATATGTCCTATTCAAATATTGGTGTTGTGTTTGTTTTGGCTTGTATTGATAGTTTTTTCAATTTAATTGTGTACCCAACTCTATATTGTTGGGTGGTTGAGTTCTTTTACATTCACATGCATTTTATCCCTTCCTATATTGTATTTTTCCAAGTTAATAAGTGGCTTTATTTATCATTGATTTCCCCATAAATTCACTTACTTTCATTTTTGATGTGAAATTTTGAATCACAACGTCTGTGGATATCTTCTCATAGCTATGATGAACCCATTTGGTACCCTATCCATCCAAGTTCTTGAAGCTCAAAGTCAACCAATTGCTCAAGCCACCTTTAATATTTGTAAAGAGTGGCTTGATATGATTCATGAGAATTGTAAAAGAAATGATTGCAAATTAAAATGTTTGTCCTAGTGATTTAAATTCCAAATTCAATTGTTGAAAGCTTGAGAAGTATTGAAAAGAGACCAAAGGTTTGTATTCTAAAAATCTAGTTTGTTTTTTTGGCCATGAAATTATATATATCTTATTATCGTTGCCATTCCTGCTTACAATTAGTTGAAAATCCATGTTCTATTGCACCACACATTACAAATTAGTGAATCCAATGGAATAACAATTGGTGAATATATTTTTCATGTGGAATATTAAATCATGTAATGAGCTTGAAATTATTTTGGCTCAAAGTATCCTTTTAAAAAAATGGGAAACTACTCCACACATCCTAAAACAAAGGATGGAAGATGACCTTCAATGATCAAATATCACGTGAAAGTCCTAGGGAACTTTGACAACATTTATATCCCTACTCATAGTTGCTTTGCCAAAAGACTCATATTTGAATGTTGTAAGTTGTCAATAGTGTTCACGAACTCTCCCATGTTGCAGAAAACTAAACCTATTGTGTTGAGATAGTTGGAAACCAATAAAACACATGTAATTCATAGAAAAATCACATTGTGCTTGGGTGATTTATTGATTACATAGTTGTAAATTCCATGATATTCATTAATAGAGAAACCATTCGATTTTCATTGTTGCAACTAATATATTACCCATATTATGGTAAAATTCCTCTTCCTTTCTCCATTCCTTAAGGAATAACACTATGCCACTGATATTATTGCTCATAGATTCTGAATTTGTCATAATACCTTTATATTTTTTCTTACATTAATAATTCCTTATTCCATTAGATCAACTAGCTCAATTGTTCTATGTAGATTGAGTTCTTTAACCTTACATGTAATGCCACTTTTTTCTCATTTAGCATATATATATATATATATATAACTATCATGACAACCTATCTTATTTAGTTTATGTCCCATAAAAAACTTTTCCAAATTTAATATGTTAACTCAACCTTAAGGAATTCATTAGGGATGATATTATTTGAGAAAATGTATGATATATCAATTCACATGACACTTTATTTTGATACAAAAGCCCATATCACAATATCCATGGCCAAGTCATGCCCACACACAGTTTCAAACAACCAGACTCCTCGTTCTCAAGCGCAACTAGCAACTCAAGCCACCAAGAATCTAGTTTCATTTATAATATTAATACCTAATAATAATAATGTAGGCATAGTAACTTTAGATAATTTATTTAAAAAACTATGGTGTTATGATATTTAGCTTGGAACCAAGTTATTGCATTGTAATTTTTAACCCTTTATATATTTTATATAGTTTTAAAGTATCTTTGTATAGTTAGGAGCTTGTCTTTTCTACATGTAGAGAAATAGATTACCAACCCAAGACCGAAAGAGATTTTGGTAGCACGTCAACATAAATTTAGGAATATCAAGTCATAATTGGGCTAGATCAAATGCCTTGTGGCAACTGAGACAAACTGTAAAAAAAATACACCATAAAAAAATTAATAATAAAAAATAAAAATAAATAAAAATAAAAATTGTTATAAGCATTCCATCAGATTGTCCCTCAATAAAAAGAGCTCCAGAAACTTGAACCTGTGAATGTAAAAGTGTGGACATAGATGTAGACCATCAATATACAATGTGTGTGTGTGTGTGTGCAGAAAAATTGAAACTATAGACAATACAAGGGCTAAATCTAGAGATATTTTCCTATAGCAAGCTTTTAAAAAATAAATGATCCAAACTTGTATATAGTTGGAAAGCACTGTAAAAAAGAAGATAACTAGCGGGGGGAGAGAAATTAGTAGTGGTATTAAAAACAGTCAGACGGTCCACCATTGACCAAGTCATGCCACATTATCAAAAGTAGTTTTCACAAAATGACAAATGCGGACCTCCCTGCCTTTGCTAAAATTCGAATGAGAAGGAAACTCTACTATTCAACAGTGGTCATGACTGATATGTTCACAAGACATCACATTTCTTGAATTATGTGCCCTTTGGATTATTCCATTAGGTCCCAAAACAGAAAGAGCTTTGTAAAAATACAAAACATGTAAAGGATGAATTTGTGTATATATTATTAACTCAAACATATGACCAACATTGAACATTTTATACAGAGTCATATTGGCTTCAAGAAAACAAAAACTAAAGTGCCTTAACATATTGTTAGCAATATTATTTCCAACCAATCAATGAATTGATACCATGCATATAAACATACTTATATTAGTTTAGGTTATCTGATTTAGTGCACCCAATGCAATTTAACTTTTTCTATTTAAAGGGTCAATTTGTACATATATTGATTCCTATACCTTTTTTTTTCCTAAGGAAAAATCGTAACTTTCATTAATAAGAAGAAAATTACATGTTGTAGATGCTTTGAGAAGCATATGCAAAAGTGGTGGCCATGCCACAGTAAAAAATATATAAATTCTGATATAATACATCTGACTGGACATATATACATGTAAATGAGTCATATCAAAAATTACTGGTAAATATAAAGGAACTATTAAAATGCAAAAGAACACGAAAATCAGGGAATTTTTGCGCCCTATGACGGTACATCATCATAAGGTCTGTGAAAATACTGATAATACTAATGATCATTCTTCTCTTGGATCACCCAATGATCCCTTTCCTAGTGTGCAACCTCCTTGGAAAGTGAATCGGAAAGTTGATTCCTCTCCCCGTAAATATGGTGACAAGATATAAAATCAAAATATTATTTCAGAAGAACTACCTCATCCAAAATATTCCGGAGTGTGTGCACGTGAAAAATAGCTTGTTGGTTGAGCCAATCTATTATAAGCTTTGGTTCACCAAAAATCTGAATTTGATCGCATCCTTTAGCTAAAGAAAATGAGAGGAGGTATCTAAGGCACGATAGTTCAGCGAAATTGTTGGTGCCTTTGCCAAGTCCGATTTTTAATTTGAAGGAATGGTCCTCATGTAAAAACAGGACCGCACCCCCACCACATCCAATTGTTGAGTTGATCCATCAAAATATGCCCAGGGGAGATATTTGTCAATAACTTCTGAAATAATATTTCTGGGGGGAGGGAGATCTTTGTCATCTGGAATCATGTGGTATAAATAGATGATATGTGTAGATATGATGGACCAGTTTGGGGAAAAACCTTGGAAGATGAGTCTGTTACGAGCAATCCAAATGCCCCAACAGACAAGGAAAGGGAGATTACGAAGCTTGCAGGGTTGTGTAATGTGCCACCAAGAGTCCTAGGCATGTGAAATAGATGGGTCATTCCAATCCAAATTGAGATTAAGATTATTTTTCAATAGAGTTCAAAGGGCTGATGATGCAGGGAAATGGAGAAAAAGGTGATTAACATCCTCAATTTCACTCTTGAAAAGAGAACACCAAGAGGGACCAAGGAGGGATTTCTTTTGTAGATTGACTCTGGAAGGGATCTTGTCTGTAAGAATACACCACACAGATAATATAGCCTTTGGGGGACATTTCAATTTCCATAACGGATGCCACTACCATAGAAACTCCTGTGGGTGATGATCAACAAAAATAATTGGATAGTAATTCTTCGGTGTATACTTTCTATGTTTTGAGGCTTCCAAAATGATATTATCATCTTTTTCCATCATCCTAACATGGGATTCTTACAATGCATCGATATAATGTGACCATTCCAGTTGCCAAGGAGGACCGATGTGTAGATCTTGAAATGTTTTCCAAGCCTAAGAGAATATGGTTGTATTGATAGGGTCAGCAACATGATCAAGTGTAGAATAACCCACATCGTCCAAATATTGTATAAGTTCCGAAAGTAGATGGTAACTATCGCAACCTGACCAAGGATCACTTCCAATTCGAACTTGTCTATCCAATCCAATTTTCCAAGCTAAACCGACATGACATGATCAATAGAGTTTAATATGGCTCTCCAAATGGATGATATATTGTTCATGTTCTAGTGCTCACTTCTAATCCAATCAATTAGGCTTGTTGGGTTGATGTATTTTTGTATAACTACCTTTGTCCATAAGTTATCAGCAATTAGAATCTTCCAACCCAGTTTAGTAGCTAATTATTTGGAGAAAGAAGGTAAATCTTTTATGCCCCAGCCCCCCCATTTTTTTGGTAAATAAATAAGGTCCCATCTGGTCTATGAAAAAGTGTGGCCATCATTTGAACCTTTCCAAAGACGTTTGCTGCAATTTTTTTGAATTCTAGAAAGTATACCTTTGGGAATCCATGCGAGAGACATCCAGTATATAGGAATCACTTCTAATACAGATTTAATAAGAACAAGGCACCCAACACGTGAGAGCCAATGGTGGTACCAAATATTGAGTTCTTTCAATTTTGGCAATCAACGAGGTCCAATAAGAAACTTTATAGTTGGAGGGTTTAATTCTAAAGCCAAGATACTTAATGCCCTCATCAAAACCGAGAGAGATGAAAGGAAACCTTTGGAGATAAAAATAAATTTCAAGTGTTGTACATCCCAGAGATGAAAAAGTATATTTAGAGTGGTTGCAAGACATACCTGTGGCTTTGCAGAATAATTTGATTGTTTTATTAAAGACAGAAGAGTCACTGATGGAGCCATTCAGAAATATGAGAACATCGTCCACAAACAGAAGGTGGGTGAGAATACAATTTCTAGTGATCTTAATACATTTTAAGCTTCCATGGTATCTTTCATCCGATAGGAGTCTATTTAGTCCTTCCATAACCAGAAGGAATAATAGAGCAGATAAAGGGAAACCTTGATGGAGGGCTCGTTCAGCATGGAAAAAGTTGGATTCAACACCATTAATGAGAACACTGAAAGAGATTGAAGTGATACAACTCATGATCCAATTGATTACAAGGATTGGAAATCCAAAGTGTGTAAGAAGAATTCTCAAATATAGCCAGTTGATCTGGTCAAAATACTTTTCTAAGTCAATTTTAAGAATCATGCCTTTGATACGCTTAGTATGCATGGAGTGAAGGCCTTCCCGTGAAATACAAATGGCATCATAGATCTGTCTGTTGTCCAAGAAAGTGAATTGTCCCTGGGAGATATTATTAGAAAGGATGGACTTAAGCCGATTGGAAATGATCCTTGCAATGATCTTATAGATGCAGTTGCAGAGGGAGATGGGACGAAAGTCATTAAATGAGGAAGGATTGTTAGATTTTTGAATGAGGGCAATGAAATTAGAGTTGAAGGCATAATACATATGCTTAGATGTTATGTATTCTTCAACCACACAGACAAGTTCTTGTCCCCATAATTCAAAGAATGATAGATATAATTTGACATACCAACCATCCGGACCCAGGCACTTGTCATTTTTTAACCATTTAAGAACCGCTTATAATTCTTCCATGGAAATAGGAAAAATAAGTTCCTCTGCTAATTCATCATCCACAAACCTGGGGAAGAGTCCAGCAATTTTGATAATTTCAGCCAGAGAGGCTTCATGAGGTGCTCTATATAGACGAATGAACTATGTAATAACCAAAGAGGCCAACTGATTAAAATATGAGACAGGTTGTCCATCCTCATTATTCAGATCCCAAAGAGTGTTGATGGCCTTGCATCCCCTAGAAAATTGTTGATAGAATTTGATATTGTCGTATCCTGCTAGTGACCAGGTAGATCTGCTCTTGAACTTCCATGTCGATTCCATGTCCTTAAGAATTTGAAATCTATCACCTACCAATTTGATGACATGATCCTTTGATGCAACGGAAGAGAAACCACCATTGTTAGGGTCCTCAAGTCGGGAAAGTTCCTCTTCAATATGCTTTAATTCACGGTCATCATGTGCTCGTTTAGCCTATTCCCATTCAATATATATCTTTTTGGTGTAAAGAAGCTTGCTAGAAAAGGATGAGGTGACAGATTGTTCAGGTGGTATTGGTGCAGTCATCCAAGTATCATTGACTAATTTGATATATGATTAATCATGGAGCTAGGTCAAGTTGAACTTGAATGGGGCAAGAGGTTTTTGGGAGATACTTGATATTTCAAGATAAATCGAGGAATGATAAAAAATACCCCCATATCCAACCCATTTCCTGTATGAAGCCAATCTATTCAGTAACCCTTCCTTGATGAGAAAACGATCCAGCCTCCTGGCAAGAATTTCTTCACTGGTTTTCCTAGTGCGCCAGGTAGGTTGTAAACGAGGCATCAGAATGTCAATCAAGTGAAATTGATCTAAATATGAGCCAAAGAGATCCAAGACATGATCTAGTTGTGCATGTGAGCCCCAGGATTCAACAAGTCCAAAAGAAAAGTTAATATCACCCCCCAAAATAATATTGTCGGATTGCATAAAATAAGAGTTCAGGAGAGAGTTCCATAAATATTGTCTATTATGGCAAGGTCCATAGATGTTTACCAGTCTAAACTCGACCCTGAGTTGTTCAGAGAATAATTCCACCACCAGAATTCCATCCCTACTATTATCACTCATAAAATGTGAAACATTATTTGACATGGTCATAAAGTTCACTCCTCAAAAGGATAAGGTCTCCTTAACCCTTTCTCCAAATTGGTATAGGGAAATTTTAATTTTTACATGTTTAACTTATCCTAAGGTTCAAACTCACCTCCATTTAGGTCATGTCATGTCTCATCAGTCATCACTAGGTGTTAGATTTCATTTCCCAAGTGTTCAAATTCAAAAAGGACACTTAAGCTACTTTTACCTCCTTTCGTAGAATTTTACGCTGTGAAACAACAGTTTTTGCTATGAAACTGCCAGAAAATTAACTAACTACGCTACGATTTTTTTTTTTCCTATCTGTCTTGTCAAACCTAAGGCGAAGTGTCAATTCATCATTGAAGGAGTTAGGGTGGATGTCATTCAAGTCTGTTAGTTTGAATTCAAGTTACAAAGGTCATGTCTGAGGTCATGATTACCGTTTTTAGCATGCATGTTGTTAGCAACCTATAAATATAGGATTCATAATTTTGACTTGAATGATGGTGATTTTGTAAATCTATTCATACTTTTCCTTCTGTAAGTTGTATTCGCATATTTTGTCAAAAAAAAAAAATTCAAAAAAATCAAAAAATCAAAAAGAGGGTAAAAAGTCCTAAAAGAACAATCAAATGACTTAGAAAAAATAAAAAACCCCAAAATAAAAATGAATAAAACATGAAATTGTGCAAGCATAAATGCCACTAATTTTACCTTTTGACTATGGAAAAGTGTCAATAAATGCCATAGTCCATGATAAGTTAAACAATTTAATCTTGACTTATCATGTGTCAGTTTTACTTGTTGTAGATAGAGAATAAAGAATTTTCATACAGTTTAATCATGACAATTTAGTAGTTAGGTAGAGAAATAAAGTGAATCCAACAGTTTAATCTTGATTCATGGATGAAATAAGTGTAGAATTAGAAATTTTTATTTGCTTTAAGAAAGAATAAATGCTGTAAAGGTTGCTAGCTCAAATGCACCTTACTAAAAAGGAAGAAAAAATGTTAGCATGGTAAGTTGGGTAGGTAGAAGAAGGTGAGAAGCATCAATGTAAATATCATTCACCAGGGTTGCAAAATAACTAACTGCCCCTTCCCATAGCCATTAAGCATTCTAAGCTATCAGTCAGAAAGGCTCAAGACATTTCCTTGACTTTTGTTGAGACTGGACCCAAGGCTCTATGGCTAATTAGCGGAAAGTGTTAAATGTCTATATTAATCCCTAAAATTACATCATTCCCCATTTCATGCATTCATTCCCCTGAATAATCCTAAGTAAAACCTAATTTTTACTTAAAGATACTATAATTCCCATTTGACTAATTTCCTTCATCACATGAGAACATTAAACCCTTGGAATTACATTATATCATAAGTTAAAGTGATGAGATTAATATGATGCAAATTGTCTTTTAAACTTCACTTTATTTGGTTATGTTTATGTATTTTGAGTATACCTTGTCCCATTTTCATATTAACTTTGAATTATATATTAACTCCTTATAGAAATAACCTTTTCCTATATTATATAACTCCCTTCATATAATAGCCCCAAAAACCCATGTATTATAACTTTAGCCCAAGTTATTAATTCCCACATGCATAAATAAAAACCCACATTATACCCCCCTTTTGGCTAAATATATCTTTATATAAATACCCCGCCCCCTATGGTAGTTAAATCACTTTGATTTAAATACTATATAATAAAAATATGCAAAAAACCCTTAAACATGTTTAAATATATGTTTAAAACAAAAAATATTGAAAACCCGAAGTTTCGTTCAAACGAAGCTTCATAACTCTGTCCCTTGTTTATTTTCATTCCCTATTCCCTTAACCTAAGGTTAAAAATATAACCAAACCTTTTCCCGATACACATCCCATACCCCAATTATTAACCTTGGTTAAATCCCTTTTTAATACCCCTCCCGATCAATTTTTCATTGGAAAAGTCTGATTTGTATATAAAACTCAATAAAATCCTTTTTCCCATCGGGCTCAATTCTAACCCTTCGATCTTCAAAACTCATTTAATCCAACAGTTCCAAACAAACGCAATAAATCTATTTCATTCCCATCCTCCCCCATCGCGTTGAGTGCTAGCCGTTCGATTATCATCAGTCCATTAATCCGATGGCCCAAAATGAACCCGATGAAGCCTTTTCCCTGCACCTTTTATTTTAATCGTGACCCTTTGCTTTCGAAAGCTAGATCCGATGGCCAATATCCTATATCACGCAACTTAAGTGCTCGATCAATGTTTTGTAAAATCTGCGGGATATGGGTTGTTTTCCCAAACCACCCTGTGTTGACATGTCATAATATGATTGAATCACGTTCAAAAAGTGAATTACCATTTACCACTTCAGAGCCGCGCGATAAACCGCCAGCCAAATACAAAACCGCTCCCGCCCTACCTGCAATTAATGCATTTAAACTATGATTCGACCTTTGGTTTAATGTATTAAAACCTATGGTTTTCATTGAATTTTCACCTATTCGCGCCTGGTAAGCCTGTGAAAACCTTCGCGGAGCCTTTTTTCGCCATTTTCCAACTTACCAGTGAACCAGTGACCATTTAAAAGACCATTCTTCTCTGTAATTTACTCATAGAGAGTCGCCATAAACTCTGATAGCCCAATTCAGCAGAATTGAAGACTGTAAGCGCAACTGCAACCTTAATTGACCGCAATTATACCTTTAAAGGTATTTTTCATCAATCTTATCGATAAAAACTTCAATTTCAAAGGAAAATCATTATTTTATCAGCCATTTCCTTTAATCAGCTGAATTATCCATACAGAGAATTCAAAAAATATCCAAAGTACAGGGGAAACCCTATCAAATTTTCCCCAGAATCCCTCCTTTTGGTTTTAGCAAGTTTTACCCACTCCCTGATCATTTTTCACTGCATCAAAGCCTTCTTCTGAGCATTAAAAATCCTTTTTATCATCCAGAATTCTGCTTAGAGTCCTATTTTACTAGAAAAATCATTCAAAAAACCTCTTATTTCCAAAAGAGAACTTAGCAAACAATTTAAGCTTGCTTTGTTCAGCTAAAAAATGACGAAGAAACAAGTAACCCCGAAATCTGGAGGCCCAAAACCTCAGAAGAAAGCCTCTGCAAAAATCCCTCAGCTTGAGCCTTCTAAAATTGATAAACCCACCCTGCACTCACTGCTGAGTCCACTGAAGTTGTTAGGCCTGTCCAACCTCCAGTTAATTCACTAGAAAATAGTGCTCTTGTTGATCTTGATTACAGAATTTTTAACCCTTCAGTTGAGTCCAATCTACTGGATGTCTATAACTGGTGTTTTGGCAAGTCTGTAGAGAAAAATGATAAGGATATACTTGTATGGGATTCCAATCTGCCAAAGTATATTGTCCCTCTTATTCATTCAGTCCCTAATTTTGTCAGATTGTGTCAATCTTATTATCTTCTAGACTAGAGATGTATTGTCAATAAAGATAGGGAGGTCATATTTTATATCAATGCAGAATCCATAAACTCTATGCTGCAACTAAACCATGACCCCAATACTTCTTCATTGTCAATAGAGGATTTAACTCAGCTTTACCTAGACTTGGATTTTTCTTCCAAATTCAAAATCTTCCAAACTTTTTGGCCTACACATGTCAATGCCCCTAAAGTTAATCCTCCATTTGATACCTTTGACTTCCTAAGTGAAACAAGGTGGATTGTCTCCATGCTATCATTTATACTGGGATATAACAGTGATGAATTCACTGCTGTTGCTATCTTGGGTTTTCTATCTACTTTCAATCCTGGCCAACCTCCATCCATTGTATACAGCTTTGCCAAGTTTATTGCAGAAAATATGCACTACCAATTGTCTAGATTTCCAGAAGAAGGAGTCTTTAGATAAACTTCATATCTACTTCATCGCTTTTTGTATTATCAAGCAGACAAATTTCCCATTGAATTTCAGAAGCTAGATCCAGAAGGGAATGTACTTTCAGTTGTATTTTGGTCATCAATTTTGAGGAAATGGAACAGGGAATACACCTATGCTGACTTCAATGACTTGTTTATAGTACCTACTATGAATTTTTTGAATAAGGAACAAACCCCTAGAATTAATGAAGAAACTAAGAGGATCTTACAACTATCTGAGATCTGTAAAACAGGGGATTGGTACTTGTATAAGAACTACACAGAGATCAGAGTATATGATGCACTCTTGGCCCCATATAAATTTCCTAGATTTGTGATTACAAGGATTTTTGCTCTAGAATATTTGAGGAAAATTTTGAATGCAGATGAAGTCAATTTTATGGCCTCCAGAAAAAAGACTCAGTTTAAACTCAAAAATCAAGTTGGGCCATTCATTGTTAATAACAGAGAAGCAGAAAATGAGATTAATGTCAAGTTGAAAGAATAGAAATTACCATACAGCTTTATGTGGAATTATGATCCTCAGGGTGTTTTAAGTCAAATCAGGTTGAAGTGCAAATTGTCTGCTTTCTTGCATGATCCCAAGCCTCAAATTGAAAAATATGCCAATAAAATTGAGTGGGAGGCAAATACTTTTTTTGATGATGACTCATAGGGAATGCAGGGAAACAATGGAAAGGATAAATAGGTAGATCAAGCACAGGTTGTTACATTCAACAAAGAAGATGAAATTTTTCATAAAAGAAGCATAAAGGAAGATAGTTTCATAGCTGAAACTATTCTAGACAAAAGATTCAGGATTCCATACAGTAAGAAGAGTAAATTGACTGATGAAGAAAGGGACAAAACAATTAATGTTGATGATAACAATGGCCATCAAACTGATGATGAGGCCACTTTAATTGTAAATGAAACACTAAAGGAGCTTCAGAATGTCCAATTTGAAGCACAAGAGAAAGACATTGTTATGGTTGATAAAAAAACAAATTTTGATATTCCCTCTTCTTCCAAAGAACCTGACAACACAAAGTCAAATATTCAAATCAAGTTCAGACAAATCAGAGAAAAAAAATGAAGAAATCAAAAGTGAAGTATATTCCAAGTTCCTTAAAGAAAATCCTGGGAATAAATATAGACTCCTCTCAGCTTTTGATTACTCTTTAAACAAATTGGTAATCTCATTTCTGAAGCCTACAGTGGCTGATCCAAAAAAAATTACAGACTACTCAAAGAAAGACAGTTAGCAAGCCAAAGAAAGGAAAAGAGAAAGTAATGGAAAAAACAGAGTTTGAACTCCTTGAAGAATAGTTGAAGTTGGCTAATCATGAAATAGTTGTCATGAAGAAGGAGGAAAGGAAACACAATATCCAGAAGATTCAATTTGAAAAGATGAAAGAGGTTTGGGAAGAACAGGTTGACACTGTATCAAAGACCCTAAACAACACAGAATTTAATCAAATGGACTATGCCATTGAGGAAAGAGGTCAATCATGTTAGAAGAATGAAGTTGCATTTAAAATATACCAACAGAAAGTTGAAGTATCAAGTTAAATACCTCTAGGAATAGCTAGAACTAATCCATGAGGAGTTGGAGAAGAAAGGCCTAAAAATGACAGTAGTTGAGGAGCCAATAGCTCAACTCATCATCAATGAGGAAGAAACACCTCAAGACTCATAGTTTGAACTAGTTTATGTTTTAAAAGTTCAATGGCATGTTAGAAACA
Source organism: Pinus albicaulis (assembly GCA_034641835.2). Taxonomy (NCBI): domain Eukaryota; kingdom Viridiplantae; phylum Streptophyta; class Pinopsida; order Pinales; family Pinaceae; genus Pinus; species Pinus albicaulis. Next base: position 1,194,456,576 of record CM076584.1, on the reverse strand, counting down.
AAGATTTTACTCTTGGAAAGTATATTTTTGAAGCTAGACAAAAATCTATAAAAAACACAGTTTTCAACAGTTTCGTAGCGTTTCCTAGGCTTGAAACAAGAAAAACACGACGAAACTAGATGTAGCTTTCTTTTTGTATTAAAAACCACTTTGGGGAGATTCCAGGAGGATGAAATCACATGGAGGATGTATTAAGGCATGATGAAGACAATACAAAAGGAAAGAGACAGAAATTTTGATGGCAAAAGGCATTTTTTTAACGCTATGAAAGTACGCTACGAAACTGCCATACTTTCGTAGTGTGATGTTTTGAAGCTTTATGAGTAGGTTTTTGGGCGGTTTTGGACAGGTGGATACCTTCAAACGGTTAAATCACTATGTCAGCAGTCATCCAAGACTTGAAGACTATGAAATGAAGACAATTCATCAACTAAACCATTCATTGAAGATAAGGACCAGTTTTCCTTAAAAATAGGGTTTGTTTCTAGATTTGGAGGAGGCTAATTAAGATGTCATGTGGTGATGAGTCCCATCGCACCCTATTCAACCATGTGAAGAAATAGTTGTCAAAGATGTAACTATTTTAGGAGATAAGGTAGTTGATGTAATAATGAATAGTTTGAGTCCGATTAGGAAAATGACTATTTGTAGTGTAGCTGTCATTTTCTCGTTAAAGCATATTTTTTCTTGTTATGCAAGGTGTCATTAGGAAAAATTCAATGAAACTAGCCTAGAGGTAGATCATCTCTCATGTAAAAAGCCTATTTAAGAGTAGATATTCAAATTTTCCAAAGGTTGGAGATTTTTTGGAAATACTGCAGCTTTATGTAAATTGACTGTTTTCAGTAATACATAGGACTTTTACTTGACCAACCTGAGATGCTCATGGAGTTTTTAGTGTTTACTTGATCTTTACTTTCTATGTGTACGATTTCCAGTGGTTTTCATTTTAATACTCAGAATTCATATGTGTATGCTCTGACTTCCTTTATTAATGGATTAGCTATGTTATTTCATGTTTCATGTGTGATTTACCTCTGATAAAAACTCTTACCTACCTCAGCTTCCATGTCAAGTGAACCTGCCACTGAACTACTAAATGTGTTGACTCCATAAGCCCAATGAATTGCAGACTTGTACTCTTTTAATCCTACACACATCACAATCAAGTTATTTTCCAAGCAGAGTTAACCATTTAGATTCATCTTTATCAAATATCATTAACCCCTTTTGAGAGAGCCCTCTCAAACTGAATAGGCTAAGCTTCAATCACAAGTTGTTTTGAAACAGTTACATGAAGTTTTCTGATTAGCAGCCAATCAAGTGCAATTTTTTGATAACATTTTGGTGCATCTGACAGGAGCCTGAAGATTACACTTTCCCGAAATTTTGAAGCTGAACTTCTAAAGGTAGCAGGAGCTCAGAAAGTTGTTTGAGGCTGCATCTACCTTGGTGACTCCATTCAAAATTCATAAGTTAAAAGGTGGCGTAGAGAAGGAGATACATGAGGAGTAATGCTGACCCAAATCCACCTACCATTGTGGACAATCCAAACACCATCTCTAGAGGTAGTCAAGGCATTTCTGCAATATCAGGTACTCCCTTACATACAAAATCCTTGTCCTCTGAAGTTTTAAGAAGTCCTGAAGATAAAAGGTTTGATGATAAAATTCAGGAAGTCTTGTAAGGGTATGAAAGTGAAAAATAATTTACTAAAATTGCCTTAGACCTATATAGAAAAGGTATTGATACCTCAGCCTTAGTGACACAAAAAGATAAAGAAGAGTTTTGGGACGCAGTAAATTTAGAGTTACTGTTAGAGAAAGAGTCATTGGATAGGTTGAAGGAACTAGACCCATTTGAAATCTTTTTAAGAAGTAAAACTGGTGTTCCTCTTCCTGATTGGAGTTCAATTGTGACTGGACAACAAAGACCAAAAAACCTTCCTCCTAACAGTTACTCTTCCTCTACTACTGTTGTTGTCCATAAAACTACCATAGTCCCAGTCATCATGGTTGGAAATGTGCCACCTCCACTTGCTAGGTATGCTCCTTTTGTCCTTCCAGCTGTCTTAAATGCTCTTCCTAGGAAATATTCTGCTATAATCAAAACTTGGGGAAGTGATGAAGATATCACAACTGAAGAGCGTGTAGATTAGTTCAATGACTTTACAGACAGGGAGGAGGTTGACCATGAGGATTTCAAGATGAGATTCTTTTCTCAGAGCTTCACTAGTGAAGTTAGGAAGTGGTTCAAAGCCCTTAATCCTGGAAGCCTACATAATTGGAATGAATTTGAAGATAAATTCTTGAGGAAGTGGGGAAATCGAACTAGCCGTGTTCAAGCCCTCACTGAGTATAATAGTTTGAAGAGGGTTGTTGATGAAACTATTCAAAAAATTTCAAAGAGATTTAACAAAGTGTATGATTCCATCCCTGCCCATCTAAAGCCTCCTCCAGGAGCAGCTCAGCTGAGATATGATGAAGCTTTTGATTATGAATTTTATATACTGCTGAGAGAGAGAGAATCCCCTTGACTTGATGAAATGCAGAATGATGTAGTGAAGGTGGAGGTCAATATGATAGCAGCAAAAAGTCTAATATGGGTAAGACTAAGTTGAAAGAAGAAGATAAGCCTTCCACCTCTGATGAAAAATTTGATTCCATGATGAAGACAATGGAAAAACTGATGGATATACTTGCCCTTGGGAATGCCTTTTCTCCTCCTACACAACATGAACCTCAGTTTATAAATCCTCAATTTAGAAGACCTCAGAACTAGAAAAGGTCAAGGGAAAAAAGAAATCAACCACCTGACCCTCAAGTAAGGCCTCCTTTTCAGTAGAACTTAGTTGATGAAGAAGATCAGCCTGAAATACAAGAAGACTCAATTCATTGCTTAGATGAAAATATTTCAAGGATGTTTTTAACTAAGGAGGAACATGATGAATGTAATATTCCAAAAATTTAGCCTTCAAATAAATGGAATATTATAGTTTGTTTTATCACTAGGTAGGTGAATAAGTGGGCAGGGAGGCCCATAAATCTCCTTATACGGAATAAAAACACTCCTAATGTGAAAGGAGGAAGAATAAGTAGCTAGATTAAGCACCTTTGGGTGTGAATTGGAGGGGATACATGTTGAATAGGTCAACTTTGACCAAATCAATAGCATTGTCATGGAGGAGTGGCATTTATGATGAGACAACACAGTTTTAGTGGAGGACAACTTGCATGAGCTTAGTGGCACTTATGGATGGGACCCAATGTGAGAAGGCTCACACACTATATATGGAGGGGATGGCAGCCATTTTTATTCATGTTTGAGATTATTATTTGATATTGGTCTATTTAGACTTTGCATCCTTTAGCTGTTTAGTGGGGTTTGTTGTGTTGTTTAGCACAAGGGTGTTCCTGATTAGGAATCCCTACCTCATACTCAGGGAAGTAGAGGTTCATTGGACTGAATTTCCTCATTCTGGCATTCTGGCCAAGCTACCTCCTTCAGCTACAACGCAGTTTCTGTTTAGAGTTGGGTTGTGTTGCAGGGTGCAGCAAAGGAGGATCACATAAAGCCAATTTCGGGCTTGTTTTTCAGTGGAGAGGTAGCCTATCCATTGGAGGATCATCAAAGAGGGATCTTGGGCATATATTTTTTGCATTAGGCCAACCATATACCATCCCTCACATCATAGTTTCAGTCTAGATCTGCATTATTTTTAGTGGCAGTGGCTAAGAGGGTTTATTGAGCTCATCAGGAGGGTCTATTTCTGAATAGAGGGATCATCCTTCTATTGAGAAATACCATTGGAGAAGGACATTATCATTTCAAATCTTTCATAGCCTCAATCTATTTAGTTCCAGTTTGCAGTGACATATCAACCCTAGGGTTATTTGTCACATTGTTTTTTTTCTTGGTATTTATAGCAATCTTTTTAGGTTGGCTAGAAATCATGTATTAGAGCCCACATCTTCCTTTCTGGGCATTTATTTTGTATCTATCAGCCATATTACATTCATGTATCTTTACAGCAGTAGCTACACTAATATAGACAATGTTTTCACTGCTTTCCGACATTCTATACAATAGCAGCAACTCATGTGCTTATTGATATGATCATGGGAGACTTGTTCTTATTACTTGAGTGGCTTGACCCTAAAGATATTTTTGTATATTGTTGCTGATATCTGAATAAAATGATGGCTGCATATTGATCCCTCTTATGATATGTTCATAGTTGCTGTGTTTTACATTATTATGTCTTGTATTGCTGTTATTTCCATTTTGGAATATTACAGTGGTATCAGAGCATAATCTTGGCTCAACCTGTGCATTCAGCCAATATGTCACCATAAGAAGAAACTTATCACAAGAAGAGGAGATGTACAGAAGAAAAAAATACATGAATCCATTAGATGAAGGAAGGAAGAGAGGCTATCAAAGATTCTTTTTCAAACTATGCAGAGCATTCATGAAGATATCAAGAAGATGAGAAGGGAGATGTGCAAGGAATCTCCAAAGGGGTTTGAATATGAAGCAAGCCCTAGATTTTTGCATGATGGGTGTGAGCATGAAACCACACATTATGATTCACAGCGTAGCCTTGTGCCTTACTGTAAGAGAGATGAAGGGTGAATATGTGCCAAAGAAGGAGACTCTTGGTGATTATTTGCAAGAGTATGAATCTCAATCTAAGAGGTTCAAAGATCACCTTAACTTCCAAGGGTTTTGAAAAATCAAGGAGGGAAGAAGCACAAAGAGAAAGTAGCATGATGTGGGTAGATTCTTTCTATTTTGATGGTTCACCTAAATGTTCATCTAGAGCTTGGGTGGAGGAGCTAGACACCTATTTGCAACAACACCAAATTTCAGAGAATGAAGCCCTCAAAATAGCAACGCTACATTTTGAAGGTAAGGCTTATGCTTGGTGGTTGTTTGAATATTTTTCATTAAAAAATGCAAATACATCTACTTATGAAAATTTCACTAGGAGAATAGTGGAAAGGTTTGATGAAAAACATTCTGAAACACCTTTGGTGGAGCTAAACAAACAAAACCTTTGCATGGGTTGGATGGATCTATAAACCCAACTCCACTTCAGAAAACTATTTAAGAGGCTAACATCTTTCATAATACCTTGCTAGAGGCAAGATCTGTATCTCATACTCCTGGAAGAGAGGGCATGGAGATCCCTTTTTCAAAAGAGGATCCTCTTATTGAAAAGTTGCCCATTCATATTGAAGAGGAAGAGAAGGCTGGAGGCAACAACGGTGTCATACCCAGAGCACATCTAGAACCTCATGTAGAGGAATATGGAGCAATTTCTCCCACAAGAGGAATTCCTATATGTTCACAAGGATTTCCAAAGGATTTCATATGTGGAGATCAAGGCACAATCCATGATCAACATGTGCCATTATTGATAGATTGTGAAACCTTGCAGAAGAAAGGAGAAGGTAGGGAGGATGGCCAACATCATATGATGGAGAGCACACACCCCTATCTATTTCAGAAGTTTGATGCATAGAAGAGGTAGATTGATTTGCGCAGTGACGGCAAGGAAAATGTTGTCCATTCATATATGAAATCTACTCTTGATATTGATGTCTCATTGCATGGAGGCATTCCACCTGGGAGACCACCAGATCAGGAGATTATGAGAGATGCTTCAAATTTTTTTGCACCACTCATTTATCCCAGAGGGGTGAGGACCTTGGGAGGACTTGACACAATGCTGAGAGCCTTGGGTAGACTCAAGGAGGAGGGAGACATCCTCCCATTTTCAGCATTACCCACTCTCACTACATATTTTGCGCTGATAGAAGTTGTTGCAGTGATGGAGGATGGCACCACCATGGTGCAAGGAGACCACTCCATGGATTTGGAGAAATAGAGGGTACTTCCCTTGAGGAAGGAATCCTCCATATATTGGAGTAGATGGAGGCCACTCATGCTTACATTGGCCAATATCAGGAGGTTCTTTTTGGATGGTAGCTTCTCATCGAAGGCCAACTTCCAAAGGCCACCACTTATACTTGAGCATGAGCAGCTGCATGATGGGCATGGAAGCACTATGGAGGATGAATTTGGCATGAGGGATGTCACGGGAAAAGAAAAAAACATGTAGGGAGCTTCACATTTTAGATCTTCAACGATGTCTCTTAGGAGGATTGATCCATATTGGAGGTCTCAACTTTTGGTAGAGTACTCCAAGGATCTTGGTGCTTGCATGATTCTGGATGACCTGGAGGGAGATGATAGATACATGGTGGATGATGGGTTCATCTATTCTTATGGTATATTCTTCTTGAATAGAGCTTCTGAGCTCAAGGAGAAGTTGTTTCATGCAAGACATGTGGAATTTATTTCCATGCACTTTGATGCATATCATTCCTTGATGGAGGAGTTCACTTGGGAGGGCCTCCAGCAAGATGTATATCAGCTGGAGAGATGCATAGCCCAGATTATGATGGAGAGGTTGTCACAAACACTTCCCTACTCATTGAGAGTGAGGGAGAACTTTCAGTTAATCCATTTCAACTCAATGACCAAAGTACATAGTAGAGGATGTACATTTATGCATTATGATTTGTACTTATTTACTTTTTGTGAGCGGCATATTGTACCAAGGAGGATCATTCCTTTTTGTATATTGTATTGTGATGTACTTGAGGCCATTTGCAGCATTGATTTTGGCCATTCTATTGGTGGTTTGTGGGAGATGCCACATGATTCTTGGTGTGCACCATTGGAACCAAATTTTACTCTTATGATCCCATCTTGTAGGATGATTGTGGCAGAAAAAAGTGGATGAAAAGACACTTGATATAATTTTTTTTGAGGCAGGCGGGGGATGCATTGCGCTGGTTCCACATGTGGGACTATGATCCACCTCCTGGTTGTCATATGGCAACTTGTTTTTTTTTTTTTGCTTCCATATATTGATGATGTTATTATTCTTATGGGAAGCTCTGTTGGGAGGATGGCACAAGAGTTGGAGGTGCCCATTGGGAGTATGATTTTCCATACTTCATATGTTGCATGTTTTAGGAGAAACAATGGGCAAGCCATGATTACCTCACTACATCTCTTGTCTTCATGTGGGAGGAGCCATTTGAAGAACTTGAGTTCTTGGGAGAGGCACTTCATGAATGTTTTGATTGGTGGGGAAACTTGGGAAATTATTGGAGACCATAATATTTCAGCCCAAGATCAGAAAAAACCCCATAAATATCATAAATGGAGAGAGAAACAACATGGGTGGAAAAATCTAATCTCTCCATACAGCCCCAATACATTGCATGAACTGGGGGTTGAGGATTTCTTTGATGAGATACCTAGGATGGCTCATTTCATTTGGATGATAGCATGGATATGGGAGTCTCTTATTGAGATGGAGATCCCCAATTCTCATAATATCACTTACCTTGAGGAGGCCATTGGATATCAAGAAGGTTTCCACTTACACCTTCCACTTTCTCATGATCTGAGTCGTTTGGTTTTGCATAATTCAGAGAAACCATTGGGGGGAAGATTTATTGCAGATTATTTTGAGCAGTGGTGGGGACTATTTGATGAGGAGGCTACAAGAGGAGAGAGGGAGAATTTTTCCATATACTTGCAGTTGCTTGAGGAAAAACAACATTTTGGAGGGGAGGACTGTAATATTCCAAAAATTTAGCCTTTCGCTAAATGGAATACTATAGTTTGTTTTATCACTAGGTAGGTGAATAAGTGGGTAGGGAGGCCCATAAATCTCCTTAGAAGGAATAAACACACTCCTAATGTGAAAGGAGGAAGAAGAAGCAGCTAGATTAAGCACCTTTGGGTGTGAATTGGAGGGGATACATGTTGAATAGGTCAACTTTGACCAAATCAACAACACTGTCATGGAGGAGTGGCATTTATGATGAAACATCGCACTTTTAGTGGAGGACAACTTGCATGAGCTTAGTGGAAATTATGAGTGGGACCCAATATGAGAAGGCTCACACACTATATATGGAGGGGATGGTAGCCATTTTTATTCATGTTTGAGATTATTATTTGATATTGGTCTGTTTAGACTTTTCATCCTTTAGCTGTTTAGCGGGGTTTGTTGTGATGTTTAGCACAGGGTTGTTCCTGATCGGGAATCCCTACCTTATCCTTAGGGAAGGAGAGGTTCATTGGACTGAATTTCCTCATTCTAGCATTCTAGCCAAGCTACCTCCTTCAGCTGCAGCGCAGTTTCTTTTTAGAGCTTGGTTGTGTTGTAGGGTGCAGCAAAGGAGGACCACATAGAGCCAATTCTGGGCTTCTTTTTCAGTGGAGAGGTAGTTATCCATTGGAGGATAAAAAAAGAGGGATCCTAGGCATATTTACATATTTTTGGCATCAGGCCAACCATATACCATCCCTCACAGCGTAGTTTCAATCCAGATCTGCGTTATTTTTAGTGGCAGTGGCTGAGACGGTTCATTGAGCTCATCAAGAGGGTCTATTTCTGAATAGAGGGATCAACCTTCTATTGAGAAATACCATTGGAGGAGGAAATTATCATTTTAGATATGTCATAGCCTCATTCTCTTCAGTTCCAGTTTGCAGTGACATATCAACCACAGGGTTATTTGTCACATTGTATATTTTCTTGGTATTTCTAGCAATATTTTATGGATTGGCTAGAAATAATGTATTAGAGCCCACATCTTCCTTTCTAGGAATTTATTTTGTATCTACCATCCATATTACATTCATGTGTGTTTACATCAGCAGCTATACTGATATAGACAATGCTGTCACTAATTTCTAGCATTCTATATAGTAGCAGCAACTCATGTGCTTATTAATATGATCATGGGAGACGTGTTCTTATTGCTTGAGTAGCTTGACCCTCAAGATATTTTTGTTGATATCTGAATAAAATGATGGCTTCATATTGATCCCTCTTATGATATGTTCATAGTTTCTATGTTTTACATTATTATGTCTTGTATTGCTGCTATTTCCATTTTGGAATATTACAATGAGTCAGATCATGGTGTAAACAAGGGTGAGGAACCATCTGATTATCTTAAAGGGTATCAACATGCAATATTTGAGATGCAGAAATAGTAAAACCTCAGAAATAGAACTATGCCAATTATTGAAAACAAAACACAACCCAAGAAAGATGCCACCAAGGTTGTTGAAGTTAGGAAAGATACAACACCTCCTCCTCCTGCTAAAGAGACTGAAAAATCTTCTTCTAGTTTAAGCTTGGAGAGTGAGATCTCTAAGATCAAAATCCCAATACCTTTTGGAGAAATTCTTAAGGTGGATGAATATAGAAGTAAGATTGTGAAAATTCTTAATTCCCAACCAAGAGCTGCTGATATCATAAATATTCAAGAAGATCATCCAACCATATACTTGGGTCCAAGACTAGAGGATGAGCAGAATGAGGAGGTGCCTCCTTTTTATGTCAGCCTTAGCATTCATGACATGACATTGTGTAATGCCATGTTAGATTCAGGAGCCTCTCATAATCTTATTCCCAAAGTAATCATGGAAAGAATGGGGTTAGAAATTACTAAACCATATGACAATTTGTTTTCCTTTGACTCAGAAAGAGTTTAGTGCATTGGTTTAATAAAATATGTTGTTGTTGGTCTTACACAAGTCCATGCCAAGATAGTGGTCATGAAAATTGTGGTAG